>OX246748.1:27936072-28001072 GCA_945910005.1 Isoperla grammatica
CGCGGCAGTTAACCAGAAATTTCATTAATTAATAACAATTCACAGGTTTCAACTGACGAGTTGTAATGGTTCATTATCGATTGGTGTGGTAGAGTAGATTATATGGTAAAAAATAAATCTAGCGGGTGAGAACCCCTTTAAGTGAGCGGGTTATCATCGTCATATTATTTCATTTATGAATCATTTCATTAAATCAAACACTAAATAAAGCTGTATATTGAAGAGCTCCCTGCGAAACTCTAGATTTTTGCAGTTAAAATCACTTTAAAATGCGTTAAAATTGAGTAGGAGTCAACCAAAATAGGTCACTCATATCCACTGTAGAGAAGTCGATGCTTTTCTTTAAAATAAATATTTTTGGTTTTGCTAATTAGCTTATTAAATTGTGAAAGGTGTATTAAAACAACACATTACTAAAGTTAAATAAGGTAATTTGAAAAACAACATTAATTTATTGGGACAACCGAGAATTGTTATGAAGAACACACATTTGTCTAGAGGACTACATACCTGCTTTACTATTTTGACAGCGCAAAACATTTTAAATCAACTTTAACCGAGATAAATCTTATTTAGACGCAGGGCAGGTGGGCACATACATTGTTCTGCAGAAGTCAGAGCTCAAAAAAGGTGTGAATTTAATGTTTTTTGTTCGTATCTCTAAAACAAGTTTCAAAATCAAAATCTTGGGCAGATATATCAGATAGATATAATCAGGGTCTACATAACGAAAAAATATGTTATTTGCAAAATTCATGACGTTTAGATTAATTACAGATAAGACAATTTCTTAAATACCGGTATCGGATTTAATCCAAAAGTAATGAATGTTGGATATATATGTTTTTGTTATCAGTGGACACTGATGTATGTACCCAGAATTTTGATTTTGGAAAAAAAATCCTATTTTTTGTTTTTAGAGTTGTGACTCTTAAACAGTAAACACTTTGTGACGTATGTATGTATATATATGTCCACAATAACGTCACACAACCTTGAGCGTTAACGTAGACTTCCTCGTACGCATTAGTGCTACTGTTCTCGAACTGGGAAGGTGAAGAGGAACGAACTGTTTCATAACTTGCACTTCATTTTTATCACGTCGAGGCTGTGCGTCAGAGGTAACGCAAAGTATCGTAGCGTAAACAATAAACAAACCCCTCAAAGCAAGGCTGATGCTAACGTGAATGTCAAATGTCACTTCACTCATTCGATACTGTATGACACTGACATCACCGACTGCGTCTAGTCTTACGAATAATAACAAGTATTTATTATAACAAGAAAGAACAATTCTTCACTAAATGGTTTATTAATCCAATTCGATTACTAGAGCTGTAAAACCAGGCTAAATAAAAGCAACATTTGTCAATTTCGAGTAAAATTCAAAATCGAGGAAGATAGCAATTCTAAAAGTTCTCTCAACTTCCTTAAATAATGAAACTAAAAGGGGATGACACGAAAGTTGTTATTAATTGATAGTTAATGGGTATTGGGTACATCTTAATGAAATTCACCTTTTACCTCCTCTAAGTAAAGTTTATAAAGTATTTATAGAATTAAGAGGACATTCTGAAGTTGTTTTTTTCAATTTTTGAGACGAAATTTCGAGCCAGTCTAGAACTTATCAGTATTATAATTGTATATTTTCAAATGTTCTGATATTTTGATATTTGGGGATACTATAATAATTTACAAGAATAAAATATTTTACTGTCTTACTCTATCCAAGACACAAGTAAAAACTTAATTAAACAATTGTTTAAGTCGAGCTTGTATTTTCAATTTGTAGCCGACGAAGCATCTATATAGCAGATATAGTTTTGTATAGAGTGGCAGCTCTAGGGCTTTTTTTACTCAATGGTACAGCGATTTTAGGTTCAGGAATGAGTTGTGGGGTAACGCAAGGGGGTAAATCGGCATGTTTTTCGACGTATTTATATAATGTCACCAAGTATACTTCTCTATATATTTTGTTTACAAAATAGTTATTTTAATTCTTTCTGTTTTAGGTCATACATATTTTTTATGTCAGTAATATCATAGCCCTTTAATCACTACAATTCACACATTTCCGTTTTCAGGCCTGACAGTCAACAACTTCGTTAACCAGAACCACCATGAGATCCTGAAGGAATTAAAGGAACCACTGGGAATGTCCTTAAGTGAAACTTTCAAGGACATCTTCAACTCTGTGTTTGAACATCTTCCCACGGAGATGTGGCTACTGGATGGAGAGGAAGCTACAACTGTCAAAGATAAGGAAGAGAAGATGGAACAAACAACTACAACTACTACTACTACTACAACTACAACTACTACTACAACTGAAACACCTACAACAACAACAACGTGATCATAGTAAGAGTTGTGATTGAGTCGCTGAGTATTTCGTTACAGACCTGATTGTCTAAACTTAAGTCTGCGTCTATGTAACAGCGAGCTTCTAAATGAGACATTTATCGGTCTTGAAAGTTATTTCATTTTTAGATAGATGTACTTTTTTTTTTCTTTGAAACATTATATTACTATTATTGAATATTTTATTTAATTCAACGTTTGAAAATTTTGTGAGATTTGAACTATAGGTAAATTGTGAGAAATATATTTCATGTGTCTTGATTTAAAACTTTCTGTTATCGAATTATTAGTTTAAGGGTATTCCTCACTATAGGAGTTCATTGAATTATAAGTAAATATAAGTAAGTATAAATAAGAATTTTATAAGTAAGGAATGTCAAAACTTAAATATAACAATAGTAAACCACACCAGTTTCGTTATCACCAACCGATTGATGAGTTTTGCGAGATATTTATTCCTGTGTGTGCATTGTATTAAAGCTAATAATAACTTGTACGGAAACAACTTATGTGATAAGTTTTCTTGGGTGATTTACTTGCAGATGTATCAAAAAATATTGTGTCAAGTACTGTAGTACATCAGGGTATTTACTATTTAGTGTGTATTATAAAAAAAAAACGTGGTCAACATTTTATATCATACAAAGCTAAGGTTACATTCCATTATAAAACAATTAGTTACTTTACGACAGGAAATATGTGAATGTCTTTTTAAAACCTCTGTGTTTACCGCTCGATTGTAAATTTCAATTAAATAAAAGTTACGTGCAAAAGAAGTTTAACGGAATAAACACACTTCATAATAATTATGTGTGTGTTAATCAGTGAACCATTAGTTCAGTTTTGAACTAATTATTTTTTAATTGCACGTCCTAAGGAATTGTCTCCTAAAAAATGAAAAAATCTTCAACAGGAAAAGTTTTAATTTTGTGTTAAGTTCTTTAAAAGTAAAAAAATACCAACTGATGTAGATACATATTTGGAAAACTAGCATTTACAATCGTTACAACTATCACTGCCAACTATTGTATTAGGGTATATTTAGTAATATTACGATCGTACGTATACGAGATTGCATACTTTTATTCTGATGCCAATACAATGTGACATAATACATAAATGTTTCATTATTGTGAATTATATTGATGTTTTACAGCCATAATTGCTTTATAATTGCTATGGAGAGCTTTTTTTAAATACAAGGTAAAATGAGTAAGTGAAATCAATTTTAACCCTAGAAATTATACACATCGCTTAAATCTTTCTATTGTTGGAATAAAATAAAATTATGGTATTCTTATCAATGTAATTTCAACAAAATATAGTAGCAAACAAACGAATTTTGGGTAGAACGGATTTCTGATAACTAGAAAAAAACATAATATTTAGAGATTTGGGTTTGTCGGCGTTTGTAAGCTGGTGCTGGTGTTGATGATGTTATTACAGCCTCTAATCTTCTATTTTATTTTAAAAATATGCCTGTCCAAGTATTAAGGTAGGAGAACAGTATATTGTTGTTTTATGTTTTTTTATTTTATATCTGATTGCGTGCCTTATTATAGATTATAATTAGCACTAGAAAAATAAATTAAATTTCCTTATTTTTTGAAATGTTACTAAAATGATTTACAAATAAATTTCAATTTTATTTTTCCAGATTTGTTTTAGCATGTTAAGAAAGGTGTTTTTGTTGAAATCATGACTCTTTTAATTGAAATTGATTTATAACCACACAAAACGTGAAACATATAGTTTGTGTTTGTATTTGTATATTAAGTAACTCATCGTTATAAATAATGTAGGTATTTTATTACAAGTAAAGGTTCTGTTTAAATATGTTATATTATTATTTAAATAATAGTCTTGAATTAAATGAATGTTATTTAATCTGTAATATACAAATATGTTTTCCAAAACCAAAAATGTATTCAAAAATGTATTTTTTATGTGATCATAAAATTGTTTATTTGGTATTATGTGTACACAATTCATATAAGTCGAATAAAAAATAAGTTTTGAGGGAGTTACGCAGTATCAATATTAGAGCATCATTTTATGCTTGAATACATGTTTTTTAAATTGTCATACCACTATAGATTACCAAGAATGAAGATTTGCTTGAATGAGCTAACAAAGAAATAATGTTATAAGAAAGATTAATATACAGAACTGGTTGAATTGGAAACATTTTGAGGCTCGTCCACAACAGATGTAAAGTGGAAGGAAAAGAAAGCTTGAAGTGCAAGAGGAAATTATGACGTCACCAGTACTTCACAGGGGTCAAGACGGAACAACCCTGTTCATTCATGTGTAGTGAGAGAGTGTTGGTGGGGGCGTAAACCTCTAGTTGAATTTTGGCAATTTTTAAAACTTATTAACCGATTTTGATAAGTTAAAATAGGTTATGAATGAAATGTATTCAAAACAGTGAGTTTATCTTAGCTTGATACACTTTAAATTTATCTATGAAATCCAGAGGGAGGGAGCAAATGCACCCCCTTGTCCCTCCCTCGCAACGACCACAAATGAGCGGATGACTGTTCGAGACAAATCCATATATTGACACGGGATAGTCCTCCAATCATACAAATTTCAAAACACTCTAAAATACTCAATTTCAATTTTAAAACTTTGAATTAAAAGAACTTTTTCACTCTAAAAGCTTATGGCTAGACTTTTAGCAGGGACTTTGTCCAAATGTCAACAATCGTTTATTATACACTTGGGATAACTGAAAAACTGAATTGAAAAAAATATTTAAGTGTAAATCACTGTTTGCTATGCAATGAATGATGTATGACAGATGCAAACACTTATTTTTATGCATTCTTCACCATGTTATAGCCGGTAGTGAAAGCAAAACTTCATAATCGTGGTTCTTGTGTAGAGTTATGCAATGCCTCTTCATTGACGCACAGTTAAATGCTTTCTACAAAGATCACGTCAAGTCTATAAGTTGGATGAATAATGACATATCTAGTGATTTTGACCTCCACAACAGTTGAACCTATACGAAGAGAAACATAATACTTGTGATTTTTTAAATTGAATCCATTCTGCGTATTTGCCGCAGTACACAAGACTTGGAATTCAATAATATCAACTTCACAGGTGACATCTGAGGCCACTGTTGACGTCAATGTTGTCTCTTGAGAGTGTTGATTCTATGGTAATTTGTGATTTGTTTATTACTTATGTTTACATATTAAGTTCAGTCTCCAGTCACTATTCAGTAATGAAATAATGAAATATAAAGTAGGCTCATCCAAGACTAAGCCGGATAATTTTAAACACTTTGCCTTTAAAAAATTGGGTTTAGCAGGTATCAAGTGTATTTTTTGTTTTAACCTGGCGTATTTGGGATTAATCTTACCAAATCAACAAGAACTATCTAAACAAATTATTTATTTTGATAAAGTATAATGTTTATTGTGTCCCATTTTACCCCGCCAATGGGGCTAAAACGGGACCAACTAGGGGCTTAATCAGGACAGCACTCTATCTATCTTGTTGTGGATAAGAATAATAATTTTTGTAGGAATACCCGTTCTAGGGTGCACACCAGCTATACCCGATGTGCCCCTCTTCAGGTGACTAACTGGGCTATTAGGGTGTTTGGATAATTGGGAAGGATTGTCCGAGGGCTGATAGTATGACTCAATCCCAGAATTCGCCTTTACGACAGAGGAAAACCTCGGAAGAAACCTTCAGTCAAGACTGCCGGTGGCCGGAATCGAACCGGCGACCTCCCGAATTAGAGTCTCGCGTCTTACCGCTGAGCCACCTCTATCGGTCTTGTTGTGGATCAGATAATGTTTATGGGGCTATTGTAAGACACAGTTGAGCTAAGGACATGTTTACATGGAGAGGATTAATTTTTTGGAGGTTTTTTATTTTACAATTTGATAGTCTGAGACACACATTTAAACAGCGACATAATATGCAGATTTATAAAATCTAAAAAATATGTATTCATTAAACTTCAACTGTCCTGTTTTAGCCCTGAGTTTTCCCTGTCCCATAATAACCCCGAAGCACCCTACGACTATTTTTCAAAATTACCTATAGGACCCTTGGATATATGTTTTAATCACTGTCCTCTAAATCATTATATACAGCAATGTACAACAATTAAAAATTTACATAATCAAGTTTACTAGATTATTGTATACATCAATGTGGCATAACATTTGAAGACTAGTTTCTCATTGTTTTGTGTCGTTGTCATTGAATATTTAGAGAACCGTGATTAACTCGGTATAAGGGTCCTAGATCACATTGAAAATGGTCTATTCCATTGTACATTGAACTTGTATTGTTACTTGGAGAGCTAAAGGGAGCTCAACCTGTAGACTAAAAATAAAATAAACAATAAGTTGTTTGGTGTAATGAGTAATTTGGAAGCAAATTACCTACCTGTTGATAGGAATACTGAAGACATGATCACATCCACGTATGGTCTGATAGCGCATTATGACCATAAGATGGTCTAGAGGTCAATTCCGTAATTAAATCTGCTAAAGTAACGACTGACTTAACCTCTGGCCAGTGATTAATTATTTGTTTACAATCAATAACGCATCTTCGCGTGTGGTCATTGTATATGGATATTTTAAATACACGTAGGGTACAATGGTGATATTTCCGGTTTGGTTTCAAGAAGCATAAGGTATTTATAGACGTTTCCTCTAAGGTCCAGTCTTACAATGTTCCAATATCTACTTATTCGTCGAATAGCTTGTTTTCTCCATGGCAACCACCAATCAAAACCCTTAAAATCCTTCAAATAGCTTAATTGCTACAAATAACTTTCTTATTAGGAGATTGTAAGACCGGCCCTAACTCATCTCTAAGCTGACGTAGTGGCCTTGGTTGACTGTGTTTTGGTATAAGTAGGAATGGGATGTAAAAATGTTTAAGAGTCTATGGCAGCAGAATAAGGTTTTCTGTTCGTATCTTGAAAACAACTTTTAAAATCAAAATTGTGGGGATAGATAGCACAGATAGATATAATCACGGTCCACAGATAACGAAAACAAATGTATGCAAAATTCATTACACAATGATATCAATGATATTATATTATTGCATTTAATCCAACGTAATGCATTTTGCATAATATGTTTGTGTTTGATATCTGTATGGACCCTGATAATATCTCTTATGTGTAGCCGTCCATCTACCCACAATTCCGATTTATAAGTTGTTTTAAAGATACAAACAGAGACCTTTCAATGCTTACTCTGTACTGCCGCAGACTCTTAAGGATTACTAGACTATAGTATATATACCATGGCTGGTATAGCACCGTGTCAGTACCGCGGAGCATTGACATCGCAACTACATCTTCCAGAAGACACCTCTCCAAGATACGATAATATGTAATCAAAGCGCTTCAAAAAACACTAATGTAACTACTTCACGTTCAATTACAAGGCTACGCGTACATCAGTCAAGTACCTTCACTTCCTAGAGTAAGGGGAGCTACCCCCCCCCCCCCCCCCTCCGTCCCCCTACTAATCATACAAATCCCATTAATTACATTTTGAATTCTTAGGAAACAATTCAAAGCGTTTGACAGAACCATCTCACAACGTTTCCGTTTTGAAGGGGGTAGGGAGGGGGGGGGGGGGGTATGACGTAATGCAGTACTACGACACAAGAGACATCATTATGTAGTGAGCGACAATGTACCCCCCCCCTCGCCACACCCCTTCATGGCAGAGGTAATAGATAAAGGATAGTCGATAAACTTTCACTAGGTAACCTGACATCCAAAGGAACAGTTGGAAGCTGTGATTTTGTATCACTGTTGTGGTTTTGTGTCATATTATATTGTTGAATGAGAAGAAGTTTATTGCTATTTTTGGTAATTAACGTACAACCACGTTCTCATTAGTCGTTAATTGGATTCTGTTCGTTTTTCGTTTTAAAGGTAAGTTTATTTTGTCATGTATAAGTACTAAATTTGTTTTTAATGATTTTAAATTATAACAATGAAATTTGGCACACTGAAAAAAATAGCGTTTCCAAAATTATCTAATAATGTGCATTTAATTGATTTTATTGGTGTCAAAACAAGCTATGTGATTTCGGACAGATAAAACGAGTTGTCACATTTAAAAATAAAATGCGCACAATATTTATGCCATGCAATTGAAATTTTGTATATAGTTAAAAGTACAAGAACTGATTAAATTTACTTAAATGTTCTATTTCATGTTATTAATATTGCATATTCGTTGGTGTCGACATCAATACGTGACGTTATGACATTGAAAAATAAGGACTATACAAATGTATTCAGTAACAAACTGTTAATTTAACTGTATCTTTTAGGCTTGACTACTAAATAAACAAATATTACTCAATCGTGTATCGTGTATCGTTTGGTTTACGTTTCTTTTTTCGATTTCAAATATTACAAATGTTTATACAGACAGTTTCGGACTTTAGGAACGACGATGGTTAATTCAAAAATAATTTAAGGAAAGTTCTTGCGGGAGGGGGCGGGGGGAATGGCGAAGGGGAAAATCCGAGGGGTAGAGGGGGAGGTATTTCCAAGGGCTGTTTGAATTTCTCAATCCCAGCTTAAATCTTGTAGCCTCGAGAAACCTTCATACAGGATTGCCGGTAGCCGGTATCGACCCAGAGCACCTCCCGAATTAGATTCTCTACTAACGGCTGAGCCACCTCAATCAATACATCAGTAAATAAATACAAACCACAATATAATGCTCTGTGAGGTATTATTCTCAAATCACTATAGCAACGATGACCGACAGAAATAAGTTTGTATACATTCAGCGATCTAAGTCTACCCAATGACACAATTAAAGTTACCGACAAACGTTAGAGAATTTAATGTAGGTTTTTTTATCCGGAAATAAAAGGTAATCAAAAGAAATGATACATTCAACACGTCGTAATAATTATGTCCTAATTTAATTAATGCACAATTTCATACAGTGTTTTTTATGTGTGTCCTGGAGGTTTGTTATTAATTAATCTATTGTTCGAGTGTGATATAATATACATGAGCAGCAATGAGGCATGGATGATGACTAGTGAGAATAATTGTATTGGATGAAAGTGAGAAAGTAAGTTGCAATCCACGTTGGTCGCTAAAGAAATTACGTCTTGCTTTATCTGTATGTTATTGTTAAACATTTTGTTTTTCTTTACATGTGTTAAAACAACCCTAGGGCCAGTGTTCCTATTATAGAGGTAAATCAGCGGTAAGATGCAAGACTCTAATTCGGTAGATCGCCAATTTTGAAGCGATAACTATTAACCAGTTCCGTGGTCATGACGAGATATTCCGTCACGCCGGTTATATCCCAGTAGCGCCTTGGACGTAATATCTCGTCATAAGTATTTTGAAATCGCTCCCAAACTGGCCGTGACGAGTCTCGCTTTAAAAGTTTCCCGCACTCTCTGCAAAGAAGTTAGTTCAATCTTTTTGTGACTGACCCTGTTCTAAAGTATGTGATTTTATAAAAGTGTATAGCCTGTCGTTACGATATGTATTTGTTTTTGTTTTGTTTTGGAGACAAAATGTTGTATATTACGATATGCACATATAATATTGAATTCTCGAATTAAAAACTTACTTCAAAACTCTGTAAACAAATTTGTCTGTTGATTTGGTAATAGCACATTTCGTCCCATACATTTTATTTAATGATTGAAAATCCGGGCCTTAGCGTCTTAGAGAAATATGACACAAGTGTAGTTAAATTTATGTAATACTGAAAACACTTGAAAATTTTAGTCATGGTGTGTTTTGTTATTTAACCTTGATAACAGCCAATGAATCAATAAGATTGACCACATTACAAGCTTGTCTTGTACCAGATACCTAATTTAGATTCCAAGTGGCAACGTTTTATTAAGATATACTTTCCACGTAACGCTTGGTCATGACATGTAAAACATGGACATGGTTATATTGTGAGTTACTCGAGTGACTGAGCGGGTCGCTGACGATGACACTAAACTCCAAATGTTAAACATGACAGTCCTGGGTTGTATGTCCACCTACTCTTCAGAAACCTCGATATCTATTCGATTGAAATTACTTTAAAATTCCGAAAAATATTAAAAATTAAATCAAACTATGTAGGTGTGAACTGGTAACGTTGAATAATTTACAGCTTTTTAAAAACCATTCACATTTTCACTCAATTTATAATAGGAATAAGAATAATCTGCGAAAATCTGTTAATGAGACAGGGAAAACTGGCGACGTCAGGGATAAATATGTAAACAACTCTCTTCTTTCTTTTGTTCAATAGAATTAGTGATGCCTTCTGCATAACATCTGTTAGATAAAATATGTATACAAAGTGTATTTTATACTAGTTTAAAATGGTATTATTGCCAATTCAATATGTATTATCTCACATTCATATATTTCATGTTCATATGTTTATAGTGTCTGTAAAATATCTGTAATGAAGAGGTTGGCTACACTCAAAGGGGCTTAATAGCCCTACGTAGCACGCCTTTAAGCCAATAAATATCCCGTCAGAACTCAAACATATGAATTGAAAAAATGTGATTATTCTTGAAGAGAGTTTATGAAACTGTCAAACTCATATTTCAAGTACTAATAAACGTTAATAACAATTATTTTATAGACACGTTCGTGGCAGTCTACGACCTGCGCGTAATTTTAAACAATAGCTTCAATTAATTTGTGTGATACTTTATTATTTCATTTTTACCTCTATAATATATTGACAACTCAAATGTTGGCAATATATTGCAAGACATTATGAGAATGTTCAGCTATTGCTTCCATACGATAAACAAATAAACTCAAATGTTCCACATAATTTGTATTATAAATAAATAAATGAATAAATATTTATTAAAATAAATATTATAAAATAAATTTAAAATGTATTATAAATAAATCATAAAATGATTACAATAATTCAAAGAGTAAAATAAATAGTAATATCTGTTTCAGCCCTGTTCACACCGCGAGCATTGGTGAATACGGCGCCAACATGGACTCAGGAGTAAGATGCACTTGTGGCTTGAAAACAGTCGTGTTTACAATCTTCGTTGTTGTTGTTGTTCTTCTGATGAACCAATCAGAAGCTGCGCCCAGGGTCGAGGGGAAAACACGTGAGTCTACTTCAAGAAAGCGATATTATTGAAATTGTCTCATTTTTAACCAAACATCATCAACATTGTGTCTTTTTCAACAATATCTTTATGTCTTTCTAAAGATGAAAACAAAGTACTTTAAATTAAAATAAATTATGTTAATTAAATTAAATTTAAGTCCCCCACTTCAAATCAGTTGCTGAGTGAGTAAACTCTAAATGTGAATGTATTTATTCATTTTATTTATTCTCATGCTTTTCGTGATATTTGTATCCGACACTTTTCATACATTCCCAAGTATCCAAAGTAAAGTAACTGTGTTTTAAATTAAAATAACTGTAAATAAAATATATTTCCAACCGCCAAATAAACGACACAACAATCAAAATAAAACACGCATACTATTGATGCCCTAATTCAGTCTCCAATTATAGCTGATCGCTTTATGGGGTGCGATCTGTCCTCACACATTCTCAACTAAACTACGTGAATTTAAATCAGTTGATCTTCCAAATTCCAACGATCACACACAAATTTATTTATAAGACAAATTCTTGTTATTTTCAGCGGAATACATCTTACCCTGTAAAAGGAGCGACCCTCAGATCAACACCTGCATAAGGAAGGGGTTCAACCACTTAAGACAGTATCTGAAAAATGGTAAGTTATCTCTGAACATTGCACCATTTTCCGGTTTAAATTTAAAGATACATTATTCACGCTTCAAAAAAATTAATTTTTCAACGCGGCCATTAACGTAAATGTTCTTCATTTTTTAATTGGTTGAATCTACATCATTTTCGTTTATCATTATTATTACGGGTAGTGTTACTGAAAAAAATCCGCGCCATTTTAACTTATACATTGATAACGCTATAAACAATATCTAATAGGTAACCAATGTCGGGAATGTAGTTTCGTTAGAACAAAGATGAAAGAACGGATTAACAAAATTTAAATATTAAAATCATTAAGGCATTAATCATTAGGGTACATTCTCAACATTTGTCACTTTTCCAGCATTGTGTATAGTGTTCTCAAAATACAAATATATTTTTTTTTATTTGGCACAGTTTTTACAGTGAGCCAACCCCTTCCTCCATAAACCCGATAAACATAGAAGCCGTTATGCAACGCAGTGCAGCCAACTATATACACTGAACATGCAAGTCAGGATGACAGCGCGCTTGATAATGAAAGCATCAGTGAGTGCAGAAATGCAAACTGCCAGTTGTTGTGTAACAGGAAGTGTCTAAGTCATGTCATGACATCCAATCATACTACCGGCGTGACATAAGCTTCGTAGAAACGCCGTGTCAGGAAATTAGTTTTGCATTTTATTGTTTTCAAAATCGAATAGCGGCAGCAGAAATGAAGTTCTTGAGAAATACACTGGGTGTGACAAAGAATGACAGGATTAGAAGTAGTGTGATCAGAGAAAGATGAGGTATTGAAAGCGTTAAAGTAAGAAAAGAATGGAGAGAGAACGTCTTCGTGGGTTTGGACATATGAAAGAATGGACCTGGCTAGGATACCAAGAAGAGAGTTTGAATAACAACAAGAAGAAGGGCGTAAGAAGAAAGTGGGCACACTAAGAGAAAAGTGGGTGAATCAGATCAAAGACAGTGTGGAGAATAGAGGAAGATCATGGAACGAAGTTGAAGCAGATGGACTGTGGGAAAACCGTGAGAGATAGAGCCCTCTGGTAAAGGAAGAAGTGATCGAGGAAGAAGTTGAGAAGGTGGTTGTGTCAGGCCTGGCTAGCCGGCAACGAAGATATTAACCCAAGACATGGAGTACTTTGCTACTCCACCCTACCCGACTTGATGTTGAAAACGGGGTCAACATATATAATATTGTTTTCATTGTTACTTCGACCCACAGAAGGTGGCGAAGTATTGAGTTTCCGGATGTCCGCGCTGCAACTCAAGAACGGATGTCCGATTTCAGACATTCTTTCCCTCATCGGTCTCAGAGTGTGAATATAGGTGCTGATAAGGTTTAAGGGTTTGAACTTCGGATACCTACCACTACCATACAAATACACGCCAAGTTTGGAATTTTGTGTTTGTTTGATGGATATAGCGTTTGATGGATAGCGTCAATCAATCAGTTTTGACACAAAATAGAAAAAAACTGATTTTACATTTTTTTCTTGAAACTCATAACTTGGCAGCAAAACATCGGACTTTAGAATTTCTTCCAGTTATGTGTGAATGTTTACTCAATTTTGAATAAAAAGGTAAAGTTACTATATTACTATACTAGTCCCAAAGTAAGTATTCGCGTACTGACCTCAGAACCTTTATCTACGCAGCCCTTTCACGCGCGCTAATTAAAGAAAAATCAGCAGATTCCCGGCGCTCTTTCACACATTCGTGAAAGCAATCTTCGCTGAGTAGAGTGCACAAGCCTTATTAGCCACGCCCACCGTTACAGGTAGCCAACGGAAGGTCATAAATTATCCCCAATGGGCCTTTTACAATAGACCTTTTTCAGAATTAGATAGAGCTAATCACGGCCCTCTTGATCTTCAGTGACAACAATACACAACAGTGAAAAATACACCTTAACATAACTATAGTTGTCCCAAGACTACCTTACACATGCTTTCGTCACAGGTGACTGGTTCGTAGCCAATCAGCGATCGATATTGGCCCGGATGTGTCTCGGGCGGTTCGCTGGTTTGCTACGACTTCCCCGGATGTGACGAAAGCAGGTGTCAAGTAATCTTGGGTCCACTATATCAAGGACCCTAAGATAGAGCATATCATGGTCTCTAGATCAATTTTGAAAAGTAACTATATGGTTGGAACTAGAGAAGTAAACAATTAAGTTGGTACCATTGGAGTCGGCTGTGTCGTAAGCATGAGAATACTTACGTTGGGGTAACTTTATTTATAAACATTTTGTTTTGCTCCAGGTATTCCTGAGATTGATCTCCCGTCTCTGGACCCGTTCCTGTTGGACGCTCTCGCAGTCAACAACTGGGAGGGTCCAATGAGGGTGCGAGGAATCTTCAAGAACATCACCGCTTACGGACCGGCTAACTATACGGTCGACAATGTCAAGTAGGTCCATTTGTTTCTACTTTACATTTATAAGAAGTAAGTTAGTATATAAGCGGACATTATTTCAATTCTTGATTGTAAATGTAATCTTAGCAATCTGTAAAGAGTTACTCTTATACTCTCGATGCGACCTGTCAATACGTACTTTACATTACAGGGATGTAGTCCTAAAATTTCTGCAAGGGACACGACGTATAAAATGTAATGTACTATTTACCATTTTAACTCCCCCCTTTCAACCTCACCTTCCCCCGAGAACTCATAGTTATGATTAGAACTCTACAAGATTTGAAATATACTACCTTCAATTGTTTATTTCAAAGTAAAACCCATTTGCACAGAGCACTGTTTTAAACACTTTTTTTAAACTTTCCAAACGAATTATCTGTTTAATTTTTTTGAAGCAAAACATTACAGATGTGTATACAAAGGTGTGTTGATTGTTTTAGGGCCGACGTGAAGAACTACATTATCGACCTTGGCGTCCATCTGCCGTACATCGAGGCTACCGGAAAGTACAACATCAGCGGACAAGTTTTGGTGCTACCAATCAGAAGTAGGGGTGATTTCTGGGCGGCTTTCTGTGAGTAACTTCCGTAGTCCGTCCATAACTTAAGGTTACAGTTTTTATTCATAGTCTACCCACTCGAACCTCGTTTACGTTACCCTCATCGTTACGATCGTAGGTTCTGGGTGCTTGACGTTCGTAACTCTACCAGCGTTCATGCAGTCATCACGGATCCACGGAATACTGAACACAATTACAAAAATACAAACGGCGGGACGATGGAGCTTGGTGTATTATTGAGGTTATCTTTTACGTTGTTGTTTAATTGGCGTAGAAACAGGTTTGATTTAATTCATATGTCACGTATTAGGCGAAACAATCGAGTTGTATTGTATGGATATTTATTTAGATCAAGTTTGGATGGCAACTAGTATACTAACTGCCGTAAGTGTACTCTAGTAGACCTACCGACTGAATAACTGTGCAGCGTTTACACATGGAACATGACCGTCGGTTGGTCGGTAATGTAGTCTTACGATCGTAAGATGAGAGTAACGTAAACAGGGTGTCGGTTACTTTCAACTCCTGGTCTTGCTATGATTACACTGCTTCTGGTCTTATTGCATCTTGTTGTTGTTGTTTTGTTACACTTACATCTAACGAAACTTCTCAAGAATTTCATTTCTATCACAATTCGGGTCTCTGCTTTGGGTCTGCTGCCCCAAATAAACATGATGATAACGTAGTACTGGACTTCTTTGTCGACGCTTCACCACTCACATCCCCTTGATCCTAACTAAAGTTCGTCTTACAAACATCCACGACGACAAAATGCGAACCAAAAGGAATTGGTTCGTATTGTTGGAGGCCAAGGATGTCAATCATCCCCTTTATTTTGCAAATCACTTAACATGGTAAAGACAGCTCCAAACCACATGGACCTTCAACGCTTCCGAGGACAACTAGAAAATCGTCTCAGGTAATAGTGAACTTCTTCGCTATTGTCAAGCGGGTGGCTTGGACCTTTGGACATCCGTTGGCGGATGTCTACTTTTTTTTAAGTTGTGCATCCTTTCCGGTGACAATCTTGACGTTTACAACCTTGCACAGTGAACGGAAATAAGCCTCCCTTTGAGGAGTCCACTTTACCGGCGTGGACGTTGTTTTGAGACGAACTTCAACTATAACTCCCGTGTTTCAGCCGACATCAGGGCTGTGGTTCGCGTCTACGGCCGGGAAGTGATCATCAACGGTGAGCGATACATGAAGACGGAGAAACTTGCAACAGATTTCGGTCTGAGGAAGGCGAGGTTTAGGATCAAGGACACTTTGAACCACAACAACGTGCTGGGTGAGTTTAAACACTACGAGATGTTTACTGTTCATTGTTCACCGTTCATTGTTCACTGTTCACTTTGTGTTCAATGTTCACCTGTCCTTGTTTACTGTTTACTGTTCACTGTTCATTGTTCATTGTTCACCATAGGCGTGCGCAGGGGGGGAAAGGGGGGGTAAGCTGCCCCCCCATTAGGATAGGTGAGCCTTTTTTTTAAATAGAGTTTGGCCCAGGGAATACCGTATACGCCTGCCGATCGTAAAAGACGAGAAGACGACCTATAGCTCCTTTCTCATATTAAATATATTCCTCAAACTGTCACTGTTGTTCCAACTGCCTTGCCCGTTTGACCCGAGAAAGAATAGGTCCAGAATAGTGCCTGTCGTAATGGGCGACAAAAATGCTGACGCCTGACATAATGGTTCTATTCTTACCTGAAGTCTTAGATTGGAATGACGTTGGAATCAGCTGACCGGCCTCAACATCAACTGTTGCCTTACCGCCAAGATTTAGGCTGTGGGACTGAACACTTCCTTCACTTTGTAACAATGATATCACTGATATCCACAAATAATTGTGCGAAATTAACCCATTGAACAGACAACCTGTACTCCTCCTAATACGGCTAAAAACACGTTTAAAAATGCATGTCTTTAAAAAATCTCCTGCGGAGCTTTTTGTGGGGGGCATCCCCCCCACACCCCCCATTGGCGCCGCCATGAAGTACTTTCATTGGGAATTTATTGTGCCCCCCCATTGATCAACCTCTGGGCACGCCTATGTTGTTCACTGTTCACAAGTGTTAACTGTTCTCCTGTCCTTGTTTACTGATTACTGTTTACTGTTCACTGTTCATTGTGTTCACTGTTCATGAGACACTCTTAATGTTCAGAATTATGGTTACGGATTACACTTATTACAAGTCATCAAAGCTATGTCAAAAGAGTGCAAGTATATTTGGTTTGCAAGAAAAATGCTTATAATTTCTAATGTCCCGGATAGTTCATTGTCGTTTTAGTTTCAATGAAAATAGAGTTTTGATGAAACCGAGATCATAGATAGAAAACATTGAAAAGCATCATAAAATACAAAAATATGTGTAAATATTTTCCAAAATCCAAAGTGGAGTGAAAACACAAAATTGTTTCTCTAAAGCACAATCAAATTTTTTTATTGTGAATCAGAAGTAAAAAAAAAAACTATTGTCGACTAAAGGGTCAATACAATAGTCTTGTATTCTATTTCCAGGCCAGGCAATGAATCAGTTTCTGAACCAGAACGCTCTGGAAGTCATCGAAGAAATGAAACCGGTCGCGTCAAAGATCATCAACAACTACGCCAAGAACATCATGAATAAGGCGTTCCTCAAGGTGCCGATATCTGTGTGGCTATTGGACGAGTAGGAGTGACGTCATGTTGTGCCAATATCATCCCCCATACGTCACCGTCACGTTTCACCGTTCACACATCCACTCGAAACACCACTCACTCTGAAATGAGTCCGTTTATGAACCAAAAACAATTAACATTTTTAAGAATTTGTAGATTTGTTTGTATCAACACTCTGTGAAAATGTTGATTATGGAATGATATTATATTTAAGTCAGTACATAATATTTAAGAATGAATTGTCGCGGTTAGATAAAAATAACAGAAAGTGTGTCTTATGTTGAAATATTGTCCAATTTTTATCAAATTTAAGAATTAATCTACTCTAATATATAAATGATTGATTCCGTTTTCCAGATAAATAATTAACATCATAAAGTTAAAAAACTATAATACTTTCATTTTCAATTATTGTATTTTTTAGATACGAGCAAAAAGTCTCAAACTACCTTTTTATGTCAGCGGTGTGCGTTGAAGCAGTGTATATTCATGAAGCACGCACATTCTCCAATTAAAACAATTCTATTAGACAGATTTTAATTTTAAGATTCATAGAGGTATTTTACGGGAGCAAGTAATTTATGAAACTATATTTTTTTTATATATATATAAAGTTAGACAATATGAAATATTTGTGTGACTTTTATTGAAATTTTTGTGACTTTTATTGGAATAGTTACAGTAAATCAGAAAATTGTTTATTATATTATGTTGACTTGAAAACGTTATTATTCTTATTAAATCCATTTAACAAAATTCTGGTAGACGGGTATTAGTGCATTTAAACACTCGAAAACATTTCACAGTTGAATTATCTGGGTTCGAATCCAATACGGGTTGGTTTGTTTAAACATTGGCTTTCACAACATGTTCATATAATATTAAGTTGTTATCAAGTTATTGTATTTAGTTAGAAAATGCCATTTTTACGTTAGCTATTGATGTAAGTTTTTTTTACAATAAATGAGTAAATGTTATTCTTGTTGTTTTATTTATTATTTTCCATTTTAACATTTCTGTGCAGAGTGGATTTTCACACTAATAATCATTAGAACAATGCGAGTATTTATGTAATAATTTTCCAACCGAAATCGTAATTCTTTGCCTACATATAACTTCAAGTTAAATTCCAGTTACAATTTTCTTTTGTTTCATCAACTAAATTCACGTCCTCTTTCTAAGTATCACCACGAGTAATATTATTGAGAAACTACGAGACCTTCGAATTCAAAGAAACACAAGACAATAAGAGAGACTCAATGATTTGAATTCTCTATTGTTCGATTCTTCGAAAAAATGATTACATAACCAAGTGTGGATCTAGATACATACAAACAGCTGGCTACTCATTTAAACACTTGTCATAATATTGAGTTGTAACATTGATTGTGATGTGATGTCACGTAGATTTGTACACGTGATAGTACGTGACCATCAATACATATAGGTCACTGTCAACATCAATTGTATTCAATGTCAGTTTGTGATTGATTTACGTCAGGCCTCGTGTCTGAAATACTGGCAGAGTTTAGTGTCTTCATTATGTTACCACATCTTGGTTAAAAACTATTTGGAAATCAATGATGCAGTGTTTAAGAGAGTTCGGAAGTAGTGATTTTATTGCTAAAACATGCGTCTAAACTTACACTCCTCACGCCTAAACCCTAACGCCTAATAATCTTGAAAGAGTATTTAAAAGAAGATAAATGATGTAAATTTCAACACAATGTAGTTTCAACGGGTACAAAATTATATATATTTTATCATTTTTTAAGTACTATTTCAAGATAATTATCTTGCGTTTTCGTAATGAAAGTAAGTCATCAATTTGACACTTTTATACTCGGCGACGTAAAATTAGAGAGAAATCTTATTATCGGTGTAAGTTAATACGCATGTTTTATAGCGGTAAAATCACTAGTTCCGAGGATACATACAAAGTATTGAAATCTGATTTAATAAATTTTCAATTCAAACAGTTGGTATATGTCAGTATGTTATTATAGATGGGACAAATCATCACGAAAAGCAGGTGACTCTTATGAGGGGGGAGGGGAGAGAGAGGATACATACAGGAATGTTGGTTGCCATTAAAAATACAATTATCTCGATATTTGAATGACATACCCTCGAAGGTCACATTTCAGTACAGATATTCACACGAGGTTTGTTTTGACACGGAGAGCACCACCAGCTTTGCTGACTGAGGCGATATGGATTCCCAGAAGAATAATACACTATTGTGACGCAGCTAAAGACATCGCGATGGTTGCTAAACGTTGTTGTTGTTGTTGTTGTTGTTGTTGTTGGTGTTGTTGTTGTTGTTGTTGTTGTTGTTGTTGTTGTTGTTGTTGTTGTTGTTGTTGTTGTAGTTGTGATGTTGTGACTGTACTGATAACAGTTGTCAGCACGGTTGTACTTCTTTAGATGTCACAAGCGGGAGCGACTCGTAAGTTATGTTTTGACTTAATTCTTAATTCGTTCTAGGTATATTGTTTATGTTGTAGGAAAAACTCAACACTTGAGCTAAAATTAATATATACTCAATTGAAAATTTAAATGTGTGTAGGAATGTGAAATGGATCAAGCTGTTATATGGAGTTACTTATTACTTGTACGAAAAATTAGTGAAAGTCGTGAAATATTTCAGAAGTGCCATTTTTTGTTGACATGAACTTTATTTCTAAACTATCAATTATACAAATCGGAACCAACATTTGTTTATACATGAAGGAGAAAATTATACAACATCTATGCTAAAATCATAATTCGAATCTGGAACCAACTGGAACGTAGGAACGAAGGCAATGCCTAAAATCTTAAGTTAGAAGACATTGCATTTTTGCTGGCCAACTAGAATTCTTAGTTTCACTACCCACACAATTGCAAACATCTATGAAACTTGTTTTAACTTCGTGTATTATTATTACCTAAAGAAAACTCATGTGTGGCATATTATTGTTCTGTTATGTATTAAACAACAAACATCCATTTATTATATTGTAGAATAGAAATTCCTTCCGACTTCACGACAACTAATATTGCGTAACAAAATATTCAAGAGTAATAATACTTACCAACAATAAAAATAAAAGACTTAAGAAGTGTTCATTATCATCATTGTGGAAGCGCTTTTAAAAGTGCAGTGAAAGTGTCTCTTTAGAAAAAACACAAAAGACGGTATATACCGACTTTCGCTGTAGTTCTATGAGTAAACTATGACGTCATGGTTTGTTGAGTGACATCAATAACATTATGTCATAGTGTGGGTCAGTGTGAGGTGAAGAGTAGGCGGGGCCATTGTTTGATCCGAAGAAACGGGGATTTGGCAGAGGTTGAAATTATAGGGCACTAGCAACACCAAAAGACAACAATGAAACAAACAGATTGAATCGATGGACAAACACTAAGCTGTCAAAAAATAATTTCTTCTGATTTTGGAAAACAAAACAAAAAAAATCAAATACACATACAAAAATTTCTCGTTGTCTATCATTAAAAGTTTTACATGGCGAGCAGTTAATGTTGCTACACTTGTTTTTACTTCTATGGTTGCAATTTTATTATTTTGTCAGCTGATGGTTTGTCCATCAGTTCAATTCATTTGTTCCATTGTTGCCTTTCTGTGTTGCTAGTGCCCTATTGGGAGCCCTTCTGCCAAAACACTTACATTGTCAGTTTCACGTTGCATGGGGAAATAATATGAAATAATCTATTTTTATATCAATCAAAAAAGTCTAATACAGGTTATGTTGAATACGGCAAAGAATATATAGCATATATAAGTATATGATTATAGTCTCACGAATTGTGGTTTCGTAAGTACTAAAAACTACTATTTTAATCATTATCCGGTTATGTATTGGAAATGTAGTAAAATAATTAAAATTGACTATTATAATTACTGGCAACGATACACATTTTTGAAACTTTTAATCTAGATTTTAGTCCTTACCAAATGACAATTCGGCAATTTATCAATTTTAATATTGTCTGGCGTTTTCATGATACTACTAACAACATTCATTTCACGCGGTTTTATAGTGATACTAACAAACCTCACACTTCTTGCACTATTTTATATTTGATTTTAATACAGATATATAATTCAGGTTAATGATCAACCGCGAATACATTCTACGTTGTAAAAGAACTGATCCAAAGATCAACACATGTATCAAAGATGCATTCAATCACCTACAGAAATATTTAGTAAAGGTAAGTAAAACATAATTGCCACGAGTAATATACGTAAACAGATTGAATTTGGAGTGTACAAGTTCATAGCTTACTACCGTATACTTATCTATGGGGTGATTTCGGGTAGGAGCGAGCACACGGTAAAGGGAGCTTGCAATAACGTCATTTCCGGTATCGCACGGTAGCCATACTGAGGTACTCTGTGAACATTTGTTTACGTTCTTCCGACACTTCATTGTTGCAATATTGCAGATGTCGTTTGACTGACACATCAACTGTTTTCAAACAAAGGTTCTGTATTATGACTGAAAGCAAAACAAGAACGCGTAAACTCTGTTTGAAGACAATCATTTGCATGTGTTATCATTTTCTTGAACTTTTACCTGCACACATCAATCTATACGGCTTGAAACTGTGATATTTCCTTGATAACCTATGTCTCTTCTATTGACAGAACAAATGTAAACACGCAATGAGTACCTCAAAATGGCCGCACGTGACGACTATTGAAAGCTATATACCCTGGTTGTACCGTTGTAACATTTGTTAATTGTTTCCTATTATTTGGAAACGCGAAGATTTGAAAATGCCCGTAGAACAATTAGCAACTTACATTATTTATTAAATTATAATATTTCCAAAACAAGGGATGGTAAAAATGAGAAACAACGATATATTATGCCAACTGTATTAATTTAAAAAACGATATTTTCCGCCTAAGCAGAAATTCTAAGAAATATTTAACTACCGTGCTTTTATTTCATTTTTACCGATTTGTCAAAGACTGTATCAGTTCTCTTTTCGTGACTGTCTACCAAACGAAAATTAATTACTATTTATGTGTGATTTTAGCAACACTTGCTATAGCAAAGTTATTTTAATAATATAAATTCCCACCTTAAGAACGAACATTGAAATAGTATTGAAGCGGACACGCCTGGGTCTAGATTCACAAAGGTGCCTAAGTGGTAAGACGTCCTAGTTTAAGCATATCTTAGTGATATAATGTCATACAGATAAGTAAGTATAGTGCTGCTCTGGTGCTAAGACTATCACCAATACTACTTGAATTAGCTACAAATAGTACCTGTTTTTCAACTAATATCATCAAATACTATACTACCCGTTGTGATCAGTTACTGATACCATGTTTTAAAAGATATGAGTGCTGGTCAAGCGGTATTTTCTACTCTCCGTAGGTGGAATGTGTTGACCGATCTTCTGTCCTCGTGCGTACTAAATACTACATCACTTCTTAGCAGCAGCATTCTTCAGAACGTTGAATAATGAGTAAGACCCATGGATTGTCTAAGGGCAAAGGAAGTACATCCATGTTATATGTATTCAATTTGTATTTTAATGACTGAAAACGTAGTCTTCAATCTATCTACAATTAAATATGAATACTAAACGGTGACTTCAGAGCGTCATAGCAACGCAGCTCAAGATAAAAATCGGACATTATTTTGAACCCGAAAACGAGTCCTGCAAATTCGAGGCACGCTACCTGCGTAATCCCTTGACATCCTCTGCGGATATTGAGGCACCAGGTTAGGGGGTGGTTTATCTATACTGTTGAATACTGTTCATCTTAAGTGGTTGGCGGTGACTTTGAATAAACTGGTTTGCGCAGGCCTCAAATTCTATACACCCGTGCCTCACTCACGCAGGACGCGAATTCACAGGCCGCGTTTTCCACAAACCCAACATAAGTCTATATAAATACAAATTTATTATTAACTCATGTGTGAAAGAACGGACGCCAGGAATATATTGATTTTCATTAAATCAGGTCATTTACAAATTGATGGTTTCAAAAGTAAAAAGTACCTGTACTACTGTGGCGAAGGTCATGTTAAAGAACTTGCCGGCCTTGAGCGTCAAGGGCGACTGCGCGCGCAGAATTATCATTCCCACGTAGAACTTGTAGGTCGGTGACCTCTCCTGCCATTGGCTGGCGTAGGCTGCTTCCCCCACCCCCGCGCTCTGGACATACACAGTACAAGGCAAACATTTTACTGCCCCAGAACTAGGTAATGCTGTCAAAAGGCATTTTAAAGTATCGTGTTAATTCTTAAATATTTTATTTTATATGACAAGCATTTATATTACAATTGACGAGTGGTGATAGGCGGAGCTTGCGCCGAGTACTGTGTCACGTGACTAGCAGTTGGGAAAAGTCCCTACTGTCCGGACGGATCCACGCAAAACACATCCACACTTATCTCGTTCTAGCTGGTATAATATTCATTTTTAAGATATAACCTGGAAAACATATTTAGTTCACATACCAGTGGTCAATATAAAGGTTATTTCAAAATTATAGACGAAGTAGTTAACTTGTTATAACAATTCACGCACTGAAGAGTATAAAATGAGCAAGGTGTGTTTTGTTTTTTCAACTTCAACTGGCGAAAAACTAATGATCGGATTTGGACGAGAGTTTCTTAACAATACGTACCAATAATGTGAGACAATAAGCAAATAAACTTTCTAGATAGAAAATGCCCAGAACGAAAATGCATAGATAGCATGCACTATATGCAAGGTGTTTAGTTTCACGGTCAAAACAACTACTTTTGAGGCCCAACCGCTACACCCTGCATATTATTGCATGCTATGAATTTTCGTTCTGAGCAATTTCTATCTAAAAAGTTTATTTGTTTATTGTCTCACATTATTTGAAAACATGTAAAGAAACTCTCGTCAAAATCCGATCATTATTTTTTCGCCAATTGAAGTTGAAAAAACAAAACACGCGTTGCTCATTTTATCCTCTTGAAGCGCAAATTGTTAAAACCAGTTAACTACTGGGTCTATAATTTTGAAATTACCTTTATATTGACCACTGGTACGTGAACTAAATACGCTTTCCTATAGGTTTTACCTGAAAAGTGAATATTGTAACAGCTAGAACGAGATTAAGCGCGTGAAAGCGTAACAGTTAGCGGATTTGTCCTAACTAAGGGCGCCACGTTCCTTCGTGACGTCAGGGGGTGGGTAAATCAACACTCGTCAATTCCTTTGTTCATAATAATTTTACTTAATTTAGAAATAATTTAAATTTGTTAATTTTCAAAATAATTATTAAAATTAAAAAACAATTAAAATCGATATTTCAGAATTTTAATTTTTAAATGTTTTTCTACAAAACATTGAAGAAATGAAGCTAAAACACAACTTTTTTTAAAATGCTAGTTAGAACAGTATTTATTTAGAATGTAAGGGTGTTGCGTTTCCGAGGCGTTCTTGACGAAAGTCTTACCTTTTCAGATATACTTTCACTAATCCAACTGATAAAAAACAGCCGTATGAAAATAAGCAAAACATTTAAAATGTTCCTCATAAATATGTACGGCGATTCTTGATTCTGAAATAAGAAAACAATGCTAGAGTGAGTAAGAGTTCAAAATATTAGTTTGAATTGACAAAACATGGATATATTCTCAAATCTGTTTACTGGAGTATAAATGTCCCTCACTGAGAACCAGTTATTGCAACTGAGTGTTTAGTAAATAAATTCAAATGTTCATAATTATTATTTATTGGAGAAAACAGTTATGTGCTGAAGAGTTGTTAAGCGAGTAGTTTCTGTCTTATCCTTGATATGGATCTGTTTTCATAATATCTGTTTTTGCATTTGTTTTATGGTGTACAAGTTTACGAAGCCTCGAGCAAAGCCCACTCACTCAGTTTTGAGTAAATCTAAAACACCGTATTCGTGTAATATTCTGTATACTTACCTGAGATGATTCGAAAGCATAGAATGCGATTCCCAAATACCCCATTACCAACTGACAAATAAGCGCGGAGCTGTACAATTCGACGAAATCTTTGGCAAATCTAAAACAAAAACATTTCCATTATATGTAGGGAAATAATATTACATACAGTAGTAGTATAGTTAACATTACATGTCATCATTAAATTTGTCAAGAAAAATACTAATGGTAATAATAAATAATAATATCTCATGAGTTTGCTAATGTGTTATATTTAATTTGATTATGAACGTAGGTTTTATTATTGCTTCATTACATATCGAACGAAAGTATTTCTTGTATTTCTTTGTAAATCAGTTTGATAACTCAAAAGGATAGTAAAAGTAGAATATAATATATTGAAGAATAGTGAGTAGATCTGAGCTACACTACAATCCAAAACCAACCACCTAGTTTTCTGAATATAAAGTGAGTTGGTTTAAATATGAATTCAGCTTGAAACTTCTCACCAGAACATAATATGCAATCTTGTATTAATACTTACTTGAAATATGAGATAATTAGATATCTATAGACATATAAACAGAAAGTTTCAATGTGCTTTCTCCAAAGTCAAGCTATCTTAATAAAATAACTATTAATATTGTTATGATATACTGAAAAAATATATTATAAGTGATTAAAAAATAAATGAATAAAAAAGTATAAGTAAGGTTCACAAAATACTCAGTTGTTATTGTCATACATCATGAGAGCTTGATGTTGTTGAATACAACCAACAAGCTTTTGGGTAACAATATCTTCATTCCGTTTCAGTTTACTATAATCGTTGCAAACTTCTTGGGATCTCTGTTTGTGGTGCATTTGTATTTTAACGTCTCTATCATTTTCTTCATCAATGTTTGCAACAGTTTTAGGTGAAATATTTTCATTCACCCGACAAACATAATCATCAACAATGTCATTCTGCAAAGAAGAGAACATTGCCGTTATTTTCCATGTAAGACCTACTACTCTAAAACTTACTACTCTTTTGAGTTTGACTAAATAGTTTAATATAAAGAAAGAATGGCCGAGTGCTGCTAGTATAATTAACAAATCCGAGCACCCACACGCACACGCACACGCACACGCACACGCACACGCACACGCACACGCACACGCACACGCACACGCACACGCACACGCACACGCACACGCACACGCACACGCACACGCACACGCACACGCACACGCACACGCACACGCACACGCACACGCACACGCACACGCACACGCACACGCACACGCACACGCACACGCACACGCACACGCACACGCACACGCACACGCACACGCACACGCACACGCACACGCACACGCACACGCACACGCACACGCACACGCACACGCACACGCACACGCACACGCACACGCACACGCACACGCACACGCACACGCACACGCACACGCACACGCACACGCACACGCACACGCACACGCACACGCACACGCACACGCACACGCACACGCACACGCACACGCACACGCACACGCACACGCACACGCACACGCACACGCACACGCACACGCACACGCACACGCACACGCACACGCACACGCACACGCACACGCACACGCACACGCACACGCACATGCACACGCACACGCACACGCACACGCACACGCACACGCACACGCACACGCACACGCACACGCACACGCAAACGCACACGCACACGCACACGCACACGCACACGCACATGCACACGCACACGCACACGCACACGCACACGCACACGCACACGCACACGCACACGCACACGCACACGCACACGCACACGCACACGCACACGCACACGCACACGCACACGCACACGCACACGCACACGCACACGCACACGCACACGCACACGCACACGCACACGCACACGCACACGCACACGCACACGCACACGCACACGCACACGCACACGCACACGCACACGCACACGCACACGCACACGCACACGCACACGCACACGCACACGCACATGCACACGCACACGCACACGCACACGCACACGCACACGCACACGCACACGCACACGCACACGCACACG
Source organism: Isoperla grammatica (assembly GCA_945910005.1). NCBI lineage: Eukaryota > Metazoa > Arthropoda > Insecta > Plecoptera > Perlodidae > Isoperla > Isoperla grammatica. Next base: position 27,963,861 of record OX246748.1, read on the forward strand.
CACACGCACACGCACACGCACACGCACACGCACACGCACATGCACACGCACACGCACACGCACACGCACACGCACACGCACACGCACACGCACTCGCTCACGCACATTACAACCTGCTTTTATTAATTATATTATCAATCCATTTCGAACATTTTTTATTCGCTTAACGTCTTTGCTATCACAGTAATGTTATTCGAGACGATGAGTGGCGATAGATGAAGATGAAAGACAGTTACAAATTAAAAGCCCAAACCATATGCGGGATTCTAGCCCGCGTGTTTGATCTGTACCCCAACGCACGAACCACCACGGATTGTTTTGAAAAGGTGATATAAATTATGAATAGCTCATTTCAATAATTAATAATAACAATTATTTAATATTAATAATAATTAATGTTTATTATTATTATTATTATTATTATTATTATTATTATTATTATTATTATTATTATTATTATTGTTATTATTATTATTATTATTATTATTATTATTATTATTATTATTATTATTATTATTATTATTTTTAAATTGATTTTGACTCACCTGAACGTTTTGTGTCGACGATGGAGAAATATCCTCAGCCAAACATTCACTTGTTTGATTTTGGATTCCTTGGCTGTTGATATCAAAGATACGCGTACCCGGCGTACCTAGGGCATACCTATCAACCGGTGAGACTACCCTTTGTGGGTGTACCTTAACAACACTGGGTACGGTAGATCGGTAACTCTTACGGTACTCGGGGGTTGGCAGTTGTACCGTAATAACCGGGGAGGTTTCATCTGAACCTGCAGATCCATCGTTATCGAGATTTGATAAACTAGAGCCGGCTTTGTCCTCGATGGAGGTCAAAGATTTGTCAATGTTTTTTATTTCATTAGAAAGAGAATCAAATCCACCTTTTAAACTAGTAGATATATATATAATTAACATCAAGGATCCAGAGATTGAAAAGAATAAAACAAAAACAATTGATAATTCAAAGAAGTAACGGATTTCATAATACGGTGAAGTCGTTGTGTCAAAGGGGTACCAAAATGGAAGTATATGACCATACGACTTGGAAGTTATATTTAAGACTGACAAAAGGGGTGGTACCAATGCCAAAATTGTAGCTGAAATTATTATGTTAACAACTAAGGAAAATAAGATTTTTTGTGTGCTTAGATTTTGTATGTTTAGATGTTTCCATCTAAAATCTCGAACTGGATGGATTTTTATAAAAAAATTTTGGGATAAAATTGTTTGGTTTTTAATCCTCCACAGTAGCGACTCCAAGCCATCTCGCTTACAGAATAATATTGAAAGGTACGTCAAGTTTCCTACGCCGCTTAAACCTAGGGCGATATTATTGGCAACTATTTTGTTATCGCCCCAGAAAACGAAGGCACTGATACAGGTCATCGTTGGGATGATTAGCCAGATAAAAATGGCGTAATTGTGATAACAATAGTATGCAAGACGTTTCCATTTGTTTTTAGGTTGGTCAGACGTGTTCGCAAAGTTATAATACATTCCAGACATTTTAAATAGGGTTTTTACACAGAAGAATAATGTTAGCTCACTTGGTGCTTTTAGTTCGTCCATCTCAATAATGGGTTTTCATTTATCTTAGAAATACTATTTAGTCACTGTGTGTTTAAAATATTTTTAATATTCTTGGAATTATAATTCTTAAATATAAGAAATATTAAGAATTGCGTTAATGTTTTGATACTGTTCAGGAATATTTTAGGTCAACGAAGTTGAAATAAAATCTGTCTTTTAAGTAAAGTTAACAGAAAGACACCACAATAGAAACTATTGAGAAACAAAAAATTCAAGACACTTTTGGTTATTATAGTTAGTTCACTTGTCCGGTTAGTTACACAATTGATATTAAACCAATGTTAAACTGTATTTAAAATGTATTTCTTCTTACACCATCAAGCATTTGAAAGAATTCGAACACACAATAAAGGTTACGAAGTATTTCTTACATTTAAGAAATTAAATGTGTTAGAGAACACAATTACACTTGGATTAACACAAAAACAGATGCGTTTAGATTGTTACATGTCAATTCTATTACTGTAAGAGATTAATTATGACCAGAGAACATCCGTTTCACCTCGTCCGTCAAATAGGGGGGGGGGGGGGAGGGTCTACATTGCGCACAATCTACAGTTGCAAAGTTTTTTTTCTCAACTTTTCTGTGAGTTTTTATAAAGTTGATTGCGTGCATTCAACTGGGATGAATTAATTAATTTTTTCAGTACCTACAAAAGTTTGTTCTCAACTTTTGAATATCACCTTGACTTCGTGAATATTTTCTCCGCATTATTTTTAAAGAGGCTTTTACCTCATAAATTATTTTGTATCATAGACAACATTCTATAGTGTAATACCAATCTAAAGTGACCTTTTAAAACTTTGTATTTTAGAACTGAGTATTTACATTATTTATTCGTTCTCATACCTTCGGAATTGGGATGGTTACGATTATCAATAAAGCCATATGTCGTGTTGTGTTGCTGACAGAAAAACATGGAATATGCACGATTGAATTAAAGATATAGCAACGGAGTTGCTTAGCAACCAATTGTTTGTCTGAATCAACAACTGTATAGACCCATAGACATACACTTGATGCTGGGTGAAGTGCAATATCAGGATATATTCGATTATTATTGTCCCTTCCCCCATACAAAAGATCCCACCATCCATAATTTTATGAATTATTTAACTATTAAATATTTAAGACCAGTGTCAGGGCGTAAACGTCTACAACTAGCTACTTCGTGCTTCAAGATAAGTCCAATTTAACTTTCATTCCGTTTCGTTCATTTTCCATAATATTCAGTATTGCCTTTTCAACTTCTTTTGACTACTTCCTCATTTGTAATTCTATCTATGTATTGTCTGTCCTATCTGCTCAGTCTTCACTCACAATCTCGTGCAATATTGTATTATCACTAAATTAATTATTAGGGTCTTTGACATCGTATTCAATAATTATGATTTTACTTCATAAATCACGAATCAATAATTTATGTTTTCTTCTTAAAAACACGCCATAAAAAATATCGCATTTAATATAGTGAGCACGATTAAAAACCGTGGCCACTTAGAAAAAAAAAAAAAAACACATGCGTTATCACTATGTGTCGCAGTTGGCTATCGCATAGTTCATTAAACGTTGAACTTGTTATAATAACTAGTTTACTCTCTGGTAGGCTGGAGAGTACTCGACTCGCATCATGTACTACTGATTCCACTACTGATGTCTGTATGAAAATGTGACCCTGGGAATATAATTTTAAAAAATATTGATTAAAAAATGAAAATATATATAAAATGCACAAGTTATTTATGCTTAAGCAAAGTCTTGATTTGTATGTCTGGGAGACGTGTAGAAAGGATAATGATGGCGACGGTAAGAGCAAGCAGTTGAAGGACGAATTTCGGTCTGAGGAAAATATTTATTTTGTATTCAGAAGGGAAAGTGACGAGCGCGAAAGATGGGAAAACGGGGTCCGGGGCAGAGCCCCAGACTCAAAAAATACATTTTGATTGATTATATTTTTGTATAACTTATTAATATTAATTATTAATACCAAACACTTCGTTTCGTTTCGTTGTTATTGTTATTGTTATTGTTATTATTTAATTTCCTAACTGGTTAGTACTGCAAGTTTTATCGTTATTATTGGTTCCGTTCTAGGGTATGCAATATTGAAAACGACACAGCTACTAAAATGCTAGCCGTAGATATATGAAAAACAACACTTTATTTTTGTAATCGTTAGTGCTACGTTAGTGCTGGATAGTGCTGTAAGTTGATTCACTCACGCGGCTCGGGTCCATTGGTGAAAACACACGTAGACTTTGAATTCCGGGTTTAACCACAGAAATCTGTAATATATTGATGTTGAGTTTGTTTTGTAAGTCCTATATTACTGCAAAGAGTCTCGTAAAGGCGATAGCAACAGTTACGAGGTCAAGTAGAAAGGAAGAAAATTGAATACATATCCATTAGATTGGCAATAATTTAATTAGGAAGTAAGAAAGTACAAAGTCTATTTCTTATCCGGGAATTAATAGAAATTATAATCTATATTGGTAGGTAGGCCTAGGCTATTAAGTTTAATTCCAATAGTTCAAAGTTTTATTAAGCACACGCGTTGTTCAAACTGAGATTGAAACCGATTTTAAAATCAAACGTTTTGGAACTGTTGTAGAGTCGCGTTTCGAACGTCAACAGATAATCTCCGCAAACTTATTTCGAAATGTATTACATTTGCATAAAATCAGCAAATTTGGATATTATTAAAATCGTAAATTTTTCAGAAAGGAGTAAACTTTGTACATAATTTTTAAGATCTCGAACACACTTTGATAAAACCTAGCCCTGCATTATTCCAAAAATATTTTGAATGCGTTTAAAGCAAATTATTGAAAAGATAAACGTTAAATCTTACGTTATTCCGACTCTTTGATTTGAATACAAATATTTTCTTAAATATAATTGTAAATTAAATATAATTCAATTTAAATTTGATTTGAGGTGTTCTCTAAAAATGTTTTAGCAGAACGTATTAATATATAATATTGGTTCCAACTGCCTTATCTGTGAAAACAAGATACTGAAAACAGATTGCAAACGATACATGTTTCAGCTTTGAAATACATAGTATACAATTATATAGTAAACAGATTGTTTAATTGCTCATTTAAGACTGGTCAATAATTTTATTCCAGTAACTTTTTATTGGTCAACAAACTTGAAGATTTCAACATACATATCATCAGTACCACATCATACCATATTACTACTTTATCATAGACGATGTGCTGTCATAAGCTGTCAATCTTATCTCAAATAAAAATAACACTTTTCTGAATTTTTTTTTGTAGATTAGCAATTTGTTTAATGTAATTTGAGCATTGCACATTGATTGTATTAAAGTATTAGATATTGATTGATTTGATACAAATAGAATCCACACATCTTAGCGTAAGTATTTATAATGACAATAATTCTTAAGACATGACCATTACAAATAGGCGGAAACAACCAGGCGGTATTAACCATAAAAGATTTTCAGAATTTACATATTGACCGCTTTCAGGTTAAATAAAATATTTTCCAAAATAAATCGTATGGGTTTGGGACAAAATATCAATAATAAACTGACATCAAATAGAAAAAAAGTGAATATTTAAAGATTTGGTCTAAAAAGTATTAATCAAATCCGAAGTTTGTTAAGTCCTCAAATTGTTTCATATTTTCAGTTTTAAGTAACAGAATTATACAATATTTCCTATTGTTCACACCGTTCACGGGAAATAAATTACACTCATTATAAATTTTCAATTTTCATCTTCTACTCACTAAAATTGAGAAGGATTTTGCGTCATGTATACGACACGAGATGATAGCGAATAAAACATCAACTATTCTAGAATTACCAAGAAAGAAACAAACACGATATCATATAATCATTAAAAACGTAAAGTAGGTCATCTTAATTGTTCCTAGTTGTGGTTCATTTCATCGACTCGAAACCAACATCAAGATTTGCTCCAAATCCCTGTGACCCGTACGGAGTTCTGTTCATCCTAATTACTTGTAGATAAGACAGCTCTATCGTCCTGACAAATTCTACGTCCGCCACAAGAAAGCGACACAGAAACGCCAATCACACGAAGCTAATCGAAATTAAGACATCTCGGTACAAAAACACATAAATAACATTAGGAAAATAATTTGTATTCGATCTAATGGTTCATTGATTAACTAGGTTATGTTTATTTCATCTGAAGTCGTCAATAAACATATTCTTTTGATGGATTGATGGATGGAGTTATGCTCTTATCTTTAAACGTGCCCTGCGAAATGTAGAACAACTAATTGTTTTATAGGTTATACATGTGTAATGGTGAATGGCAGTGATGTATATGTTAGGTATGTATTACATAAATCACAATTAAAATACATTTAATAGAAAGTGATAAAAAGGAATATGTTGTTTTGAGCAGCGATATCAAACTTTTTCATCGGTGTTCGAGTTCTCACTCCTGGAAATCTTTCCGTCCCAAGACCCTTAACCCCCCCCCCCCCCCCCTACCCCCCACACATATTTTTAATCAACTTTTACTTTTAAGTTTTAGTCACAATATCAACGTCCTTGAACTTGTCTTCGATGAAACAAAAAGAATTCTTTCTCGCTTGTAAAGATGATGTTTAAAAAATAATGCAATATTTGCAATAACTTTCTTTAACGAATTTTTGAACAAATTAAATTTTGTTCGTGTCCCAAATGAAAATCTTCTGTGTCCGTAATTTGGGAGGCAACCCAGACTTCAAAAATCGCTGGACTCACTTTGAGCATACTGCATCCTCAATCAGGGTATAAACTTATGTAGTAATAGTAATAATTATTATTATTGACTCTGACAATGGCCCATTTCTGGGCCAGCAACCAGTTTTTAGAGAGAACGTTACGCGGACAAAAACTCGAAAACTAAGTACTACATAAACTTCATTTCGCGATATATATATAGTCAGTTTGACTAAGGGTTTTTGCCTCTATTTTTAGAAAGCTTTAAACGCGGGTAGAACCCTCTTTAGAGTTAGTCTGTTTTACTAGTTCCTGAAGAATGGAGATCTACCCATCATTCGCGTGACCCAATCCATTGTTGCTTAACTCCCGAAACTTAATAGTCAATAATGATTCTAGACTTTTGCCGAGTTCACGGTTGTGTTCTTTAGCTCTTTCTCAATAGTTTTACATTTCTAATGACGTATATGTTCTAGTTCTTACTGAATTTTCGAGAAAATACAATAAGACAAAAGTTCAATTTTGTGTTTTTATTACAACAACCGGATTTCACATGGATTCAAATAAAGTTCCACGAATATTTGTTAATATATACAAAGTAATATTGTAGATTAATTCTTGAGAGATATTGACAGTAGCTCCGTTTCAGAGGTGTCTGTATATTATGAAGTCTATCTCTTTGGTCAAGTTAAAATTAATGAATCTAAGATATAACATTAACACTTGTTTGTATTAAAAATCGAATACTTGTATGTGAATCAACATACTTTGACAGGCGTTTAATTAATAAAACGTTAATTTTTCGCATTCAAATGCTACGACACTATTAACTAAAAACAGTTGTAATTGAACTTTGTACACGCGCTTTACTACAATCTTATAAAGTGCGTACCTAGGGAAAGACCGTAGACTAGCTCCACCTCCCCCCCCCCCCCCACCACCATCCCTTGCCCCCTGACACATAACATGCACATTTGGAAGAAAGGAAAACAAAAATTGGAAAAATCATAAACGTATTAAAGAAACAATCTATTGTTGTAAAGTATTAAGGTGTTTGTAATTTGTACCCTGCTTTTGGGCATTGGTCGTATGTTGTCATCGTCGTGATGAGTAACGTTAACAAAATCGGCGCCGTTCCCAAAATATGAGCACAGAGTACAAAAAAACACGTTTATTTCGACCAAACGTGATGATTGGTATCTTTAAACTGGTATTCAAAATCAACGTTCTGTTGTGATTCAGGCTAGATATTCTAAGAAAGAAGAAAACAGGGTTATAAAACAATAATGTATTGTCTTTAAATACAATTATACAAATTGACAGGCTATTGAAATTTACCTAAACACGGTCAATTTAGCATCCTGTTTTGTATCTGCAAATTTTGATGGTATATATATTTCCCTGTATAATCCAACATTTTGATATTTAAAGTTTTTTTTAAAAGACAAAAAACCTCAAGCTCTTACGCTGTTAAAGCTATTCGTGCCAACACTCTTCAAGAATTATTATGATTTTGTTTATACATTACATTTAAATACAGATACCATGTATTAGGTCGTATGAAGACAATTTGACCTATTTGCTCTACATACATCAAACACAGTAATGAGTCTGTATTACACGGTCAAACTTTTTCATCCAACTCCTTGAATTCAAGGACAAAAGCTCATCAAAAACCGTCAGTATGAAGTCAAATAATAATAGGAATTATTTATTGATGCGCTTTTGTCCTTGAATTTAAGGATTTAGATGAAAAAGTTTGACCGTGTAATACAGGCTTAACATTTATGTTCTGCAATCTCATATTCTATTGCGTGACCACAAACTGAACTGTCGCCTCACAGACTGGATCCAGTCTTATCAAACCGTTTTACAGGGCAATATCAATGTGACCCGAGACTTTGACCTCGTCCAGTCCAAACCGAAGGCTCGCTTCGTAAACAACCAATCACAACTCTTCAAAAACGAAAAGAAATGAAGGGATTTCCCCCCCCCCCCTCTCACCTCTTTCATTCCCCTGAAACCTAGGCTCCTAACATAAAATTGAGCAAAACATCTTCTTTAGACATGCTGTTATCTGTTATTAAGAAAACTAGTGGACAGTTAGGTCGGAAATATATCGATTAGTCGATCTTTTTAAGTTGTCAAAGACCTTTAAACTCAAAGAGAGCTATAACAGTTTTACAAAGTCTACCGTGTTAATCTCAACACCACTGTAGGAGAGTTTACACGTATTCACTTTGCTCGGTTTTCCACGTACACACTGTAAAAATATTTTCTTGTTTCAATATGTTTTACATAATTTCTCTTTCATTACCGTTTTGACAATATATTGTGTACGTAATCACCTATTTCGCGATCGTATGTGTTAAATGAACTAGTACAAACCACCCCGATTAGTAAATCTTAAATTTTCGTTGTTTTAAAGATGAGAAATAATTTAATCCTGAATAGAAGCAGTGATTTTGTAATGAAAATAACACATCATTAACGAATTCTGGTGAATGTTAAATAAGTGACGATTAAGGTGTATTTAAAGTAACATTTAAGTGTTATAAACTACAAACTGCCGTTTACAATCTTTGTGTTGTGATAATGGTAAATTTCACAAAGAGGCAATGGCTAACGTTGATTGTTTTCGGCATTGCTGACTTCTGCAATGCAATTTGTGTCTCGCTACAAGCGCCGTTTTATCCTCAAGAGGTAAGTTTAAAATACTTTTAAAATAATCTCTAGATGCTGGTTAATAATAATTTGTTCTAGCCGACTATGTTGTACAATAGAAGGCTCATCATAAACTTGTTTACATAATTAATTTAAAAAAAATAACGTTTAAAGTTATCATTTGAATTTTTTTCACTTTAATGTGTACAAATATGCGTTGAAATTCCTTTAATACACACACGAGTTATACATATAGGTACAATTAATATGGTTTCAATTATCTTTCTCATTCAGTTTTTTCGTTTTTTGAGTTTTCATGTATGAAAAAAATTATTTGATTGCCGCTCATATTATTTGAAATCTATCATTGTACTTAGCTAGTTATTATGTTTTCATGTATTCGTATTGATAGGACTATTTCTTGACGATGGTTGTGGTAAATAAAGGCTTCAGCCGTACATAACTAAAGAAGTCATTGATTCCAATTAAGGTCTTTGTCACGTCATCATAAGCAACTTTACTTTATTTTAGTACCGTTTTGAGGATAAAAGACAGTTTACAATTTTGCAAGTGATGTGTCTTACGCTTCTTCTTTTTCTTCTTCTTCTTCTTCTTCTTCTTCTTCTTCTTCTTCTTCTTCTTCTTCTTCTTCTTCTTCTTCTTCTTCTTCTTCTTCTTCTTCTTCTTCTTCTTCTTCTTCTTCTTCTTCTTCTTCTTCTTCTTCTTCTTCTTCTTCTTCTTCTTCTTCTTCTTCTTCTTCTTCTTCTTCTTCTTCTTCTTCTTCTTCTTCTTCTTCTTCTTCTTCTTAGCATTCGTTTTGTTCCACACCGGCACCTGGTGTTGGTAAGGATTTGTTTTCTAGATGGTAAATGACATGGTTGAAACTGTTTCCTGGCAACAACGGGCGCCCCTAGGGTAAAGGGGCGTTCAGACAGAATGACTATGGACTAAGGTTGGAATTCATAGTCGGCCCCTACACCTAGGGGCGCCCATTGTTACCAAGGTAACAGTTGTTAAAACAAAACTCCGCCCCCCATATATTGCATAGAAATACAAGACGACTTTGAAAGATGGCCGTCTTCGAGTGCTTTGACAAGTGAGTAGCGCACTCTTCCCGTAAAAATTAGTACTATGGCGTGGGTGTGTAAAACAAAAACGGTTCCATGTTGTCCCGAAGTTGACAGCTGTTATTATATTTGCTGAAAATGGATGAAGATATGAATGATGTAACAGTACCCACGCCCTCTCTTACTACACTGGTCGGCCTAGCTCAGCCGGGAAATAAACCAACACTTAGAAATTTGAGTTGTACTATTAAATTATATTGTATCACATAGACAACGAATGCTCACAGTAAATAACTTGTCACAAATAGGTTTACAGACAGTACCAGCTCCAGTTATAGGTGTATTCTTCTTCTAACCTTGGTTTCTCAAGCAGGCGTCCATGGTAGGATTTCCAAAATGTCCTTCATGGTAGGTTGAATTCAGTGGTTGATCGTGTGTAACCGACGCTTCGAAAATCACCGTCCCATTTAACGGGGCAGGCGTAGTTGACGTCTGGGTAATACTAGTTTGGATAACTAGAGAAATTGTAAGGCTTAAAGACTCGAGTTCTTGAAGTTGTTCCGTGTAGCTTTCAACACCACATCCTCTCTCTAGGCTTACTTTTCCACCATCTTCTTCTGTATTGTCCTTAGTTACCAGTCAACAACCGTTGCTATGCAATGTAACAATGCCAGTTCTTTATTGATATTACCAAAGCTCTCTACAAATTCACATGTGAACAAAGTCACTGCATTCTAAGCACAGCCTAGTGGATAATGCACAAACTCACTGCACTCTAAGCACAGCCTAGTGGATAATGCACAAACTCACTGCATTCTAAGCACAGCCTAGTAGATAATGTATATAGACGGTACTTTACAATACCCCTTCAAATTTTTTTATATTATGAATTTATTAATTGAAATTATAAAAAAATTTCAAAAAAATTATCTCCAACGTTCTCCACTTTTACAATTTCCATGGTCGTAGGTCGTTATATCATACCCCTTCCAAAAATAAAAAAAATGAAGATGACAAAATGTATCTATATTTTTTATATTTTTGCTAACATCGAAATTCAGAAATAAACCCTTTAAATCTATAATTGGAAAACCGTATTACCCCTTCAAATAGCCTTACCCCTTCTAAACCTGTTAATTACAACAATGTCGTTCACAGACCCCTTCAATTCAGATGCTAAAATGAAAGTTTATGAAACCTGAAACCCGAATGACAGCACAATGCAATGTTAATAGTACAATACACTTCTAACAATTGGATATCAATCCCCTCTTCCAGAATCAACAATTGTCAACAATTAACAATTTTAAATTGTTGATTAAAAAAAAAACACACACACCAACCTATAATCCTAGTAACAATGTTACTACAGAGTCGAAAACAATAGGCTACATTAGGGACCAAATCATCACCTGTCAAAAAGATTCAATACATTATTGACCTGTGGTTTATTGTATCTGATAGGGTTCCTGGTAACGTTTTAAATTGACAATATTAAACACTCCTTTTACAACCCCAGCTTCTGTGACCAATTCGTATGCGTTGTCTCCTGCAATCGCAGCAACCATATATGGACCTTCAAATATATGAAAAAACTTTTTCGTTTCTTTTTTAAACAAATTTGACAAATGAAGCGATTTGAGCAGTACCTTCTCTCCTACTTGGAAAAATGTTTTACTGACAAATTGACCTTCATGCCTATTCTTCCTATTCTGCCCATTATATTTCAACCTTTCCCTGGCTAAAATTACCTTTGCCTCCTGAGTTATTAAGGGAGAATTGTGAGGTGGAAATTTTATACTCTTAATCAACTGTGGCGTAAAAGTTTGACCAAAATGTAATTCATATGGCGAAAACCCTGTTCCTTCATGGTAGGTTGAATTCAACCACTCCTCCAACTGAGGAACCCACTTAGCCCAAGATGAATGTTTACATGAACAATAGGCCCGAAAGATACGACCCAGTTCACGCATAACCCTTTCAGCTGGATTAGATTGTGGATGACGTATGGACGACATGTGTGCCCGTACCCCTTTACCCTCCAAAGTCTCATTCCACTCCCTGGATGTATATTGAGTACCGTGGTCAGACAGTATAGCAACAGGTATTTGCACAGTGTCGAAATAAACTGTCACTTTCTGTGAAATTGCCCGAGCCGTTTGTTGCTTTAACGTGTACAACGACACTAACTTTGAAAAAACATCAATGAACACCAGTTCATATCGTACCCCTCCAAAGCCTGTAGGTAAAGGACCATATATCTCAGTTGCCACCAATTGACTAATGTTCGTAGGCAAAATAGGCTGAAAAATCCCATGTGACGTTCTATTTGCATGTTTCGTACGTTGACATAAATCGCAACATGCAATCAACTTCCTATTCAATCGCGCCATATTACTGAAAAAGAAGTTCTCTAATAACACCATTAAACATTTTCTAGCACCAAAATGACCAATCTCTTCGTGTACACTCATGATCACTTCCGACACCAGACATTGTGGAATACATAACCTCCAAATCTCCTTACTGTTTTCCAATTTGAAGAACAACATGTTGTTGAAAATCATGTAATTGCTATGAGCACCAACATTAGTATGAATATCACTCCAAATCGTTCCAAACTTATCATCTTTCTTCTGTAAATCAGGCAATTGTCGAAATTTTTTACGCAATTCTGAACTAATTCCCATATCGGAACTTCCTTTTATTTCTCCGACCTTGTTATCTACATCTCTTTTGAACATCCCTAATTCCTCAATTACTTCATTGACCTTACCGCCAACCTTTACAACCTTATCTCCAATCTTTTCTGACCTACCTTTAAAATCCACTATCTCTTCTACTAAGCCATCGACTTTATTGTCAATAACCTCGATCTCATCCTCAACCTTAGTCCTCGAAGCTGTGAATTTAGTTTCCAACCCATAAAACATTTTATCACATTTTTCCTCAAAGCTTATCTTCAATTCGGACTTCATTTCCCCCATTTCCTTCCGTATTCCCTCATTGTCGTTACGTAATCCCACAATGTCCTTCCGTATTCCCTCATTGTCCTTACGTAATCCCTCATCCATCTTAATTATCATCTCCATTATACTGTTCAAATCAACAGACCTGATCTCTACCTCTTGAACACTCTCCTCTATACTCCTCCCTACTTCATTCTGAACCTCCTCCCCCTGCATCCTGTCCATAGTCAGCAGTGACTCTGCGAACGTTCAAATTAATCGAGCTTATAATTACACCTCAAATTTTTAAGTGTTTGGTTAAATTTTTTTGTTTTCTCGTGGTAAATGCAATTAGTATGTGCCCCACGTTGGGCGCCAAATTGTAACAGTACCCACGCCCTCTCTTACTACACTGGTCGGCCTAGCTCAGCCGGGAAATAAACCAACACTTAGAAATTTGAGTTGTACTATTAAATTATATTGTATCACATAGACAACGAATGCTCACAGTAAATAACTTGTCACAAATAGGTTTACAGACAGTACCAGCTCCAGTTATAGGTGTATTCTTCTTCTAACCTTGGTTTCTCAAGCAGGCGTCCATGGTAGGATTTCCAAAATGTCCTTCATGGTAGGTTGAATTCAGTGGTTGATCGTGTGTAACCGACGCTTCGAAAATCACCGTCCCATTTACCGGGGCAGGCGTAGTTGACGTCTGGGTAATACTAGTTTGGATAACTAGAGAAATTGTAAGGCTTAAAGACTCGAGTTCTTGAAGTTGTTCCGTGTAGCTTTCAACACCACTTCCTCCCTCTAGGCTCACTTTCCACCATCTTCTTCTGTATTGTCCTTAGTTACCAGTCAACAACCGTTGCTATGCAATGTAACAATGCCAGTTCTTTATTGATATTACCAAAGCTCTCTACAAATTCACATGTGAACAAAGTCACTGCATTCTAAGCACAGCCTAGTGGATAATGCACAAACTCACTGCACTCTAAGCACAGCCTAGTGGATAATGCACAAACTCACTGCATTCTAAGCACAGCCTAGTAGATAATGTATATAGACGGTACTTTACAATGATATTGCCATAGTCACTCATTATCGGAATTCATTTTCAAATAGTAACTATATGGACTGATAACCTACAGGCTGCAGCAGACGAAGTGAAACTTTGATTTAAAATAAGATTCGTTTGATTTACAGTCATTTTGTATATTTTGACATTTTCCCCATGAAATAACATGGAGTGAGTGCAAAAAGTACAAAAGGTGTAGCCAAATCAAACGAACCTATTGTTTACATCGGTACCGGTAGCCGTGACCGGAAGCTGTCAAAACAAACTCTGCGTTAAAGTGAAAACCTAAACAACTTAATTTGACTCGGATGGTACGATTTTCATTGGCTGAGCTACTGTGGCGTTCCACGCAGCGATTGGTTGTTACTAACGCTTAACAATCGTGAATAACAATAATGAACTTTCTTAATCACTCGGTCTTAAACACTAATCACTAGTAAAGTGTGTGAACGCTTCAATGTAAATCGTATACTTCAACTTTCTTAAACCTTAAAATCGTTAGTCTTAGTCATTTTGTGTGAACCCGCCTTAAGGGGACGACCGTGAATACGGACCAAAACTCTTACTGAAGGAATATTATTTTACTATTGTATCTTTTAAAACAATACATTACACAATTGTTTCATAATTGATGTAATGTTATCAACACATACACAAAGCACATACAGAATTAATACTACACTCATATCGTAAATATATACACTCATCTAAATACGTACATTTTCCTTCCACTAGAAATCGTCTACTTTCCAATGCGTGTGTAATCGTTATTTGTTTTTTCAGTGTAAATATTCGGGTACAAAAGTCCTGGGGTCGCTACACACAAAACATTAGAACGTGCGTGTGTACTGTTCTACGCTTTACTTTGATAAGCAGCTCTTTTATCTACAAGAATTCAACATAAAATCTTACACGAAAAGATAACCAGATTGGTCTAGTTATATCTTGGATCAAACATGGTGGCAATGATTTTTTTTGGGGTTTTCCAATGCAGAAGGTCCAGGGTTCAAATCCCGGTTCGCGGTCATGGTTTTCTTTGGTCTACTAATATGATACTGCCGTATCATTTGTAAGGGCTGGTCCACACAGATTTTTAAGACATAATGCATAAGGTTTCAACAATGAAAACAAAGTCTTACAACTAAAAACAACGTCTTAAAACTAAAACTTGTGTGAACGCCAGTACGTGTTTCCTATGATCCAACTTTACGACTACGCGTTAAACCTTAAATCTTATGCTTAAAAAATCTGTGTGGACCATCCTTAAACTGTGACTATAAGCCGTCATAGCAACGAAGCACATAATGAACGGTATAAATGTCTCCCATTGAAAATCAGTTCATGTAACTGAGTGGGTGAAAGACTATATATATAAATTTGTTAATTTTGTATATATTTATTTCAAGTGGTTTAGAGTATTTTTGTTGGTCCACTTAAAACCTCAAACATAAAATGTCTTTCAGATGTATGGTTAAACCTGCATATTATAAAGTGAAATTGCGCTATTATAAATTATGTTCATGATCAATGAAAATGGGTCGTTATAATTAAGTGCATGCATCGTACAAAGCCAGTTGTCGAGTTTCCAAGGTCATCCGACCTACATCTTTACCATATAATCAACCCTGGACTGGGGTGGTTTTCACGTTATTATTTTATTTATTATACGATACATTGTGTGTGAATAACCAACTCTTATAGTTATTTACCCCCAATTTCCGTTTCAGAACGTGTATAAATTTTCATAATTATAATGGACAGTATATTATTTTGTGTTGGTCCTATTTCTACCGATCACATCTAGATTTGTGGGTTGTTGACCTTACGCAAGGAGAGAAAGAGAAACGGAGAGGAGGGGAGGCAGAAAAGAAGCTGTTAATATTTTAGTGTCGACAAAAAACAAAGCCTATTTATAAAGATAATTAAATACTCATATACGATTAGCTTAGCCAGTCGTAATTTTTTACAGCTTGTATAGAGAAAAATAATAACGTAATCAAATACGTTTTAGAAATGAAAATGTGAATCATAGATTCCTCAACACCTTAAAATTATGTTTCTTAATTCGTCCAGTTACTTTTACCACATTTACCACAGTTACCAGAGTTACCAGTTACCAAAGGGTTTCAGGATATTTTAAAAAAGTGACTTATTTCGAACTTCTCTGAAACTCTGCCAATAGGTTTTGAGGTATTTGCAAATCCTGTAATGAATGTTCATTGAGCTCTAGCGTAACATGCAACGAGTACATGTCCTTTGGTATCTTTGAACTGCTGACACTAGTTTAAACATTACTGACGCAAGTATGTACTGTTATAACGGGTATATATAGTCTCTATCGCAGAATTGTCAACAAACCTTTGACACATTGACGGCAAAAATGTTTAAGTTTATGACTTCCGCTACAATAGTACTAATCTATGACAGGACAGCTATGGACAATAAATTTCTCCTCAAGGCCAGATTTGAAGTTATGGCTAAATTGTAAAACAATTGAGGGATATAACGTATACCTTAAAAGTTAAAACTATGCGGGTGAGGCCAATTTGGTGAAAATTAAAGTCAAAATTAGTTCAATGTTAATACGCCCAGTAGTAGTTTTGATTTTTGGTAGTCACCTAATTACTCTTGCTCTGATTGTGATATTACTGATTGTGGGATAATCAAAAATATTTACTAACTTTGTTACCAATAGCCTTCCTTATTATTTTACAAATGTGTGTGTGTTTACTGCTCTGGATATGGATCTTTCGAACTGTCTGAATTGTGAAAGAGAAAACATATTTCAACACTCCATATGTTTGAAATATTACAAGGAAATCAATAATTTCAAACATTAAAAATGCGAGAATTACTTTTATTTCGAGTAGGTACTTTGTGTGAAAAGCAATGGGTAAATCCCTAACTTCCATTTGTATAATATTTATATGTTATTTAAAGTATTGAAATCAAATCGATTTTACTTTACTTTATAGCAAAAAAAAACGAAACACTTGATTCTTTATTAAAAGGTATAAATAACGTGACACCGTGAGGACGATGAGGGCTGTTATCGGTGTTGGATAGTCATCACAATCACAGAAGAACAACTGACACACGTGCAGGATTGTCACCACACACTGGGACTGAAACCAAAAATACCACTTAACTCAAGAGTGATTTTCATCATCAGTAATTATCTACAAATAGTGTACAATTATTAAATTGCTTCCTCTTATACACTTTCTCTTATTACTTCTTTGTCTTCCTCTTAGGTTGGAATTTATAGTCGGCCCCTACACCTAGGGGCGCCCATTGTTACTAAGCTAACAGTTGTTTGCATGTTATTTCCCATCAACGAAACAAACCCATAGCAACAATGGGTGCCCCTAGGTGTAGAGGCTGATATGAACTCTAAGTAAGAGAAAAGTAGAAGTCTTACAATGTCTTATTAAGAATATTTTGTAGCAATTACGCTATTTGGAGGATTTCAAGGATTTTGATTGGTGGTTGCCATGGAGAAAACAAGCTAGTCGACGAATAAGTAGTTATTGGGACATTGTAAGACTTGACTGTAAACTTTTATTGAAAGAGAATACACTGATCAATAAAATATATTGAACAATAAAATAGAAATTAAAATGGTCAACCTCTGACGAGTCGTTTTGTTTTAATAAATACAATAGTAAACAACCTACTTGGTTTTAACTTACAATTTGAACTAAGATGAGCATCTTTTTCCACTCTTTCAATTTCTCATGTTGTGAGCCCACCCGGGTAGACGCAAGGTAGTAGAGGTAGACGAGAATATTCACCCCCGACGTCACCATTATACCGAACGTCAGGTGACCAACTGTGCAACAGAAAGGTTACCAGCATGCAGCTCAATGTTTAAAAATTAACAACATAAAATTTGCATTTTCTGTGGCCTTCTTCACAGAACGTTTTTAATTTAAGTGAATCTACCCCCAATTTATTTTATTTTTTTAAATATGCATAAAGACAACATATGGGTTAGTATATGAAATACGCTCATTTGAGAATATCAAAACTAATTTTCAAGCCCATTTTGGAGGAGCCGTATGGTATTTACAACGGGTTTTATGAAAAATACGGCTAACAACTACGTTTAAACCACATACGCGTTTGGTATGCGAGTTTTTGTTTACACCTTACCCTCACTATTGGCTATGAGGATTTACTGTTTTGAAATAAGTGTTTTCAATATTTGGTTTTCTACGATTTATTTTGTTCTCCGGTATGGAAATTGTATTTGTACCGGCGAGCAAAATAAATCGTAGTAAACCAAATATTGAAAACACTTATTTCAAAACACTAAATCCTCATAGCCAATAGTTAGGGTAAGTTGTAAACAAAAAATCGCATACTAAACGCGTATGTGGTTTAAACGTAGTTGTTAGCCGTATTCGTCATAAAACCCGTTGTAAATACCATACGGCTCCTCCAAAATGGGCTTGAAAATTAGTTTTGATCTTCTCAAATGAGCGTCTTTAATATACTAACTCCATATGTGTTCTTTATGCATATTAAAAAAAAATATATATGGGGGTAGATTCACCTTGATTCTATACCATAGGGAGTATTCACATGACGTCATTACGGTCATTTTGATGGCCACCTATAGTACTATTTCAAGTTTCAACACCTTTGGGAATGTAACTTGACATTTTAGTTAATTGAAGACGAATATATTTACGGGGAAATATAATAGTTTTAACACGTATATCCCCCGATAAAATTGTTTATTGTATTCGATTGTAAAAGATTAAAAGAGTAACCGAGACAAAAGAGTGTATTTATGTTGCTTTCAACTAATATTGGCAAACCAAAGTTAGAGAACAGTTGAATTTGCACCAAACGCCAACTGAAAGATAGTAACAATGCCATTCACACACCAATCACTGCCATTGTGGCCTCCAATATGGCCGGCATGCGCATTACGTGAATACACCAATGGCTGCGTACCAACTACGACTGGCAGTGACTGCAGTGACTGAGATCCGTACCAACTTGACTCGCAGTCAAGCTGCAGTCACAGCTTTTTGCGTACCAGTTCACCTCGCAGTTACACCTCCAGTCACTGCGATGACTGGGCCGAAAAGATCCAGCTATCGCAGTCAAGGGGGGCGTGGCTAATAATTTTACCGCGAATTATGAATTTATAGACAATATTATATGGTTTAAATAGTAAGTGACATCACAACACCATATAATCTCAACTTAGAAGTCCCATAAGGGTTAAATCATGAATGTAATGTTGTAAGGTTAATTAACAGATGGCAAATGTTGCTTTTATAAAAATGACAATTTCTGCTGTTGTCTGCTTTTGCTGTGACTGTAACTGCAGCCCGTACCAACTGCTGCGTTAACTGCGTTGACTGGGTTACCCCCACCACCAGTCACAGCCACAGTGAACTCAGTCAAAGTTGGTACGCAGCCCTGATTGTGTTTTGTTTATTACTTCGGCAAGTTCGGCAAAGGAAATTAAAGTTTTCGATAATATTCGTCTTCCCAAGGACCTAACAAATAATTATCGGCAACTAATAACCGGTACAAAGTAAAACTGAAGGATATAATTGCTCGTTCTTGTGAATTCTGGGTTTTTACGTGAGGTCACAGAGACCATGTTTTTCATGTATGATTTTCTGTATAAAGTTAACTGCACAATTGCTTGTAAACCTATGAAGAGGATATAGGGCACTAGCAACACCAAAAGACAACAATGAAACAAATGAATTGAATCGATGGACAAACAACAAGCTGTCAAAAAATAATTTCTTCTGATTTTAGAAAACAACACAAAAAACAAACAAATACACATACAAAACTTTCACTTAGTTGTTGTCTATCATTAAAAGTTTTAAATGACGAGCAGTTACTATTGCTACACTTGTTTTTATTTCTATGGTTGCAATTTTATTATTTTGACAGCTGATTGTGTGTCCATCATTTCAATTCATTTGTTCCATTGTTGTCTGTTGGTGTTGCTAGTGCCCTATAATGAGGACTTTAGAGGGTAGGCCTACACAGACAGTCGGCCAGTTGGAAACCGTTCCATTTCTCGCGTTCACACCTGGGAGTAAAACAAACTAAAGATGCTTCATCATATTCTGGATGATTTAAACATTTAAAAACGTCCTCACCTGGAAAAGCCTTGGCAATGAGCCAACTCAACGGAAACATGGTCATCCGGTAGAAAACATGGAGGGAAGTCAGTTGGCCGGTCTTCTTACGTAGAATAACTACTGCCTAAGAAAACAGAAATACAATAAACAAAAACTAGTTGGTTAATTATTTTTGTCAGCCAAGTTCAAGCTGATAATTGAAGGGAAATCTATCTAGAAATGTTACTAACATATAATTATGTAAAGGATGTTTAAGAAATATCTTCATATTAACGAGTCACATGAGCATTTTAGTATGTTGTACATTTTAGGCATCTGTTGTAATTTGCTCTTTGGATGGTCAAAGAAAACAGATGAGTGTATTGATTTCATAACAATGTTTTGGTAGCCCTACCGTGTCCAGTAAGATAAATCCGTGGTAGAGGAAGAAAACGGATGATGCCAACGCCACCTGAAAACAATCACCAATAAGGTCAAGGGTGTTAGTGGATAGTTAGTAAAATATTAAGTTTTTCATTAATATTTTTCAATCGTTGCACATTTTGAATAGTGCGTATTTTAATTTGTCGGTAAAATAATTTGTTAACGATTTATATTAAGCATTGTATCATGTGTGTGTGTGTGTGTGTGTTAAGTGTTTTATAAATCTATTAATTTTTAATGAAGGCATTCAACTTTTGTCGAACTAGTACAAGTTGACTCGATGGCGCCATCTTTCTAAATTAATCGATAACCTTAGGTGATTAGTGTGTTAGCTTCAATTTGAAGTAAACATATAGCATTTCATAAATAAGAAGGTTAAAGCAAAAGTTAAAGATAAATTTAAACTATTTCAGCAAATTGTTCGGTGAAACTTTTTGCATCAGCTTTTCACCCAACATATTCGAATTCTTCTTCTTGAAAAAACGTTTGACCATGTAGAACGCCTTTTTTATAGTACATACTTTAACAAACTTCTCTCATTCAATGTGCCAGAAGAAGGATTTTGGCCAAGTCATAACTGATCTAGGACCCTTAGATAGATTTAATTACAGCCCTCTAGATCTTCTTGCATATGCAGCCAATATGCACAACAGTGAAAACCGCACTTGAGCATTGTTGTCATTGATCTATCAAGAACCCATAGATAGAATTCATCACGGCTCTCAATAGATCAATTCTAACAACGTTTATTCTGTCACGTTCTTATATCCCTACTATACTCTCGTAACCACTCAACCACTTAACCCTCACTCAAACTAGTTAGAAATGAACCACACAAGGAAATGTGTATCGAATCGTTTTGCACGTCAAGAAAATAACTGCCACATTGTAGTGATGTGAATAATATTGTTATTTTTTATAAAACTTACCGGCAATGAACCTTTTTTGGTGAACGGTTGGCAAACGAAAATGTTTTTTCCAATCCAGCCATAGAAAAGGGTCTACGAAAAAAAATTAGATAACCAATAAGTTATAACTGCGGTCATTCAAATCAGCAACTGCTGTGCAAACATAAATGCATTTAAAAAATATGGACAAGTACATTATAGAAATTGAATAAGAAACGAATAATGTTTTTTATGATAGTGACTACTTTTTTTATTATTAATATTATTATTATTTTTAATATTTAAGTCAATGTATTAAAATGTACTGTATGGAAGAAAATAAGCGCCTGTGTAATTATTTACTAATATCAAAGTTATAACCTACATTACAAATTTGCAAAAACAAAATTAAACTGTACCGTGATAAAAACACCAAAGTTTGTCGCCAAATGGAAATAATTGAGATACACCAACATAGTTTTCATGTGGAATGGTTTTCGATGTGTCATTAATCTTGGACCAATGAGAACGCACACATTGTAGAACAGAAGCATCATGATCAGGTGTACAATTCCGACTATTAGTGGATAATGGGGAATGCGTTCGTCTAAAACAGGAGAAAACAGTTAGAACATGTCAGTTAATTTCTAGTTATTTTGATATGTTCATATAATAAAATAGTTGATAGTAATTTTGATTGTATTATAGGTGCATTTGTGATAGACATTATTATATTTTGAGACTCCATGTGTTTCAGTAGCAATAATACTTATAACTTTGTGGTATCGAACATATTCTAAGATCTATTCATAGGTTGAACGTATTTCACATCTTTGCGCGTGGCGGCCACATTTGTGATCAAACTTTGACGTTTCCTTGGAGCCTATCGTGGTTTCGTTGTGGTCGAATCAGAAATCGTTATAGATCTTTTTAATATTCAGTATCTGTTTTTTAAAGAAAATTGGTATGTGTGGTAATTTGCGATGTTTTATTACTTATGTTCACTTTTTAAATTCTAAATTATGCTTATTTAGTAAATTTGAATAATGTCGGCTAACATCTAGGATATCAATTGTGTCGCAGTCATGGCCGCTGTGACGTCACGTGGGAACTATGAACAGTTAGTACAATTAATAACTAACACAAGCTTAGACTTAGGTCGTCCTTACATTATCTTTACCCAATGGTAGTAAATACAGTAGTAAATAGTAAATACGGTAGTAAATACAAGTAATATATTATTTGGTTTATCAAATTGTTTTATTTTGGCTTACCTCATACAGGGCCTTCCAACCGATATATTGCTTAACCTCCTTGGCAAAAAAAAAAAAAATATCAATGATTCGAATTTCTAAAGCTCTTTGACGCGATACAGAGGATTCTAATATCTTTGGTTTCTTGTTTTCATTTCAAACAATCTATTCCAAAGATCGTATTCTACATCGTACATTCTACATGAAGTTATTTGACCCACCGGAAGTATGTGGACCGACCAACCATTGTAGACAAATGTTTACCACTAATCAGACTTGGTAAGACTTACCTGTATAAAACTTCAACATTTTGTTTAGGAGTTCAAAATATTTTTCAAAAGCCTCCAGCGTTGAATTGACCATCTTTATAACGACGATAAGTGAAGAGAAACGTTATGTATTCATTCAACTAACATCACTTTACTAACTTCATTCAACTTAATTCAACAGGTTTACCACCTGTACGCGTTCAAACCTATTCAAATTATAAACAAGCATATCAGTAACAGTAATTGTCAAAGTAATGTTTACGTCGTGCGTTCACCGTCGCAAAAAAGAAGTATGGCTTTAATATAGTCAAATTGATGCAGCATTGACATCTTGAAGAAAAACAATGTACCGGTATTAATTAAGTATTTGTATTGAGAAATGTTACACACAATGGTTCCCGATATAAAGACCGTTCGACAAACTAAAACTGACAATATATAAGAGAGTGCTGCTTAGCTGAATCATACCCTACGTTTATCACGGAGAATTAAACAAGTTTAAGCTAAATTGTTTCCCGTAAGTCGATATGTTTATCACGGAGTTTGCAATTGGGTTTAAAAATGGCGTGCTTAAACCGATTCAGATAAGATACCATTTTCCACCACCAAATGTCGTAAAATCGCCCAAACCTTGTACAGTAAGGCCACAAGCGTGTCAATTTGATGCCATCTTGAAATGGGCAAATAACACAGGCGGGAATAGGAGTTTCTAATGCGTCTTTCTGCCATTGGCAGCGCTAGCAGTACTAAAAGGTCCAAATTAGCATGTAAATTGCCCATTTCAAAATGGCTTCAAATCGCTACGCTTGCTACTGAGTGGAAGGTTGGGGGACTGGTGATCTAGCCTACTATAGCTGTTGAATATCATTGGGTTAAGAAGCTTACTTCCTCGTACGGTTTTTCTGGTCAACTGTTCTTGCGTCCATCGCCGAGCACATGTACATAACCCTACATCTGAAAATGTCAAACCAAATCAAATTAGCACGTAACTCTTCCGCTAGGATGCGCAAACCGCAAAGATGGCGTCTTCTTAAATCGGTTGAACTGTTTATCATGGGAAATTGTATCGGTTTAGTACTTCTAAGTCAGTTTCAAAAGTGACCTAAAATAAACCGTTTTACTTTAAGCCAACTTGTTTTTCACGCACATTAAACCGATTTAACCCTTGAACCGGTTTAGTTATGCCGGTTTAACTCGTGTGATAAACGTAGGGATTGTGCATTTTAGGTTCAACAAAGGTTAAAAAATGAATTGAAGAATTGAGAGCAAATCATCACCTGTTTATTAGTTCATTTTTTGCCACCAGAATGCAGTCCCTTTCTAGTGCGATGTATAGTTTAATAGTTTGTACTTTTAGATTTTCAGAAGACAACATTTATCAGACTAGCAGAGTCACTCTGGATCTATTCTACCCTGGGCCGAGACGGGTCACACTCACACATCTTTAGGAATGGTATTCCGTAATAATTGTTCAAATTTTCGGTTGGTTATTGCGATTAAAATAAATTATTCGATCAGTATGTTTTATTAAATTGAAAGATTCGTTTATACATTCTTGATAACAACTGATATTGTGAATACTCCAAATGTTATGTGAATACTTACATGGTTCTCTCTACTGTATAATCCCTTTCTACTATGGGTTCTAATTTGTAAATAATATTCGAAGACTATCCTAATCGAAAAATCTATTTTTATTGTCACAATACTTGAGACCACATTGCAGCAAAGGGTGTTTTAATCTCCTCATTCGTGCATTAATGTTGAGTTCATCGAAGATATAGAAACACAATGTTTAATCTTCCTTATCGTCGCTGTCCGTAGTCTCCTCCATTTCAACCGTATCAATCTCCTCAGTTGGTCCTTTGTTGTAAGTTTTCTTATAGAACTTGATGAGATAGTACATGAAAACGGCGGCGTGCTGTGCTATGGACAACGCCAATGGTGAGGGGATGTCACCATCTAGAAACACTCCTGGGGCCATGTGAACCATTATACAGACGCACTGGGCCTAAGCAAAGAACAAAGGAGGGTTAACATCAATGCTAGTTCGCAATATCTATTTTATTGATATCTTGAGAGCGCTTCTAGACACTGAAACAGTCATTCATACCAGGGCCCAGATTCACCAAGGGTGTAACACGTCCTAGTTTAGACAACTCTTAGAGATATCAATCACGCATATGTCGTTCTGCAATGACATAAAGATAAAATATAAACCATTTATTTAACTAATAATATTAAATAAAAATAAATAAATTCACATTTAGAGTCTTCCCACTCAGTAACTAAACTGATTTGCAGTGGGGGACTTTAATTTAAAGTGACTAAACCAACCCTGCAGGCTTCGAACACCATCGGCGAGTGAGCGATAACCAATCAAAGATCGATATTTCAAATACGAAACTTATGAATCAGTGATTGGACAGTACGAACACCTGCGGACAAGTGCCAGAATCAACAAAGCCGATTCAGAACCACTTTGAATTTTATTTGAATTTTATTTGTGAATGTGTATAGTCATACCCAGAGATGATTTACCTTGATTTATCTAGCTAGGATTTGCTTACTTTAGGACAACTTAGAGTTAGACATCTTTGTGAATCCAGGTCTAGAGATTTAGTTTCGTATCAGCTTAACAATAAATTTAAAAACTTGTAAATATAGTCGATTTTACGATTGACATTTAAATAGTTAATTGAGTACATTATTTAATTTGTTACGGAAATTACAGTCCTAACAATAATTACACTATTGATAAGTGTTTTAATCTGTTAAACAAAATCAAATATCGAGCATGATGAACGTATTGAAGCGTTCATAAGATTGTGTCAACTGAGTGAGTTTATAAATTATAAATTTTCACTAACGAACCTGTTTGAAGTAGGCGGTTGGAACTAGAATAGTAAACAATATAAAGATGCTACTATTGTACTCTTGCATTTCGTAAGGATGAGAATAGCTAAGTTCGGACAACTTTAGTGGTAAACAGGGTGGTAATTGACGGGAGGGATGGGGTGGATTTCCCCCCTCTGGCAATTTCATACCTGGCTCTGTTTTACTGAAAGGTATTCCCGCCATTGATGGTTAAATCCCCACTTCTTGATGATACCCATCTCATCTCATATCACAGCAAGTGATTATCTCTAAATTTACACACATTCCTAACCAGGAAGTGTTTTAACATTAATAAACTCTGAGATCGCTTCTAAGACCATCTCGATGGCAATAATACCCCAAAAAAATGTTTCTTCCAGCGGATGGGGCTTTGACCCAGATCCCTTACTGCCCTACGCAGATACTATACTTGGGCATCCCCCCTCTGCCAGGCCGTCACTCCGCACCCTGGTGGTAAATGTCTTACTATTTGGACTTGAGTCACCCTCTTCTTCATCGGCCCAAGACTGTCACGGTTTGGGCCCAGTATGGTGGTGGCCAAGTAGTAGCTGTATATCATTACGTTCACTCCTGACGTCATTATGATGCAATACGTCGCTAACGAGCTCACTGACAACAAACAAAATATATTATTGCAGGTAAAGTTACGTTAAGTTACGTTAAGTTGCGTTACGTTGTGCCAATTGTCTTACTGACAACAAACACTTAATTAATAGTAAAGTAGGTAAAGCTACGTAACGTTAAATTGCGTTACGTTATGCCACTTTTCTCACTGACAACAAACATATAATACATAGTAAAGCAGGTAAAGTTACGTTTTTGTTAAGTTGCGTTACGTTATGCCACGTGTCTCACTGACAACAAACAAATAATATTATTGCATGTGACTTTACGTCACACTAAGTTACGTTAAGCTAGGTTAGTTATGGTATACGTATCTCACTCTTACTCCTCCTGTAATCATCATTAATTAATAGTACCTTGCGGACCCTCGAATTGTGTTGGTTCAACTTAAATTTATTTTAAAAGGCTTTAAAAAGAAACAAAAATAAGTCATCCGCTAGAGAATTTAATATTCTTAAATGTGTCTCTGTTCCAATAGACGTTTACGTTTTTCAAATTACTTAATTTAATTTTGGGTAATTTTTGTTTGAACACGTACATTTCACAATTGAATACGTTAATTTTAAAAATGGAAATATTTATTGGAACAGAAATATTCATAAGAAAGAGTCTTTAAATCTTTAGGAGATTATGCTACATAATTTGGTTTTCTTTTTTAAAATCAAAGCATTTTTAAGTGGCCGACATGGGGGGTTCCACTGAGAAGATAGACATATGCAGTACTGGGATCTTTGTCCTGTTGCAAATGTTGAATAAATAAAATCAAATTAATACTTATAATAACTGACCTGGATAGAATTTAGCGATGATCCAACATATTGACGGCATAAACAGTCGGTAGAAGATGTGAAGAATGGTCAGTTGGTGAGGTTTTCTCCGTATGATGATCACAGCCTACAGATAATGGATTAATAATGGGCAATAACAGCACAATACTATAATATTATTTGATTATAAAACCAAGACTTTTAGACCGGGAAAATATTTTTAAATGAGACATATCACACGAACAATATTCACAGTGTTAATAATTCTTGGCTGTCGGGTGTCGCCGCGTCTGTCGTTTATTAAAACCTGACGTTTCGGACTAATTGCATAGTCCATCTTCAGAGTGAAGAGACAGTCACTGAGAGAACCTACTCGATCCAGCTCTACCCAGCGACTGTGCCTCACACTGGGTAGAGCTGGATCGAGTAGGTTCTCTCAGTGACTGTCTCTTCACTCTGAAGATGGACTATGCAATTAATCCGAAACGTCAGGTTTTAATAAACGACAGACGCGGCGACACCCGACAGCCAAGAATTATTAATATTGACTCGGGCCGCGAAAGCCTAGAAAAAGTTTTAATATTCAAGGTCTTGAATTTTTTTTTTTTAACATTCACCAAGTGCGTAAATTTTCGCGAGCAGACGACGCACTTGGTGATTTTTTTTTTTTTTTTTCGTGAACGTGGTTATACTGTTCGTGTAATGCGTTTTTTTTTAAACCATACTATTTGTTCAAAATGCACAATCGTTTGCGATTTAATGTTCTCATACGCCAGTTAATCGACGTGAAACTACTTAAAAGATTTATAGGGCCGGTCTCACCAACTTTTTAGCCTCCGTTTAACAGATTTTTGGAGATTCTCTACTAATGAACACTCCATGACTGCCAAGCATTTTGAGTGTAATGTTTGTTGAAATTACTAAATCGAGCTTAATGAAACTGGTGAATTGGGACCATAAATAGACCATAGATATGTGATATTACTTGATGCAGACTTACCGTATCTAGCATTTGTAAGACCTGGTGACAATGGAAAACTGCTACAGCATACGCCAACTGAAATAAAACACTTGCATTGTTATTGATTGAATTATTATGGTCATACCAGATGTAGACAAAAGATAAAGTGTTAAATGTAACATAAGTTTGTATAGCGATGGTTAGTTGTTGATTGAATGAAACAGGAAGTAACCTAAAGGTGTTAGTATTAATTTATATACCTTATCCCGAAAAACTCATATTGGAGTTTATATATTCTTATACACACTAAACAAAATAACGTAGACACTCCTACCCTACTAAATTTGAGACTTCGCGTTTTGAAAACAAAAATATTTAACTTTCATCTTTTAGAAGCGGTCTCGATTCATAAAAGTAAGCTAGTCATTGCACACATGATTGTGGCGCGGGAATCAAAACAACGATTTATTATAGAAAATAGTAAATATATTCCAAGTACCAGTATCAGTTTTGAAGTCGAAGATCCTCCTATGTTACATACTAAAAGAATAAGACCGAAATTAAAAAATGGCACTATATTTAAAAAAAATATATATATTTTAAACTTTTTATTTTTATTTTTATATTGCTATAGATAGACTAGACTGCATACATTTAGATACAGTGCGCCTTACTCTTTTGTTAGTTGGAGTTAAATCCAGTTGATATGGTAAACAGCTAAACGGATGTCCGGAACTGGTCTTTATGGTCTGTAAAAATAACATTCCACACATCAGTACCAGTTAATGTAGTTACACACAAAATATAATCAATTGTGTATCCAATAAGGGTACTTATTACTGAACAAATATGGGCACTTATAACTGCGCTGTTGTGTACCCTTAAACACAATTAACTATTAAACAGCTAATTAACTATTGAGTACCTGAAAGGGCACTAGTTAAGGTTCTGAAGTATGTATGTAAATACTTACATTAATGCTAGTATATAACCATTATCCCTTAAAATAAAAACATAATTACCTCGTAAAACACCCACACGCTCGTTGCTATGTGTAGGCAATTAAGAACCACCATCATG
This sequence comes from Isoperla grammatica, assembly GCA_945910005.1. Classification (NCBI taxonomy): domain Eukaryota; kingdom Metazoa; phylum Arthropoda; class Insecta; order Plecoptera; family Perlodidae; genus Isoperla; species Isoperla grammatica. The sequence goes on from OX246748.1 coordinate 27,993,233, forward strand.
TTCTTGAGATCAAAATTGAAAATGATCTTATTTAAAATCATGATCTTTCTCATGATAAGGGGACCGAGAAGGACGAGTGTTAAATAGGCAACGAGAACGAACAACAGTCTGAATATCCCTTTGAGCAGCGGCCAAGACGACGTCCGCTCGTCTGAAACAATTTATTTAGTATTTATTTTCCAGATGTAGGAAGGTGAGAGTATGATAGAAAAGAGCATCATACCTCAAACACATGAGTCTAGCATCCTTATAAAAATCAATCAATCAAGATCTGTCCCTATATAAACTTAGAGTTGGGTAGGGGGGAGTTCCCACCATCAACTGACAAAATAAATAAAATTTAGAAAAGTACACAAAATATAGAACAAGTATACAGAAACGTACGAAGATAAAATACAACAAAAATCATACAGAGAAAGAGCGAATTACTCTTAAATTTCGAATGTGTTAAGAGCGCGTGCACTTTCATAGTGAGGGAGAAGTTTCAAATCCTCGCGGCTCTGCGATAAAAACTAACGAAGTTGAAATTGGTGCGTGCAAATAGAGATAGAAAGGAATGGGCCTGGTGACGTCTTGAAGGTTGGAGATTCCAAGACACCCGATGGTAGTTTCATGCTTACGTCATAGCCGGGTCCAATGCTACCAACTTAATTTTCTACTTCTCTACTATCCTACCGTGTAATTGAAACATGCCCATTGGGGATAATTTACTACCTTCCGTTGGGTACTTGGAACAGTGGGCGTTGCTAATTACTGCACTCTACTCAGCGAAATATTACATTTACGCTTGTGTGAAAGAACGCCAGGAAATCAGGAATCTATTGATTTCCTTTGAATTAGTGCGCATAAACGGGGAATCAGAGTGATCTGAGGTCGGTATGCGATTACTTACGTTGGTATAGTTTAGTATGTCGTCAGAATAGGAGAAGTTAGTGTGGCGACACCTATATCATTAATTATTACTTATTTATTTGTATTGATTGGTGTCTAGCAAAGTGCTCGACGAATAGATAATATGACGTCTGGGGGTGATTGGAGGAAAGGGTCAAGTAGGAGGAGAGGGAAATGAAAGACAGAGAAAGGGGGGCGTCATTTTCTCGCCTCTTACGATAGGCAGAGATATGCCCTGGGTCAAATTCTACCCTGGTGTAACAGAACATCTGTACCCTTGGAATGTTATTACTCAGATTGCGTTACACGTTGCGAAGCGAACTTCAGAAGAAAACGTGGGGTCTCAAAATAACCTTAACCTAACCTTACCTAACGTAACCTAACTTATCCTAACCTAACCTAACCTAACCTAATCTAACCCAATGTAACCGAAGTATAACGTAGCTTAACCTTTTCTTTGTTCGCAACGTGTAACGGCAGCTTGAGTGAGCGCGGGTATTAGAAATGATGGGCTATGCGTAAAGATATTCCAATACACCGGGCCCAGACGGGGACCTATATCATGCAGTGTGTGTTAAAAGTTCTAGTTTCCCTCGTCTCTACCCTACACTTAGTGCGCGTGCGTGAACGTGATTTCCTCATACTTACCACTGTAGAAATCCTCCATTTCCGTGTAAACGGTGTAATGTACATTCCAAGCCATCAAAAACGTTTTAAACATGATTTGTCTCGAAGTTCACCACCGCTTTGTCAATACTTCCTCACTCTCTAACACATGAGTAGCTGCAACTTAGTTAGTTACGAATTGAACATGCTGTAATGTTATAAAAAACGTAAAGAAGAAATTAACATTTCTCATGTAGCAATGACCTTAAAAATGTAGCCTACATTGATCCGGAAATATGAATTAGAAAAACATTCTAAGGTAATTATTGATTTGTTAATTCCTAATCACATTGTTCGGTATGTAGAGTTGGATATCAATCACCTAGACCTGTCAACTGTGAATCTGTAATGATTAATAATTTGAATATTGTAATAAATAACGTGTAATTATCGTATCGTTTGTCGATCTACCATGACGCTGCTTCACCAGGTTGTTTCGCGACATTGCCACTTTGAGCGCTTCATTCGTTTTCACTAGCGCCCTCAGTGGCCAATCTCGGTGCCTAAGTTTTTTAAACTGCGTTGTCATTCGTAGGAAAACTTGTGTTAAAGATACGAAACAGTAAAATAAGGGCAGTAAGTTATAAAATATATGGACTTAAATGTGTCAAGAACCATTCACAATCAGTTTTAAGGCTTAACGTAAGGCGTATGTATGGTTAAATATTGCAATGTGTATGTTTCAATGCAAGTGGTCACAACCCGTCGTAAGACGAAAGGTGTAAGGCGTAGAAGTTGAATGCTTTGACATTTCGTACGCCTTACTACTCCATAAACGATACGACTTACCCGCCTTTCAACTGATTGTGAATGACACATTAGAGAATTACTCGAAATAACAGTTATGGTTACTGATGAAACTAAAAAGTTTCCATGATTTTCCGTGTGTAACTTCCAATTAAAATAAATTAACACAATTAATAATCATACGTTATTGATAATGGATTTTTTTAATGATTGTTTTTTAAAATAAATAAATTGTATCCTATTCTATGTTCCACGTATACCACACTCAGCGTTTTCGTAATCTAAGAGCCAATGAAAACAATATACATGAAATGATGGTAGCTGATCTTTCCATTACTTATCTCAAGAAGAGATGTAAAACGACGGATGGGTATGTTACGAAACAGTGCATAGATGTAGTAATTGTTTTTGTATGTATGTAGTAATTAATTAAAGTAGTAATTAAAATATGTTGTATGGAATAATTGTTTTTGTATGTGCATGTTTTCTGAATGTGATAATATCATTATGAGCATACATTGAGAATAGCATTGGTATTTTCAATTATTGCATAATAATCAATTGTGCCAGATACGATTACTAAATTCATTCACATAAAAACATAAGATTAATTAATGTTACCATAGAAAAAAATCATTCAAGCTGGGATTTTGAGGGAAGCTATATAGCCTTACTATTCTCCTGTTTTTGCCACTGGATATGATAAATGATATCTGTCCAAGCGACCTTGTGTATCGATTGGTCTAGTCACTTATCACACCGATAAGGCTATTTACAAGCACTGGTCATTACCCTTCTGGCACGGAACACCATTGGACCCACATATCGTCTCGCTTACCCTCGTTCAGGCGGTGGGCTAGGTAAATATTAAAAATGCTCGAAATATAATTACTCTTTCAGTTTTGAAATAAAAAAAACATCAACAAAGTGACGGAATATATAGTTACACTCAATAAATTCAAAGTTGTTCTGAATCGACCATGTTGATTCTGGCACTTGTCCGCAGGTATTCGCACTGTCCAATCACTGATTCTGAGATTCATATGTTTCATATTAATTGACTTGTCGTTCTGTAATTGGTTATCGCTCACTCGTCGATGGTGTTCGGAGCCTACAGGGTTGGTTTGAAGTCCCCCACTGAAAATCAGTCTTGTTACTGAGTGGGTAGACTCAAAATTTGAATTTATTTTATTTTATTTATAAGTGATTTCGACGTGTCCTGAGGTAAGTGGTCCTAGAGTGACTCTGCCTCACGTAAGATGCTACAAAAGGAGACCCTCTCACTCTTTCCTCTGTTCCAATTTAATTTTCCTCCGCCCTCTTTTTGCCCCTTAACACCATTATGGGTTCCCTTAAAATGACCTCAGCAATATCTGATTAGGCCGACGTCATATGACAACATGATCCAGCTGTCGAGTAAGTAGTAAATTATAATGAACTAAGAAATAAAAAGCAAGTATTGACAGAACGTGTGATTAATTTTGATGATAATTTAATCAGTATGGCTTTTTGTCGATAATTGGACTCTCGGTGGGTGTATTACAGATTCCAGTGTGGAAGGTCCAGGTTTCGACTCCAGGTCGGCCTAGGGGGTTTTCTCAAAATCTACATACGTGTTACTGATGTGTGTACATGTAAACAGTTACTTTGTAAACGTCATAGCTACAAAGAAAATAATAAATTGTGTAATATCCCACAATGAAAATCAGTTCTTGTAATTAAGTGGGTAGATATAGTCAATAAATACATGTATTTAATTAGGGTTGTTCATTGTTCATTAAATCCTTCATTATTAATCGAAATAAAAAAAGTACAGATTTACTTGTGTGTCAAGATAAATTTGCATTGTAATTTTGATTGATTTCTTACTGAACGAATTTGTTTGAGAGAAGCTAAAGGTATCTTGGCCAGTTTGGAATTTTCTAAACTTCTCTTTTGGTAAATTTTGTTACCGGTACTTTTCGAATTGTACTCAGTGTCTGAGAACATAGGAGTTTAAAAACAGCCAAAACATAAAATACGGCCACCGGTTCGTCTGTCTATGGTGTACCACATTGCATTGCGTTTGGATTGCCGATGGTAGGATTCGAACCTGCTACCTCAAGTTAAGAGTCTCGTGTGTTCCCAGTGAACAGTCTCTATCAGTGTCACACAGTCCAAGCAGAGAGATAACAGAGAATAGAACCAATCAAAACGAAACTTTGAAACGATTTACATCACTGTCTCTGGAAAAAAAAAACAGATATTATTTTTAGTTCGTTCATCTATGAAACAGATAATATTTAATGGTGCACAGCAAATTATTGTTTATTTTTAAACATAATATTATCCCAACGGTTATTCATGAAATAAAAAATACTTGTTGCATCAGCTGGCCGTCTTATCCATATACTATGATTGATAACACATTGTTCGAAGTGCGAGCGCGTATGAAAACAAGTTATTGAAATATTAATTTCTCTTACATCATAAAGTACAGTGAACAACTACCAAAGCCCGATAAAAAGTATTTAATAGGGAATTGTATCTGTATGATGAGTATGATCTTTATTGTTTTCGCTTTTTACAACCTACATTATTTTCTTTATTATTTATATTATTTGGTATGATACATTTTCATTCATTTCTTTTCTAAAACTAATTATGACATAACGAACTATGTTCACTGATTCTATACCTTATTAGACTTACTAATGATAACTAGGCTTATCCAGTAATAACTAACTACCTTATTATATGCATTAAATCTTAGCTTGACACAGAACCTCTGCACATAATAAGCTATGTTCAACCTGAGGAGTCACGTGACTTTAAAGTACTTTTTGAAATAAATAAAAAAAATAACAGACCATCAAAATTGTTCACTATTTGCGATGTCTGAGAAATACTTTACATTCATAAGTTTCGAACGGGCTTTGTTTCTTATCAGGGTAATAACACAAATAGAAGATAACGATACATTAAAACGGGATCCTACATCGAACTTTTGACTTAGTTCAGTTATCGTAACAAACACACGGAAACAGATTCTACTCAAAACTCAAGACAACCAGAGAATACTAGTTTGGTAGAAAATAACTTAGATTGGGCTATTAAAAGCTAATTTTAGTATTTTTGATAAAACCATAATAATATATTGCGTTAACATGTTCCTTTGATATGTTTATTTATAACCCAAATGGATGTGATTTGTCATGGGTGATGTGTTTTAAAATTGATGCATCTCATTTTGTGATGTAATAGATATCGAGCTACATGATGCAATGAATGTGTGATTGACAATTGTGTTGCTAGTTGCTATGAAGAATGGTTTACCCGGTACACAAGCAATGTTTTATGACACAAGCTCTAAAGTATTATACAAAATCCTCTATAGGAGACGTGAATGATTTTAGCTATTGAACCACCATAAATTAATCATTAAATAAATAGTTCAAACTTCAAACCACTCAAAATTCAAGTTCTGCTTTAGAAATAAAAAAAAACATGCGAATACGCCCCACTTGGTTTAAGAAATATTTAGATGAAATAAATGAGTTTGCATTTATTCTATACTTACTTATCAACAAGAATTGATTTTCAATTAAGGGCATTATAAACAATAAGACTGTGTAACTTACGGGGATCGCTGGCTCGATTTCTATTACCAGTAAACTGACTGAAGATTGTGTTCTACTAACTGCCGTACGAAATACCGCCCAAAATATCCATATACCCGAATGTACCAAGAAAGTCACTCAACAACGGCCGTCAGATGAAAGCAATAAGGGAACAAATATGAGTTGTAGATTGTATTTATTCATAAAAACTCTAGTTGTTGCAGTTTTTATGATGCCATCACTGTGCGTGACGTAGTATATCCTGTTGTTAATTAAAAAAGGGGGTATCGAAAATTATTTATCTATGGTTTGAAGGTCGGTTTTTGATTGCGAAAACCAATGAACTGTTTTAAAAAAATCACAATGTGTCGTATATTTAATAAGTAAAAACGATAATTAGTCAAATAATTAATTGCAATGAAGTCATCATCATCGAAATTGGTTGGATCAGGGATGCTTGAAAACTTGGGATGTGTTAAAACGAAATGCAGTTCAAATTTAAGTTTCCTTACAATTACAAAAAAATAATTGCAAGGCTCGTTTCTTGAATTTAGTATTACGAAATCAGTGGGTTGTTTTGAAACTTCTCTAGCCACTCTTCTGCCAGTATTTCCATGTTTGCACATCCATCCTGGATTATCGGTTTCAAATATTTCCATCTTACAAGCTGCCTCGCACTTATGTTCTTTAACTTAAGTATTCCTTTGTGCCCTAAAATGTGTTCAACCAAACAAAATAATCCATCCTTTCAATTACATTAAACTTTTCCTTTTCCGTTTTCTGTGTCAAATATATCCTCGTTTGTAGCTGTTGTCTTTCCGATGCATCTTCAACAGTCACTGGAAACATACTTAAATAAACTACTACTACTTAAATAAATACAGAATTAAATTAAATTATTTATTATATTATTAAATTATTTACTAAAATAAAGCTACTTCTTAGTTGCAAACCGAGAAGAAATATAAATATAATGTGGTGTTTGTTTTCTTTAATATCAAAGTTGTGGGTAGATACTGCATCTAGTTATGATCAGGGTCAACAGATGACAGAACATATGCGACTTTCATTACATTTGGATTAAATACGATGATACAATGATAGCCTATTATCTTATTTAATCAAACGTAATAGCATTTGCATATATCTTTACGTCGATATTTTTAGACCTTCATAATATCTAGTTGATGTATTTCCCCATGAATTCCGATTTTAAAGTTGTTGAAGGGAAAACCCGCAGACTGTTAATTGCGATAATAAAGCAGAATCCGTCGTTTCGTCCTTTCGTCCTGAAAACAACTCGTTTGAAAGCTTTATTATTATGACCCCTAAGGCGAAGTTTAAGGCCGAGTAAAGAGATGTAAGAAACCGACATTTAAACATTCGCTGATCATGCTGTTAATTTCTTTTTCTGCGTGATGTGTACGCGCGTTTGTCCGAGCAAGGCCGTTTACGCCTACTACGGCGCCACATGACACTAGTCTGTGCACAGACTTGTTGATAGTTGCCAGCTTTGTTAGGCTGTGCCTGTGCAAACACTCGAACAACTATTTTATTACTAGCGCCATTGCCCTAGCATTGAATTTAATTTAAGTTTGATTCATTTAAATTATTTTATTTTTTATATATTTTTTTTTAACTTTAGTTTTGAGTATTTTATTTCACTGAGTGATGGAGTGATTGTTGTGTGTCTAGTCAACCATTTCTGTTTTGTTGTACAAACACAATAAACACTTATAATTATTATTATTATTATTATTATTATTATTATTATTATTATTATTATTATTATTATTATTATTATTATTATTATTATTATTATTATTATTATTATTATTATTATTATTATTATTATTATTATTATTATTATTATTATTATTTTTATTATTATTATTACTACTATAATTATTATTATTATTATTATTATTATTGTTATT
>OX246748.1:28006072-28394382 GCA_945910005.1 Isoperla grammatica
TCGGAAGTGATTACAAAATTGTAGAAAAATTGGTCCCCGACCGGGAGTCCATCTTGGGTTCTTCGGCTGTACATAACGACCGTTCGAAACCGGGGTAGAAAAAATCCAGGGTAGCTCTGCATGTCGTAAGCGGCGAAAAATGGACAAACGTCGTATTAATATCACCTAAATATTTCAATACATCTTTAAACACTAATGTAATGGTAAAACAAACAATATATTTTCTTGTTATAAATGTATTTCAGTACCGCTCATGATGACTCGTGTCGTTTCAGGATCCTATGGGTGAGCATCGTCGGGCTGACTCTTCACGGCCTTGGGATCGCCGCACAACTAGTAGCCTCCTTTACCGACGCGCTGAGAACGTCGATGTAAGTTCGCCACCCCTATGACGCTGACCTTCGAAGAAAGGTCGTTTGATGGTCTTCTGCACCAAAGCGTGAGAATGTAAGGTTTTCTGTTCGTATCTTAGAACAACTTATAAAATCAAAATAGTGGGAAGATAGCTCAGCTAGATATTATGAGAGTCTACACTCAAGAGATAGTGGAAAACAAAATGTATGCAGAATTCATTACGCTTAGATGATATTATTGTACTATCATGCTAAATCCAAACGTAAACAATTTTGCATATATTTGTTTCCGTATCTGTCGACCTGATAATATCTGTCTTGTGTATCTTCCAACAATTTTGATTTTAAAAGTTGCTACGAACAGAAAATCTTGAAATCCTCACGATCTGGTGCTGCTGTCTTCGTAGGTTGAAATAAATAAGTATCCATTTTGTAATTTCTGTGTGTCAGATTGTACGGGTTCCCCAACAGCCTGGAGACGTACGGACTTATATCTGGCCTCTGGACGTCCACGTTTGCTCTGGGCGCGTTCATTGGTCCCTCGGTCGCCGGGGTCCTCTACGACACTATCGGCTTCAGGAACGCGACCATGTTCGTCGTCGTGCTCCACGCCATCGTGGTGAGCATCTGATTATTTGATGTTTACTCGGCAACTGGGTCATGTGACTTCGAGGGGTGATTGCAAGAAAGGAACAATAAGGGCGGTATTGAGAGGGGAAAAGGAGGACGTGGACTGCATTTCGTCTGGCTTCTCCATCTCGAGCTGTCCGGCTAGGGTGGCTCTACCGGAAGCATACGCTTTGCATACAGAGTGCTACATGGAAAAACAAGTTATGTTCAAGGAGTGAACTTCCTTTTCCCCGACCGAAATGTGTTCATGAGTACATTGCTAATAGAAATAGACTCCGGACTAAACTGATTTTTAGGAAAAAAAATAAGGATATCTTCATATTGTCTTTTACATATTGTCATAGCTAACTCAAAATGATCCAAACGTGGACTTAACTGGTTTCTCCATTTGCCTCTTCAATTATAAAATTGATTTCTTAACACATAAAACAACTTCCTTGCAACTGAAACGATTTTTGAAACTCTTTAATTTAAAAAGAAAATAATTTGACACACGTTCCAATTTCTTTGTTCTGTCCAGGGTACTGTTGTGTTGATCTTCCTCTTCTGTGGCCAAAGAGCTCCAGTATTCAAGCCGTCCGTCGATGGTGATGCTCAAAACTCGAAACTGCTCCTCTCCGGCTCCGCCTCGGAGCAGAATTCTCTGGCTAATGGAGGACGGTCTCTGAGCAACGGTCGTAGCCTAGCGAGCGGCATCTCCATTGAGCGACCTCCGGGCATGAGCGGCCTCATAGCGACCAACAGTTACAAGAACCGTCTAGGAACCTGGCACAGAAAGGAGAGAGGATCCGTGCTCATCGGCCCTTACAGTGCGAGCTATGGAAGCATCGAGACTAGAGGCTTCTTGGAGAGTATTACATAGGCTGAAAGACATTCGTGGAGTGGTTGATCAAATGTTTTGTTCAAATTAAAATTGAAAAATTTTAAACCTTAGGGCTGGTATTATAAACAGCTAATAAAGTAGGTATAAGGTGGATTTAAGGCTTCTGGTGGTCGTTGTGAAAACAAATTATTAGCTTCTAACTTTCGTATCAAGCGCCATCCATTAACCATCAGTTGTAAGGCTTAAACTGTAAGGCGTAAGGCGTATTGCTAATATTGCAACGTGTATGTTTCAATGCAACTGTCACAACGCGTTGTAAAGCGAAAGGTGTTTGGCATTTCTTACGCCTTGCTCCATAAACGTTACGACTTACACCTTACGCCTTACAACCGAGTGTGAATGGCGCTTTAGCTGCTTATAATACCGGCCCTTTGAATGAGTTTGTATCTGATGATACATTTTCTTTCGTCGATCGTTGGTTCTTTGACATTTCTTACGCCTAGCTCCATAAACGTTACGACTTACACCTTACGCCTTACAACTGAGTGTGAATGGCGCTTTAGCTGCTTATAATACCGGCCCTTTGAATGAGTTTGTATCTGATGATACATTTTCTTTCGTTGATCGTTGGTTCTTTGACATTTCTTACGCCTAGCTCCATAAACGTTACGACTTACACCTTACGCCTTGCAAACTGAGTGTGAATGGCGCTATTGCTGCTTATAATACCGGCCCTTGGAATGAGTTTGTATCTGATACATTTTCTTTCGTCGATCGTATTTCTTACGCCTTGCTCCATAAACGTTACGACTTATACCTTACGCCTTACAACTGAGTGTGAATGGCGCTTTATATGCTTATAATGCCGGCTCTTGGAATAAGATTATGTCTGATACATTTTCTTTCGTCGATCGTTGGCTTTCGCGGCCCGAATCAATATGTATATTGGCTTTCGAGTAACAACGTTTATAACGATTGCGTGTATCGTTTTTGAACAAAAGGTTAACGTTTTGGGTATGTTTTAGGACCCATCTTCAGAGCTACTTAAAGGAGTAAGTACCTACTCTATTCATGTAGCTCTATTCTGCAACTTGAAGTCTTAGACTCGAATGCACAGTTCACACTCAAGCCCTCCTCAACTTAGCCTCTCCTCAGCCTCACCTAGCACCAATCATAGAGCCGTCCGCATGGCAATGCTGTTCTGTGATTGGTGCTTAGGCGAGGCTGAGGAGAGGCTGAGTTGAGGAAGGCTTGAGTCTGGACTATGCATTCGGACCTGAGAGGTGGCTCATACGGTTTTGGTGCACTTCCTAAGCAGATGCCACCTGGAGACGAGGATTCGAATCCCGCATGGGTTTTTGTAACTGTAATTCATCATCTGTCACCCCTGATCGCGTCGTTTAACATGATTGCAATAATAGAGACGTTAAGCAACAAGAGTCATCATCACTCAGTCTTAGAATAAGGACAATTTTGAGAAGCGGATCAACCCGAAACGTCGACCTTTTCTAAAGAACGATCTATAAGCGATTGACGCGGTTTTCCAAACGACACGCGAATATACATAGGAGTTCTTGAGTGTTCTTGAGAGTTCTTGAGTGTTCTTGAGGGTTCTTGAGAGTTCTTGAGAGTTCTTGAGAGGTATTTATCTTTTCATGATGGTGGTGTAGATGTGAACTGATAATCTTTTTTGGAAATTCTCATCGTGGTTCAAATCACTGACATGATATTGACTGGGTTTTCTATAAAATTACTTGTAGTTAGCTATTGTAAAATCGTCGCAGCGTCGATCAGAACTCGATGTTTACACACACATCTAGATCCCAATTCACCAACGTTAAACTCCGATTTAGTAAACTTGCTTTGGCAACCATGGTTTCAACAAACATTACATTCAAAATGCATGACGTCACCATGTTAGTTTGAAGGGAATCCGATTATCGGATAATCGCTGTTTAAAAGTTTGGTTCGTTCGTTTTCGTGTCCGGAACACCGTTCTAGACAACTAATTTCCAAAAATCCGACACTTTTAACTTTTTAACTCGGTATGTTAAAATACATTTTCCTGTGTGTTAAATGTAAATGTATGTTAAAATACATTGTCGTTATTTAAAAGTAGAAAATTACCTGAAAATAGTGTCAATTTAAATTTTTTAAATTTATATAGCAATAGTAGAGTGTGTTGAGTTGTATAGACTTGTATATATTGACTCTCTAAAAAAGTGAGCTTGCTAGCTGGATGTTATAGATTGATATGAAAATCACTGACCAGTTACTAATGACGACTGTTTAAAACAACTGTATATTTTACCATAAAGGTGTGGAGGAATTATCATGTTTACTTGAGCCAAAGATTACAAACTAGGGTTTGTAATCTTTGCTTGAGTCAATGAAATATGTACAACAAAAATAATACTGAATATAATATAATTTCGTTTTGTAAATAAAAGAGTTTGTATTTCTTTTGTCTCCCCAGAATGACCTACCCAGTGTTACAAACTGAAACTTTAAACTTGATAGTGGTTAAATTAGTGTTTTAAATTAATGTTTTCGGATATTGATTCTTAACGCAAAATTATGCCGTACAATACGCATCCCTCCAGCATGCTTATTTTAGTGTTTTAAAACTTCTATAAAATAAAACTCTTCCACTCATATTCTCACGCCAAAACCAACCACACTTACACCCCAGCGAAGATATTCACTTGTATGCGTATTATCTACACACATCGTATAGATAATATTTTAAATTTCCCCTGCGAAATTGGGTCTGCGCCCCCCTTCCTTAAAAATTAGGTGGATCAAGCCCAGTCGCCTCCTCGTCCCCAGGGCCTAAACATGTTTCGTACCCGTTCATGTTTAAGGATTTTGTCCACGCTCCTTCCCCATCCACGTCGGTCGAACAGTTGCCTGTGTTGGGGTCTACCTCGGAGGAACCAGACGATCACCAGGTTAGTATTGTGTGCTCTTCCTATAATAATCATGTATTATCTCATTAATCTATTATCTCATTGTCGTAATGTAGTGTTAATATGAACCTCATTATATCCATCTATACTGTACGTGAACGCTGGTGAGATGTAAGAAAATAAACAAAAATCAATTTATCTTTCTCTCTCTCTCTCTTTTTTTTCTTTCTGTCTCTGCCTCCCCCTCCCCCCTCGTAAGAGAGAGAAGCCGTATAAGAAGTGCCCTAAGCTGTGATATCAGTTACTGGTCTCCTATAGCTACCCCTCTCCCCCCCCCGCACCCCTCAGCAGAGGAGTGTCCACACGATGAGTTGTTTCTTGTTGACAGTGGATTGCCGGGGGGCGGACGCGTAGCGCGGACCATAGGGAGCTGATGTAGACAGGTCTATACATCTTTTAGGCGTTGTGCTATGAAATATTTAGAAGGCAACTATCTTTTTTCACCATAACAACAACCAATGGAAAGGCTGGATGACATGGATAAAACAAGTTAGTAAAGCTAACCAAATATTTCATATTCAGGCTCTAACTACTCTTTCTTGTGTTTATTATTTAGAAGCAGTGTAGCAGTGTAGCAGTGTACATAATGGCTGAATATATACGGCTAAAATAAGTAGATAGTGCAAAAGTTAGTTTGATTACTTCAAAATTTAAATCGTGCTTATTTCAGAAATGGTGATGTCTGTGCGCTAAAAACTCGCAGTGCAAATTAACAAGTGTTTGTTACCGGTACGTATGTATATAGGTAAGTGCGGCGCTTCTGTAAAAACAGAAATCTGCGTCTATTTCTAGAAAGTAATTTTTCTACATTTTTGCATTTTATGAGATGAACTTTTAACGCATTTTTCCTTCAAATAATCACAGTTGTATAGTAACGAAATAATCAAACTGCAATTACATGTTTGTGCATTTAGCGTGTGTGAACAAATATCGAACAAATATCGTTCTAATGTATCATCAAAAGTAATAACCCTTATTTTGGTTGATATGGTCGTTGCCGCGATTATCGATGGACAGACCAAAAGGGTGAATTAAGGTTCAGTCATAATAATCGTATTAGTCTGCTTCAATTTTAACAAAGAAGAGTTTTATACTCAACTTCACAACCTTTACACTGGAAATTAAACAATTGAACAAATTGAAACCGGAAATAATCACCATTTGTTTTTACTCCTCACTAGTAGTAGTGTTATATTCTTCGCGCATACAGTAAGTCGGTGTGTACTGTACATAGATTATATATATAATTTATTATAACGTATATCAATGGCGCCAACAAAGCTTAAGTTTTTATTGATTATATCTGTTGGATAATAATAACTTGAAAGCTTCCGCTTTTTGCTGCACGATTACCATAGATCTAAAGTATTGTATAGATCTTATTATATAAAGATAAGTACATTTATAAACTAGTTTGTATAAATTCAACTCGAGCATGCATAATGAATAACAAACTCATTTATTCTGATCAAACCGATTGAGGTGACAAAGTGGAAACACGTGGTACTGTTAACTCGTGAGGTTGTGGCAAATACTTGAGTAAATCTTCTAAAAGTATTTGATCGTGGTTTCAATTTTTATCACTGGCAAAACTAAGAAAGTTTAAATTATCAAGCGAGCGAAGCGAGCGTCTCCATTAAACCATTATGGAACTTCGTTCTATTTTTTTTTGTTTTTTTATGTCTGTCGATAGCGGCCGAACGGAAAATCCGATCAACTTGAAATTTGGACCATCCACAAGCCTCGATGTGGATTGAAGGTGTATAGTTTTGAGGCAAAATCGTTTGAAAAGTTACAAAGTTACACCTAGTTACTGCAAAAAAAATTCTGAAACAAAATGGCGGCAAAATGTGAGAAAGACACATTTTTTTAAAGCTTTTTCAGCTTTATCAAGCGAATTCAGGCAAAGTTCATGTCGCAAAGAGAGCCGACATGAACGATGGTGTAGAGAGACAGGCGAAAAGATGATAAAGTTTTTAAAACCATGATGAATTAACAAAGATGATGAATGCACGAGAGTCCTCTTTGCGGGCACCGGTCACCACAAGAAGAAGCCAGATACGTTGTATAAGAAACTATCTTTGTGACACTGATTTCAAGGTGGTCAGTTGAGAAAATACCAGTTTCGTATTAATAAGACAGGAAATCGCCTACTTACATTATAGTCATGTTGAGAGACAAGTCGACAAGTTCTCAATACCCCTATAGTAAACTGATACGGGCAGTGTGAGTAAAGGTGTAATATTAGTACTGACTTTCATCATCGAACCAAGGACCTTGGACATGAACGCATAGACGCCGATTGTATTACAGCTGTTATGGTGATACGTTTGGCGGGGGGGGGGGGGGGGGGGGGGAGGGAGAGGTTGATGCATAGTAAGTAAATATATACTCACGGTGTCTTATAGTTGTCGAGTAATAAGTAATAATCTAAATTTATAACTGTGATCAACCAATCGTTCAAAAGATGTTTTTGGACTTGGGTTTCATGTGTTGTGTTAATTTCAAGGCATACAGTTATATCGTAGGTTAATCCCTACTGTAGATACAGTAGGCCTACAGAGGAGATAAAAAGAAAACCTCACCGTGACTGTGAGGGGATTATAGTAAAGATGTGCGCGGGATACCTTTTTGCGGGCACCGGTCACCAACATTTAGGTTTTGGTGACAAATGTTGAAATAATAATATCGAACTCCTGTTTTCTTAGTGAGAGCGTAAATATTTACTGTGGTCTTGAGATGACCTCAAATTAGCTTCACCGAATCTCCGATAGGTGATTTCATGAGCGCTGCGATCGCAGATGCGAACCAAACAGAAATGCCAAAAATTTGCAAAAAAGAGGCCAAGCCCAAAACGGAGAAGACAAACCGTTACAAATCAAAGAGGGCACACGTACAAAAACGCCAATTTCATAAGAGGCTCAACATTTAAAGGGGTGATGTCTCAAATTGTGGCCATACCAATTATTTTATTTCCAATATATAAATATAGTAACTATAATGAAATAAACAAATATATAAATTTTTACATCACTTAATAATTAATAAATATATAAACAACAATTACAAATTGTTAATCTATGTACGAGTATATATAATACAGGTGATAAAGGGTGTTAAAGCTACATCCAGCTTGGATAGTGTAGCTTGCCCCGACTGGGCCAACAGAGCCAGGGAGTTGGGCTCGATACCCAGTCGGTGTAAACTTGTATTATACAATTGTTATCTCTTCATATATATAATTTTTTGAATTCTGTTGGTTGCAGAATGTATTTTTTAATCAGTTTTCGGTAAAACCAATATTTTTGCTTTCTTGAAAAAGACTACCTTGCTACTATCTGTTTCAATAAGGTTTAAGAAAATTAAGTTGGTATTTCGTAAAAATGTGAATATTTAAATTAGGGCAACTTTGGTAAGGTTATTAATATTATGCTTGTAATTTTTAGACGGAGGGAGTGTAGAAAAAGTAGAGAAAGTGGTAAGTAAAGGAATATTGGGGAATGCTTATGGTTTCTAGTTTAGTCTTTACTAATTTAGAGGTACGTTTTGAACCAAAATTATTTTAAATGTTTTATACAAAATTTTATTCATAATGGTTTTTCTAAAATCTCACATCATATCACACAATTCTTGTGCAGTGAATATCACTTTGACCCGTTTTATTACTAGTACGAGTCCATTAATGTTCGTTTCACATTTCTAACATCTTTGCCAAGAGTGACCAATCACTAATTGTCAGCTGACTAGTTATCAGCAACTGTGATGATACACGCTACGTATTCCGCACATTGCACTTTACTTATAGATTGTTCGGGCGCTTGTGAAACCATTTGGACAGTGAAACGTTATTTGAATAACGGAAGACGTCACATTTTGTGCTAGAGATATTGTGGCTGGCTAGTTTTCAACGAGGCGTTGGCGAGTTGTATATTGTGAGCGAGGCAAGCACAACGTACAAGTGAAGTATATAACTCGAGGGTTAGTATTTGTATATATACTTTTGTTTAAAATTGAATTATTTTTCATTAGAAAATACAATTTTAACTTATTATAATAGAGGTGAAAGTTTGCTTCCAATGATAAGAAACTTCTCGCATGCATTCAAAGATAAATTACAAGTTTGTAATTAAGGATGGCGGGAGGCTTAACAATGAAGATGTTATACTACATAAATGCACGAGGACAGTGACTGTAAAAAGTGAAACATTCTTTTATAGTTATATTTTTACCTTAATTTGTTTGTGAACAAAGTCAGATAATGATAACATTATTTTTTAATAGTTGTTGGTGGAAAGATTCAACACAAAATTGCGTTTGTTCTGTGAATTAATATTACTAATACTTATTATATCAATTAACTTTTAAATTCCATGTTTCACATAGAATTTTAAATTGCCAACGGTTGAATAGGTGGTACAGATAAATACAAAATAACGTGTTAATCATGTATTTTGACAACGAAAACGATGATATTATAAAAGTTTATATTACTATAATCATATACTCCTATCGTTCTGTAATATCGTTTCTCTAAAAATAACATCTTTTGACGAATAAGCTTGTTTTTAAATTTGTAAAACAATATACAAATATGGGTCAACTGCCTGCGGACTTTGTTCGTCTGAAAACACATGGGAAGTGAAAGAGTTGAACGAACTTGAAGATAACATGATTCCACGCAATTCATATTGATAACTTTTATGGTCCTAAAGGTTTCGTCTCTATTTTAAATTATAAGATTGAGGGAGGATTGGGGGAGGGAGTGGTTAATTCACATTATTTAAGAAATGATAACTGTGCAGACTTAGCTTCTTTGATAAATGAATTCCAATTTTCCCACTCTTGAGAAAAGGTATTGTTTATTGCATAATTTAACACGGCATCGCGATCACTGACCTATGATACGCTTTCTAGCGGGGAAACTTGTCCCTAGAGCCAAGAAGTACTGACGTGGCACACTCGCCTAGCTTTGTAGCCGCCATGTTAGACCGTGACGTCATGATCATTTATCTTAAGATAGCAAACGTGTTAACATTGCTGTGTGTTTTTTATTCATAAGTGTAATGTGTTTTATGTGGTGTAGGCAGGCAACGCCCGTTCACCAGGACGGTGTGT
Source organism: Isoperla grammatica (assembly GCA_945910005.1). Classification (NCBI taxonomy): domain Eukaryota; kingdom Metazoa; phylum Arthropoda; class Insecta; order Plecoptera; family Perlodidae; genus Isoperla; species Isoperla grammatica. The sequence goes on from OX246748.1 coordinate 28,015,963, forward strand.
ATGTGTAGTGGGGGCGGAGAGGTCACCTGGTCACTGTTACTGTGTTACAGTTAGGGTCTGAGGACACTGCCAGCAGGGATGGGCGAACAACGCCCGTTCACCAGGACGGTGTGTATGTGTAGTGGGGGGCGGAGAGATCACCTGGTCACTGTTACTGTGTTACAGTTAGGGTCTGAGGACACTGCCAGCAGGGATGGGCGAACAACGCCCGTTCACCAGGACGGTGTGTATGTAGTGGGGGCGGAGAGGTCACCTGGTCACTGTTACTGTGTTACAGTTAGGGTCTGAGGACACTGCCAGCAGGGATGGGCGAACAACGCCCGTTCACCAGGACGGTGTGTATGTAGTGGGGGCGGAGAGGTCACCTGGTCACTGTTACTGTGTTACAGTTAGGGTCTGAGGACACTGCCAGCAGGGATGGGCGAACAACGCCCGTTCACCAGGACGGTGTGTATGTAGTGGGGGCGGAGAGGTCACCTGGTCACTGTTACTGTGTTACAGTTAGGGTCTGAGGACACTGCGAGCAGGGATGGGCGAACAACGCCCGTTCACCAGGACGGTGTGTATGTAGTGGGGGCGGAGAGATCACCTGGTCACTGTTACTGTGTTACAGTTAGGGTCTGAGGACACTGCCAGCAGGGATGGGCGAACAACGCCCGTTCACCAGGACGGTGTGTATGTGTAGTGGGGGCGGAGAGGTCACCTGGTCACTGTTACTGTGTTACAGTTAGGGTCTGAGGACACTGCGAGCAGGGATGGGCGAACAACGCCCGTTCACCAGGACGGTGTGTATGTAGTGGGGGGCGGAGAGGTCACCTGGTCACTGTTACTGTGTTACAGTTAGGGTCTGAGGACACTGCGAGCAGGGATGGGCGAACAACGCCCGTTCACCAGGACGGTGTGTATGTGTAGTGGGGGGCGGAGAGGTCACCTGGTCACTGTTACTGTGTTACAGTTAGGGTCTGAGGACACTGCCAGCAGGGATGGGCGAACAACGCCCGTTCACCAGGACGGTGTGTATGTAGTGGGGGCGGAGAGGTCACCTGGTCACTGTTACTGTGTTACAGTTAGGGTCTGAGGACACTGCCAGCAGGGATGGGCGAACAACGCCCGTTCACCAGGACGGTGTGTATGTAGTGGGGGCGGAGAGGTCACCTGGTCACTGTTACTGTGTTACAGTTAGGGTCTGAGGACACTGCCAGCAGGGATGGGCGAACAACGCCCGTTCACCAGGACGGTGTGTATGTAGTGCGGGGCGGAGAGGTCACCTGGTCACTGTTACTGTGTTACAGTTAGGGTCTGAGGACACTGCCAGCAGGGATGGGCGAACAACGCCCGTTCACCAGGACGGTGTGTATGTGTAGTGGGGGCGGAGAGGTCACCTGGTCACTGTTACTGTGTTACAGTTAGGGTCTGAGGACACTGCCAGCAGGGATGGGCGAACAACGCCCGTTCACCAGCACGGTGTGTATGTAGTGGGGGCGGAGAGGTCACCTGGTCACTGTTACTGTGTTACAGTTAGGGTCTGAGGACACTGCCAGCAGGGATGGGCGAACAACGCCCGTTCACCAGGACGGTGTGTATGTAGTGGGGGGCGGAGAGGTCACCTGGTCACTGTTACTGTGTTACAGTTAGGGTCTGAGGACACTGCCAGCAGGGATGGGCGAACAACGCCCGTTCACCAGGACGGTGTGTATGTGTAGTGGGGGCGGAGAGGTCACCTGGTCACTGTTACTGTGTTACAGTTAGGGTCTGAGGACACTGCGAGCAGGGATGGGCGAACAACGCCCGTTCACCAGGACGGTGTGTATGTAGTGGGGGGCGGAGAGGTCACCTGGTCACTGTTACTGTGTTACAGTTAGGGTCTGAGGACACTGCGAGCAGGGATGGGCGAACAACGCCCGTTCACCAGGACGGTGTGTATGTGTAGTGGGGGGCGGAGAGGTCACCTGGTCACTGTTACTGTGTTACAGTTAGGGTCTGAGGACACTGCCAGCAGGGATGGGCGAACAACGCCCGTTCACCAGGACGGTGTGTATGTAGTGGGGGCGGAGAGGTCACCTGGTCACTGTTACTGTGTTACAGTTAGGGTCTGAGGACACTGCCAGCAGGGATGGGCGAACAACGCCCGTTCACCAGGACGGTGTGTATGTAGTGGGGGCGGAGAGGTCACCTGGTCACTGTTACTGTGTTACAGTTAGGGTCTGAGGACACTGCCAGCAGGGATGGGCGAACAACGCCCGTTCACCAGGACGGTGTGTATGTAGTGCGGGGCGGAGAGGTCACCTGGTCACTGTTACTGTGTTACAGTTAGGGTCTGAGGACACTGCCAGCAGGGATGGGCGAACAACGCCCGTTCACCAGGACGGTGTGTATGTGTAGTGGGGGCGGAGAGGTCACCTGGTCACTGTTACTGTGTTACAGTTAGGGTCTGAGGACACTGCCAGCAGGGATGGGCGAACAACGCCCGTTCACCAGCACGGTGTGTATGTAGTGGGGGCGGAGAGGTCACCTGGTCACTGTTACTGTGTTACAGTTAGGGTCTGAGGACACTGCCAGCAGGGATGGGCGAACAACGCCCGTTCACCAGGACGGTGTGTATGTAGTGCGGGGCGGAGAGGTCACCTGGTCACTGTTACTGTGTTACAGTTAGGGTCTGAGGACACTGCCAGCAGGGATGGGCGAACAACGCCCGTTCACCAGGACGGTGTATATGAAGTGGGGGCGGAGAGGTCACCTGGTCACTGTTACTGTGTTACAGTTAGGGTCTGAGGACACTGCCAGCAGGGATGGGCGAACAACGCCCGTTCACCAGGACGGTGTATATGAAGTGGGGGCGGAGAGGTCACCTGGTCACTGTTACTGTGTTACAGTTAGGGTCTGAGGACACTGCCAGCAGGGATGGGCGAACAACGCCCGGTTTACCAGGACGGTGTGTGTGTAGTGGGGGGCGGAGAGGTCACCTGGTCACTGTTACTGTGTTACAGTTAGGGTCTGAGGACACTGTGAGCAGGGATGGGCGAACAACGCCCGTTCACCAGGACGGTGTGTGTATGTAGTGGGGGCGGAGAGGTCACCTGGTCACTGTTACTGTGTTACAGTTAGGGTCTGAGGACACTGCCAGCAGGGATGGGCGAACAACGCCCGTTCACCAGGACGGTGTGTATGTAGTGGGGGCGGAGAGGTCACCTGGTCACTGTTACTGTGTTACAGTTAGGGTCTGAGGACACTGCGAGCAGGGATGGGCGAACAACGCCCGTTCACCAGGACGGTGTGTGTGTGTAGTGGGGGCGGAGAGGTCACCTGGTCACTGTTACTGTGTTACAGTTAGGGTCTGAGGACACTGCCAGCAGGGATGGGCGAACAACGCCCGTTCACCAGGACGGTGTGTGTGTGTAGTGGGGGCGGAGAGGTCACCTGGTCACTGTTACTGTGTTACAGTTAGGGTCTGAGGACACTGCCAGCAGGGATGGGCGAACAACGCCCGTTCACCAGGACGGTGTATATGTGTAGTGGGGGCGGAGAGGTCACCTGGTCACTGTTACTGTGTTACAGTTAGGGTCTGAGGACACTGCCAGCAGGGATGGGCGAACAACGCCCGTTCACCAGGACGGTGTGTATGTAGTGCAGGGCGGAGAGGTCACCTGGTCACTGTTACTGTGTTACAGTTAGGGTCTGAGGACACTGCCAGCAGGGATGGGCGAACAACGCCCGTTCACCAGGACGGTGTGTATGTGTAGTGGGGGCGGAGAGGTCACCCGGTCACTGTTACTGTGTTACAGTTAGGGTCTGAGGACACTGCCAGCAGGGATGGGCGAACAACGCCCGTTCACCAGGACGGTGTGTATGTGTAGTGGGGGCGGAGAGGTCACCTGGTCACTGTTACTGTGTTACAGTTAGGGTCTGAGGACACTGCCAGCAGGGATGGGCGAACAACGCCCGTTCACCAGGACGGTGTGTATGTAGTGCAGGGCGGAGAGGTTACCTGGTCACTGTTACTGTGTTACAGTTAGGGTCTGAGGACACTGCCAGCAGGGATGGGCGAACAACGCCCGTTCACCAGGACGGTGTGTATGTAGTGGGGGCGGAGAGGTCACCTGGTCACTGTTACTGTGTTACAGTTAGGGTCTGAGGACACTGCCAGCAGGGATGGGCGAACAACGCCCGTTCACCAGGAGGGAGTGGTATGTGCTGTGCGTTCTCTGTTTGGTGAATTTCGCCTCAGCGATCACTACTTCTATTCAGGCTCCGTTCTACCCGCAAGAGGTAAGAAAGTTGTAAGATAAGTATGATAGTGGTGAAAAGAATTGTGATTTCCATTGAAAGGTACCCTCGTATAATATTCCATTTTGGAATCTTACAATAGTTATGTTACTTTATACAGGTATATAAAGGTGCCAAAAATTGGAGAATTAAAGTAATGGACCAGATTCAAGGATCGATTTTAATATTATTTGATGTGTTATTATTTTTTTTTTCTTTTGTAACATACAGGCTGGTCATTTTTACGTTGTGATTCAAACATGAACAATCAAGTATGATGGTTAACATTGGTTCTAATACTGAGGTTAAGAAATATGTGTATTTGATTATTTTTAGATACCGTACAGTAATAGAAGAGTTTTTTATGATGAGATATTAAATATTAGTTTTAACAACGTTAATAGTCGTTTATTTAAAAAACATGTTTTATGAGTATTGGCCAAGATTCACGTCTTATTAAGTTACTTCAGTATAATATAATGAAACGGTTCTGCACATTATTTACTCAATAAATATTGATTGTAATAACTTCTATGAAAATTGCCCATCCACGTAAAAATGTCACAGTAAATTACGAGTAATAGAAGCCAATATCAGTGGCTGATAAAATCGAAAGCCAATGGGATTCACTCAACTGTTTATTCACTGTAAGATACCGTTAATTTTCAATGTGAATGGGCATATAAGAGTTAAAAATAGAGATCAGAATTAGATATAGCTACCATACATTCTAAGGATAATCGTTCATGTTCAACTATATATTGCTGTATTTTATTTTTAATGCAAATAAAAACATTCTGTGTATTTAACCTTTTTCTTGTTTATTTATTTGTTTAATCTAATTTTTTGTACAGGCAGAGAAAAAAGGGGCATCAGCTACTGAATATGGGTTGGTGTTCGGTATTTACTCATTGGTCGCTTTCATCGTGTGTCCCGTGTTCGGAAAATACGTGAGTGACTAACCTCTTTGCTTCTGACATCATTATTTGAAAGCTCTATAAAAATAATTTTGCCCAATTATTAAATATGTAATAAACACTTGAACAATATTTGTATTATAATGATGTTACTAAAAAAAGTTTGAAATATGTATTGAAATAAATTGAAATAATTTTAAAACACGAGAGCTATCATATTTAAATATAGTTTATCATTGTTGTAGTGTAAACATTTTTTTTCAAAATAAATAACTTGAAAAGAACGAGAATATAAGGTTCTTGGTTCGTTTCTTTAGAACGACAATCAATATCAAAATATTCCAGATCTAAATATATTCACATGGTAATATGGAACATTGATTGTATTTGGATAGAACAAATACAATTTAATAATATCTAATTTTATAGTTTCGTCCAAATGATATACATTTGTAATCCGTTTTTGAGACGATCTATAGATCTTGATTATATCTAGCTAAGCATCATTCTTAAATCTTTTTTGTAATAATGTAAAGATACGAATAAAAAACTTTTTAAATTATCACTGTATATTCTAGCTACTTGCGTCGAGCAGTATTCACACATATATGTTGTGGTTAACATGCTTGTACACGTTATCATTTTCATAAACTCATTATAATATGTCTAGGACAAAAACAATAAGATTTAGTTCAGCTCCTAAATAATATGCGTGTTTGCAATATTATGCCAATGACCTCTAAGGAAGCGTATTATGTCCAAGTTGATGATAGTGTTACAATAACCACTAAACTATACTTTTATTGGTCCGATAAACTCTTAAGGGTCATTTCAAGCTTCTGATTATGTTTATCTGAAAAAATAATTGTTTGTTAATGTGTCTAATACTTTTATTACACTGATTAATAAAATTACTACTCTCCGGGGTAATTATGGGACAGTAAACCCGATGGGCTAAAACAGGTCATATAAAATTTACTTCAATAAATATGCACCATAGGGTGAACCGAGATTTACGATAGAGGGAGTATTCGCGTGACGTCACAACTGCTATGATGAAGAGCAAAATGTTTTTACATTTGAGCTGTCAACAGAAGACAAATGTGCATCACGAAATAACGTTTTCAAAAATGATGATTTGTGCCATTGTAAAGTTAGCGGCTAGTAGACCTTAAACCAAACGCATTCTGAAACATTTCTACATTAAATCGATGGTCGAAAGTGAACAAAAATGCTGTTTTGTCACACAAATACCCATCACAAGCATTTTCTGAATAGTGCCTATTATCCAGACCAATAATCAATAAATAAATACCATATTCTAATACCTATTTCTGTCGTGCTGCATAGATGGATGCCATTGGGGTGAAGTTAATTCTTAACGTCGGTGTGGTCGTGGCGGGTCTGAGTACAATGGCGTTTGGGTAAGTCTAAGTACATACTATATAATGGATCTGCGTATCATATATTCTTCACTTGTTATGAAGAGGTTTTAATATTAAGTTATTTTAACAGTTTATGTGTATTAGCACAAAAAATCTTAAATACAAAACAAATTTTGATTTTGTATCCAATGTGACGAACTTTGGAGTTTGACAAGCCTCCTCTAAGTGGAGATGTGCAGTACTTCTATACTACTCAAACTACATGCACTAACCTCATTATATTTCAATTATGTTTGAACCAAAATATATCAAACTAAACTGTTATTTAGGAATAGAGAGTTTTTGTAAGATTAATACACACATTATTATTTCCCAGGTTCTAAACTTAACTTAAATTTTAAATGTTTAATAATTTTTAGTTCCTGTTTAAAAATTGTATGTGTCCGATTTATATCAAATTTGAAGCAAACACTCTTTGTATCTATGACCATAGTATTCTTGTGAATATAGACATAAAATATGATTGTCATCAAAGTAATAATGTAGAAAGTAAATGAGTAGTACGAATGCTCTGCAAATGTGGTGCGGGCTGCTCAACTCAGCGTGGCTCGTTAACTGAACATGTCTGTGCACGTCTGTCCCAAGGTTACTGGAGCTTGTCAACGAGCATGGCCCATTCGTGGGGCTGTCGTTCGTCGTGAGAATAATCCAGTCACTGGGCGCTTCTGCCGCCAACACGGCTTGTTTCTCCATCACAGCCGCCGTTTTCCCGGGCTCGGTCGCCACCATATTTGTAGGTACCACCAGGAAACTTCTTTATCTACTCTGGTACCACCACAGATAACTAATGTCGGGAAGCCACAATATTTGTGGGTACCACCAGCAAACTTCTTAATCTACTCTGGTACCACCAAATACTACTAATGTCGGGAAGCCCCCATATTTGTAGGTACCACCAGCAAACTTCTTAATCTACTCTGGTACCGGTACCACCAAAGATTACTAATGTCGAGAAGCCACCATATTTGTAGGTACCACCAGCAAACTGTTTAATCTACTCTGGTACCACCAAAGATAACTAATATCGAGAAGCCATCATTATTGTAGGTACCACCAGGAAATTTCTTTAACTACTCTGGTACCACCAAAGATTACTAATGTCAGGAAGCCACCATATTTGTATGTACCACCAGTAAACTTCTTAATCTACTCTGGTACCACCAAAGATTACTAATGTTGGGAAGCCACCATATTTGTAGGTACCACCAGGAAACTTCTTTATCTACTCTGGTACCACCAAAGATTACTAATGTCGGGAAGCCACCATATTTGTAGGTACCACCAGGAAACTTCTTTATCTACTCTGGTACCACCAAAGATTACTAATGTCGGGAAGCCACCATATTTGTAGGTACCACCAGCAAACTTCTTAATCTACTCTGGTACCACCAAAGATTACTAATGTCGGGAAGATATCACCATGTTAAAATATCTGCGGGAAGTATTGTCGAAAATTTCTACTCGTATCAAGTCTCACCGCAAGGAGCGCTAGCTCTGCACGAACGAACTTCCTTACCCTGGCGGGATTTATTTGAACTCGGTTCTTCTGGAATTCATAGTCGTCCCTTACACTTAGGGGCGTTCGTTGTTCAAGGTAACAGTTGCGCATGTTATTTCCTATAAAGGAAACAAATCTATAGCATGGGTGTCCCTAGGTGTAGGGGCCGACTATGAAACTTTTGGAAGAGAGTGCTCTTGCGATACGACTTTGTACTACAGGTAGAAGTTGTATGTATGTATGTTCTTTGTATGTATGTTCTTTATTAACCAGCATGAGCTTTCGCTCTTTACAGTGGCTTTAACAATTTATGGTAATACAGATACAAAAACGAATACAAAACAACACAGTAATGCATTGTTATTTATCATATTTATATATACTACTATCATAAATAGTACCTATAAATTACATATACATAATAATAATAAACCTAGGCTTATAGTAATACTTAAAACAAAAATATATATATACATATAATACAAAAAAAAAAAAATACACCATATCGTAATAATAATAATACTAAACTAATACGTAAAAGACTGTACGCGGTATCACAATACATAAGTTGTCATAATAAGATAAAATACTAATATTAATAAACCTTTATAAATGTACATAATAGTAAACATTATTAAAATAAAATAGACATAACAATAATAACACATAGCAATACACATCAAATTAAATCCAAGTATAGGTACGCACAATACAATACAATGCACGTATAGGCATAGGCCTGGGTCTAACCTATTCCATCTTATAATAAAATTTACATAATAACAACAAGCATATATAGTGGTATGTAGTGAAGTCAAGCTAGAAACCTAAATAGTTTCCTAATTTCCTAATAGGAAATTCGCTCAGATACGCCTACAAAAATATACTTATAAACGTATGCATGGACGGTAATTTGCAGTACAAAATGTTTTGTCAAGCTACGAATGTATATGGTTTGAATCTGTGTTAAAAGGCCGTGAATAATTAAAATAATTTAATAGCGTCGTTCATTTTTTAAGAAAGTGCATAAGGACTTCAAGATCTATAAGCGATCGATTTCAAAACAAACGCGTGCACTTCGCAGTTTATAACGTATATATAATCTTGTAAAATGAAGCAGTTGTATTAAAGATAATATTTTTTAATCAAGCGGGAGAACTATTCCAATTTTTTATTTCTGGTTGTTACAATTTACCGGAGTGGTGGAACATGAAAATTATTTTTGAAGGCCCATTATTTTGAATTTGAAGTATTTGTGCGAATGGGGACATGTTGCCCGTGAAAGAATTGATAAAGGTATAGTTGTTACTAGATGTATCATTTTTATTTTCTGTTTCAGGCAACAGTGGAGATATTTTATGGTCTCGGTAATATTATTGGTCCCACTGTTGGCGGATACCTGTTTGAGGTAAGTAAACACTGTTAATCGATTCTTCATCAAAAATAATAAATTTACACATAATAAAAACAATCATATGTAATTAACGAACGTCATATAATATAAGAAAGTGAATTTGCTTCCTCAGCATTGTTCCTAAATGCCAGGTCAGAAGTAAATTAGAAATATTATCAAGAATCAGACACGGGAGAAATCTAAAACAAATGCGTTTAACTTTTTATAAAACCGTTCAGAAAAAAGTTACTTACAATTTTTTGACATTATAGTAGTAGTAGTAGTAGTAGTAGTAGTAGTAGTAGTAGTAGTAGTAGTAGTAGTAGTAGAAGTAGTAGTAGTAGTAGTAGTAGTAGTAGTAGTAGTAGTAGTAGTAGTAGTAGTAGTAGTAGTAGTAGTAGTAGTAGTAGTAGTAGTAGTAGTAGTAGTAGTAGTAGTAGTAGTAGTAGTAGTAGTAGTAGTAGTAGTAGTAGTAGTAGTAGTAGTAGTAGTAGTAGTAGTAGTAGTAGTAGTAGTAGTAGTAGTAGTAGTAGTAGTAGTAGTAGTAGTAGTAGTAGTAGTAGTAGTAGTAGTAGTAGTAGTAGTAGTAGTAGTAGTAGTAGTAGTAGTAGTAGTAGTAGTAGTAGTAGTAGTAGTAGTAGTAGTAGTAGTAGTAGTAGTAGTAGTAGTAGTAGTAGTAGTAGTAGTAGTAGTAGTAGTAGTAGTAGTAGTAGTAGTAGTAGTAGTAGTAGTAGTAGTAGTAGTAGTAGTAGTAGTAGTAGTAGTAGTAGTAGTAGTAGTAGTAGTAGTAGTAGTAGTAGTAGTAGTAGTAGTAGTAGTAGTAGTAGTAGTAGTAGTAGTAGTAGTAGTAGTAGTAGTAGTAGTAGTAGTAGTAGTAGTAGTAGTAGTAGTAGTAGTAGTAGTAGTAGTAGTAGTAGTAGTAGTAGTAGTAGTAGTAGTAGTAGTAGTAGTAGTAGTAGTAGTAGTAGTAGTAGTAGTAGTAGTAGTAGTAGTAGTAGTAGTAGTAGTAGTAGTAGTAGTAGTAGTAGTAGTAGTAGTAGTAGTAGTAGTAGTAGTAGTAGTAGTAGTAGTAGTAGTAGTAGTAGTAGTAGTAGTAGTAGTAGTAGTAGTAGTAGTAGTAGTAGTAGTAGTAGTAGTAGTAGTAGTAGTAGTAGTAGTAGTAGTAGTAGTAGTAGTAGTAGAAGTAGAACTTTATAAGCAATTTTGTTATTTTTTTTGTACATATAAATTAGCAAATACATATTACCTTATGGACTTGTTAACATAATATTATACGGAAATTGTACCTATTTAATTTTGTAAATTGTGACATTTCTGCCAGAGTGTTCATACATCTATGTGGTAAATCCATAAACTAAAAATGTAATATACAAAACATGAAAATTTATATTTTCGTTTCAACAGCTCGGGGGCTTCGTGTGTCCTTTCATGGTCCTGGGTGGAACTCTACTGGTGATTGAGATCTTCATCTACTGCACTCTACCTAGCGTAGACGGCGCTATCATCAATAACAGGCGACCAGGTAGAGTTGATCAGTACACTTATCATAAAAGACATTGAGAGATTTTGAGAGGATATAGTAAATTGTAATTTAATTAACTAATTCCTTATTTTGTATTAATTATTGTAATTTATTTTTATTTTTTTCCCCCGTAAGAAACCTACCAAGAGACAATTCTTGTCCGTTGCGGTATTTGCGTTTGGATTAAAAGCGATAGTACTATATTATTGTGTTATTATATTTCATTCAAACGAAAAGAATGATGCATTATATTTGTTTTCGTTATCTGCAGTCCTTATAATATCTATCTTGTGTATCTTCCTATAATTTCGATTCGAAAAGTTGTTTTAAAGATATACAAACAAAAATCCTTAAATTCTCCCGATCTGCTACCGCAGACTCACAATTTATACATCACCGAGTGTCCGAGTAATAATTGTGCAAGGTTATGTCAACAGCTATGTTAGCTTCGTTCCTGACACTGCGGCCAATCATGCTGGACTTATTCAGCATTGCCACTGTTTCCATGGCCTTCTGGTTCTACGGTGCCACTTTGGAGCCACACTTGAGGCAGGTGAGTCGCATACGCACGCGCACGCACACACGCACACGCACACGCACACGCACACGCACACGCACACGCACACGAACACGCACACGCACACGCACACGCACACGAACACGCACACGCACACGCACACGCACACGCACAAGTCATGATGTGGTTGTTTATAAAGATTCATTCATTGATGTTAACGGCCCGTCTGGTCCCGGGGTAGAATCACTCAGGGTGACTCTGCCAGTCGTAAGAGGCGACAAAAGGAGATATTGTCCCCTTTCTCCACATTGTACCACTTAAGATTACTAAGCCACTTGGCCTTGCTCTCCCTTGCTGTACTCCTTTCATGACGACCCAAAAGATGTATAATGGATCTGATTCGGAGGACAACCTGTCGAGTATAGTCATCGTAGAACATCTTCGGTGATGCTCCCGTCATGGGTGGGTGAGCGGCAACCAACCAGCGGCCGTGGTTAATTCACATACCTGCTCGGGTTGGCCGAGACCGTAAACACGTCATTGATTGATGACGAAAGCATGACGAAATCATTACTCGTCTCGATTAGCTTCGTTTCAAAAATATAGGACGTAAAACTCCAAATATCACGAAAGCATTACCGAAGTTGTTGTACGGCGACTATACGTCGTTAAACACCAAACAATGTCCTTGTTTCAGTTCAACCTGAGCCCCACTGAGACTGGGGCAGTATTCATGTGTATCGGAGCGACATACTCGCTAGCGTCGCCCCTGGTGGGCAGATTGTGCGACATTCACGTCTACCCCAAGAAGGTCATCATCTTTGGTAGTGTGATGTCTCTCATCAGTTTCCTGCTGGTCGGCCCGGCGCCCTACCTCCCCATAGAACCGTAAGTACAGGGTATATTCACGTCTACCCCAAGAAGGTCATCATCTTTGGTAGTGTGATGTCTCTCATCAGTTTCCTGCTGGTCGGCCCGGCGCCCTACCTCCCCATAGAACCGTAAGTACAGGGTATATTCACGTCTACCCCAAGAAGGACATCATCTTTGGTAGTGTGATGTCTCTCATCAGTTTCCTGCTGGTCGGCCCGGCGCCCTACCTCCCCATAGAACCGTAAGTACAGGGTATATTCACGTCTACCCCAAGAAGGACATCATCTTTGGTAGTGTGGTGTCTCTCATCAGTTTCCTGCTGGTCGGCCCGGCGCCCTTCCTCCCCATAGAACCGTAAGTACAGGGTATATTCACGTCTACCCCAAGAAGGTCATCATCTTTGGTAGTGTGATGTCTCTCATCAGTTTCCTGCTGGTCGGCCCGGCGCCCTTCCTCCCCATAGAACCGTAAGTACAGGGTATATTCACGTCTACCCCAAGAAGGACATCATCTTTGGTAGTGTGATGTCTCTCATCAGTTTCCTGCTGGTCGGCCCGGCGCCCTACCTCCCCATAGAACCGTAAGTACAGGGTATATTCACGTCTACCCCAAGAAGGTCATCATCTTTGGTAGTGTGATGTCTCTCATCAGTTTCCTGCTGGTCGGCCCGGCGCCCTTCCTCCCCATAGAACCGTAAGTACAGGGTATATTCACGTCTACCCCAAGAAGGACATCATCTTTGGTAGTGTGATGTCTCTCATCAGTTTCCTGCTGGTCGGCCCGGCGCCCTACCTCCCCATAGAACCGTAAGTACAGGGTATATTCACGTCTACCCCAAGAAGGTCATCATCTTTGGTAGTGTGATGTCTCTCATCAGTTTCCTGCTGGTCGGCCCGGCGCCCTACCTCCCCATAGAACCGTAAGTACAGGGTATATTCACGTCTACCCCAAGAAGGTCATCATCTTTGGTAGTGTGATGTCTCTCATCAGTTTCCTGCTGGTCGGCCCGGCGCCCTTCCTCCCCATAGAACCGTAAGTACAGGGTATATTCACGTCTACCCCTAGAAGGACATCATCTTTGGTAGTGTGATGTCTCTCATCAGTTTCCTGCTGGTCGGCCCGGCGCCCTACCTCCCCATAGAACCGTAAGTACAGGGTATATTCACGTCTACCCCAAGAAGGACATCATCTTTGGTAGTGTGATGTCTCTCATCAGTTTCCTGCTGGTCGGCCCGGCGCCCTACCTCCCCATAGAACCGTAAGTACAGGGTATATTCACGTCTACCCCAAGAAGGACATCATCTTTGGTAGTGTGATGTCTCTCATCAGTTTCCTGCTGGTCGGCCCGGCGCCCTACCTCCCCATAGAACCGTAAGTACAGGGTATATTCACGTCTACCCCAAGAAGGACATCATCTTTGGTAGTGTGATGTCTCTCATCAGTTTCCTGCTGGTCGGCCCGGCGCCCTACCTCCCCATAGAACCGTAAGTACAGGGTATATTCACGTCTACCCCAAGAAGGTCATCATCTTTGGTAGTGTGATGTCTCTCATCAGTTTCCTGCTGGTCGGCCCGGCGCCCTACCTCCCCATAGAACCGTAAGTACAGGGTATATTCACGTCTACCCCAAGAAGGACATCATCTTTGGTAGTGTGATGTCTCTCATCAGTTTCCTGCTGATCGGCCCGGCGCCCTACCTCCCCATAGAACCGTAAGTACAGGGTATATTCACGTCTACCCCTAGAAGGACATCATCTTTGGTAGTGTGATGTCTCTCATCAGTTTCCTGCTGGTCGGCCCGGCGCCCTACCTCCCCATAGAACCGTAAGTACAGGGTATATTCACGTCTACCCCAAGAAGGACATCATCTTTGGTAGTGTGATGTCTCTCATCAGTTTCCTGCTGGTCGGCCCGGCGCCCTACCTCCCCATAGAACCGTAAGTACAGGGTATATTCACGTCTACCCCAAGGAGGACATCATCTTTGGTAGTGTGATGTCTCTCATCAGTTTCCTGCTGGTCGGCCCGGCGCCCTACCTCCCCATAGAACCGTAAGTACAGGGTATATTCACGTCTACCCCAAGAAGGACATTATCTTTGGTAGTGTGATGTCTCTCATCAGTTTCCTGCTGGTCGGCCCGGTGCCCTACCTCCCCATAGAACCGTAAGTACAGGGTGTATTCACGTCTACCCCTAGAAGGACATCATCTTTGGTAGTGTGATGTCTCTCATCAGTTTCCTGCTGGTCGGCCCGGTGCCCTACCTCCCCATAGAACCGTAAGTACAGGGTGTATTCACGTCTACCCCTAGAAGGACATCATCTTTGGTAGTGTGATGTCTCTCATCAGTTTCCTGCTGGTCGGCCCGGCGCCCTACCTCCCCATAGAACCGTAAGTACAGGGTATATTCACGTCTACCCCAAGAAGGACATCATCTTTGGTAGTGTGATGTCTCTCATCAGTTTCCTGCTGGTCGGCCCGGCGCCCTACCTCCCCATAGAACCGTAAGTACAGGGTATATTCACGTCTACCCCAAGAAGGACATCATCTTTGGTAGTGTGATGTCTCTCATCAGTTTCCTGCTGGTCGGCCCGGCGCCCTACCTCCCCATAGAACCGTAAGTACAGGGTGATTCACGTGACGTCACATCGGCCATATCTGAGTCCAAATATGTATAGTTGTTCCACAGCAACCTTGTTGATGCTGATGTCATGGATGAGTGAGGTAGTGGTTTGTTATATGTGGTGATGCTGGCCCTACCGAATGTCTGTGTTTGAAAAAGCCGCCCGCTGATTGGCTCCGACTCATTTGTCTATGACGTCAGAATTCACAAAGTTGATGTGGAACCACTTTAGACATTTGAGCTGTCAATAAAAGACGATGGTAACCACGAAATATGATAGTTTTAAGTTAAATAACATGCCCCGATGAAACTTACCACAAAAAGTTTGGCCGAGTTCCTTTACGTGAGGTTTTAGTAATATAATTGCCAAACTAATTTAGAAGACAGTTGAACTTCAACCAAAACCCATAATGAAACATTGTAACAATGAACTACAATTCACACGCTAATTTTCCTCCCGGTATGGCCGCGTGCGCATTACATGAATACTCCCTGTAGAATGTATTCTCATAATGTGCAAGAACTCGAACCTCACGCCGAACTTAATTTCAATTGCTACAAAACTGTCAAAGAAAATCAAAATGATGTTTTGAGAGAATAGAGAATTAAATACTCTAGTTCACTACCTCTGCTAAGTTCTATAACGATTTTTTATCTTTTTAACGAAGGCTCTAAGTTTTTAGAATGTGCTGTGAGTGAGGAACCCGCTTTGTTTCAGGACTCTGTGGATGGTCTGTCTCGGTCTAGTCTTCCAGGGTCTGGGCATGGCGTGCATACTCGTCTCATCTTTCATCGACGGCATCCGATCAGCTATGTGAGTTTGTTTTCGATACTGTTATGTTTTAGTTCATCAATGCCTCTACTTTAATAAAACACCGCACAATTACCCACGGGTAGGTGAGAGGGTCAAATGTATGGTCGTTCCTCAACTCAGCCTTTCCTCAGACTCGCCCAACTACCAATCACAGACCAGTCCACATGCCGATGCTGCTCTGTGATTGGTGGTTGGGCTACTTTCTGTTCGCATTTTTAAAACAACTTGTAAAATCGAAATTGTGGGTAGATACGCCAGTTAAATAATATCAAATCTACAGATAACAATACATACAAACTCATTACGATTGTCATTAAATTCTCATTCTTTTCAAGCTATGTTTCGAACACTCATAACATCTGTAATTAATGCCGTTATGTTTTGTCCCCCAGTGAGTGCGGCCTACCGGACGATATCAGCACGTACGGTATGGTTTCCGGTATCACTACGTCATCGTTTGCTCTGGGCGCGTTCATTGGTCCCTCGGTGGCTGGGGCGTTGCTTGACGCTCTGGGCTTCAGACAGGAGACTTTGTTCATGGTGGCGATACTGTTTATCCTGGTAAGCAGCGTTATTTCTTCCTTTCTCCATAAGGTGACCATATTTTGAATATTGCAAACCGGGACAAACAAAGTGTCAGGATTACGAACTCCACGGACAAGCACGGGATCTCGGGCGAAAGAGGTGAAACATTTTTAATTCAAATTTGCGTGCAAAATCCCTAGAAAACAGATTTCTAACATGAATGAATAAAACAAAATAAATATCAATACATTATTGTTATTCATATTCATTTAAATAAATACATATTAAGTTTTTAAATGAATGTGGGTACATTTTTGTAGGCATGTTATGCCCGGTCGTATTTCGCCAGCCGCCTGTTGACGGAATAAACTCTGCTGACTGTGAGTGCGTGAGTGTGTGAGTCAGCGAATGCGACCCGCATGTGCCGAGGGCTAGCAACTGTAAGCCCCCCCCCTCCCCCCCCCCCCCACTAATACAATCGACCGCGTTGTCTTTATTGACAGAATACCGGGACAACTTTGCCCCAAAAATTGCAAACCGGTAAAAATGCGTATTTTCAATGAGTCTCTCGGGACAACGGTACAAGTGTTCCGATATCGGTACTGTACCGGTCAAACTGATACGTCTGGTCACCTTATTCCTCTACCTGACTTGCCCAGGAAGCCCAAAGACCCCAAACCATCGACTAATCCCAAATCGCTTGTTCGGAATTAGCTTATCAAATCACCTGTAAATGACCAACCCTTACTTATACAGTTGTCACATCACCGTTAGTCATCAACACATGGCAACATCTAAACATGACATCTATCAGGGAAATAACATTCTTCTAAGTGCTTGCTTGCTCTTTTGGATAATCACCTTTTATTGCGAAGATTGTTTGACGGTTCGGGGCTACTTATCGTGGTTGGCAGGTTTGTGTGCTTTGCTGATCCCGAAGCTATTCAGGCCCGGATGCAGACATTTCCCCCATTTGGGAGATCCCTAAGGGTTGCTGTGGGACAGTTTTATTGCATGTTGTTTTCCATAAGTAAAACAAACTCCTTGACAATTAGAGAGTTCCTAATCTAGGGTAAATCTGTGCATCAGCATATCATAGAAAGACCTACCTACAGCTGTTCTTTTCGCATCTCGCAAGAGATAAGAATTTTTGGCACATGAAGAAATAAGTTATTTGTCTTTCAATAGTTTGTGTCCATGACTTGGTACGTCAGTACGGAGGATCGTCCCGACAGCAAGAGCTTCGTTGAGATCGCCGCTAGATCGCACTACGAGACGGACGAGCACGCAGCGTTCTCTGACAACGACTCGATGCAGAGTCATCTGGTGGCAAACTCTGAAAACAAAAATGGATACGGAAGTATCTTAAGCAGCCAACGTAATGGCTATGTTGAACCGCCCACGTATTTTTAATAGTTAAATAACATTATGATAATAAGTAATATATTCGATATTCAATAAATGTAATTATTTTATAAAGTAAAACACGTTAATAAGAAATTGTAAGTTCAAATTAATGTATAAATCAAACTATTCCCGAAAATCCCGTTGAATAGACCATTTGGAGCGACCGTCTCTTCTGAGAGTTGTACTGCTATGACGACAGCACATTGTTTAATATATCGTGACAAGTAAATCAATTATTTTCTCCATATGAAATTACAACGCGTTCACAACCAAAGAGAATTGTATTAAATAATGTTTGATGTACAGTTTTACGTCGAATTGAACCAGTAATCCTTATAGCTACTCTCACAACGAGTATCCAGCTCAACTCACACCAAGTTTTATGTCTATCATATCGTAAAATGCAAAAACAGATAACGTCACTTAAACTTAGCTGTCTGTGAGCTCGAGTCTAGTGAAAGTCTACCAAGCATGGCCTAAAAAGACAACAAAAATAAGATAGTTTCTGATATGGGAGATAGGAAGTACCGGATGTCTGGTTTCAGTTTTCAGTTTTAGCAGTGTTTGAAGAAACCTATTGGGATGTGGTTGTTAATGGTGTTACACTACGACAGTAACTCAACGATTACTTGTGTTGAGTTGTCCGTAACTATTAATTTTGCTTGTAGTTGTTGTAGAGAGAATTGTACATACTGGAGCTTAGAGATGGGACTGACAATTGACATTTATAACTAGACGATAATACTTTGTAACAAGTAACTCGTGACTTGTGGCTTGTCACGTCTAATTGATGATTTGATATTGAGACATGAATGTCAATTGTTGACCTTTGACTGTTCACTTGTGACTTTCGACTCGCTTGTGAATTTGACCATGACTAGTGAATTGCGATTTATGACTTTTACACCGAAATTTGTAACTTGTTACCTGCAATTACTGACTGGTGATTGTGACTTATGACTGACTGCTGACTGACGTCTTTTATGATTGTTGACTCACGACTTGAAATGAGTGACTTGTAACGTGCGACTTGAGATTGTGACTGTTGGCTATAGTGACAGGACTATTGTTTGTTGATTTGTGACTATTAACTATTGGTTTTGACTTTTAATTACCTGTCGACTAGTGACTTCTGATTTTGACAATTTACTAGTGATTCTTAATCTTAGCTTGTCACTGTTGACTGCTATCTGGTGACTGCTGACTATAGTGACTTTGACCTTGGAGAACTATGACGGTTGACTAGGTACTGTTAACTTTGACTGTGAACTGGTGACTTTTAACTTGTAACTGTTGACGGTTAATTTGCGACTTTTGACTGTTAATTTACAACTTGTAACCTATTACTACAACTAGCGACAACTACTGATTAGTGACCTAACAATTGGCAACTGGCAACGAGTCTCAGCGCGATGATGAACCCAGAGGTCGTATCCTGCTTATCCGTAAGACAATGGTTCACGCTGACAATGTTGTGCGTCATCAACTTCGTCAGCTCTATCACAACATCCCTGCAGGCCCCGTTCTACCCAGACGAGGTGAGTATAGTGTGTTCGATGTATCGTGCAAGCTAGTGACGTCATAGATTATGTAATAGTGAAGTGACGTAACCAACATACACTATAGCTTCCAAATCAAGAAGCATGTCGTGGTTCAAAAGACGACCGATTTGTTGCTCTCTTTGTACAAAGTTTTAAATGTCGATCACATTGACAAATTTCTCAACCAGCAAGAAAAAGGGTGGATTCATAGATTCCAAAGCAAATAACCTCCGATTATTTTGTACTGGAAGTGATAAAGTACCGAATTTGAAGATACTGGTATTGTTTTAAAAGCTTACAACAATGCAATTTAAATTTTTAACATAGATTTGATTTGATTCGATTTGATTTATTGATTTAGGGCGCTTTAATATAGATGATTCAGGATATAAAATATAAAAATCAACCGATACAGAAGTGGATATTACTGTGTAACTTAAATGCTCCAGGCCGAGCAAAAAGGCGCTACTGCCAGCGAGTACGGGCTGGTGTTTGGGATCTACTCTCTTGTGTCCTTCCTTGCATGCCCGATATACGGGAAATACGTGAGTACAAAATACATCACGTATTATCAATATCAGTTCAATCATCTTTGATGAACACAGATTTATTAAAAGTGGTATTCAGTCAAAAATCAGTGTATTACCATCCATAACAAATAATAATACAGTAATGTAAACACGTTATTTCGGATTAGTTGCTCAACAATTTTGTTGCCAGTGATTTGCAGGTTGTTAATTTGATTGGAACGACCTGTTAGTACTGAAGTCTTCAAGAATAAGAGGTTGAATCCCCCCCCCCCCCCCCCCCCAAATGTATGGAACAATGAAATTTTTTGTTAGTCTTCTCAGATAACTGTAATTTGTTTGTTTATCCTGAATACCTCTTTAATATCGACGCTCTTCAGTAACTAAAAGTATTAAATGCAGTTTTGTTCCTATAGATGGATGTATTGGGTGTGAAGATTGTCCTCAACTCTGGTTTAATCGTGTCTGCTTTTAGTGCAATGATTTTTGGGTAAGTTCAAATATTGAGTTTACAATCTACCAAATTAACGAGAATGGTTGCATTTCGTTAGACGAACGGTCTCGACCAGACTTTGCACGTTGGTCGCGTTGTATAGTTGTGTCTCTTGGAAACTGAACGCTGCGGTCGAGATAGGAGACAACGTTTTGAAAATGCAATTGCCTAGGAAATTCAATCAATTTTTCAAATAAATATTTATTGGAAACACTATATCGTGGATGCATTTGTTGTGAAATACAGAAAGAAAATAAATAGAAGAAATAAATAGAAGAAATTAAATATAATCTATAGATATAATACAAAGTCAAAATATCAATGTGGGTTTAATTATCTGATAACTAAACTCACATTGATATTTTGTCGTTCTTTCCCACGAGTCTACTGATCTACATCGAGTCCCACGTGGTGTTCATCAGTCTTTCCTTCGTGGTGAGGATCGTGGGATCTCTGGGCACGTCCGCAGCAATAACGGCGTCTTTCACCATCGCCACTAGCGACTTCCCCGGATCGGTCGCCACTGCAATTGTAAGTACACTACGCTTTCCATGGCTACTAGAATAAAGGACGCCACATGGCACCAGCTGCCCAGGGACTGCTACCTTATCGTGGTGGGCAGGTTTGTGTGCTTGTTGATCCCGAGAGCTATGCCGGCGGAAGCGTATGCTTCTGGTAGGGCCACCTGGCAGGTCTAGGGGTAAAGTCAGTCGAAATGCAGTCCACGTCTCCCCTTTCTCCTTTCCTCCCATTTACTTTTTATTTATCTATTTATTTATTCAGGATTTGAATACAGCTATACAGCCATTTTACATTAAACCTTCAAACGTAACATTATAACATTATATATATTTTTTTTTTTTGTATATATATATATATATATATATATATATATATATATATATATATATATATATAAACAACCAATACATGCATACCGGTGAGAATCGCATCGGCCGGCGCATCCTCTGCTTTTAACTACTGGTTTACATAAAGGCGAATTGAGGTAAGGAATGATTTTAAGTTGTTGGCAAATATGTCATACAAAGAAGATTGGGGAAAAGAATTAAATGTAGTAGGTAGGCGGTAGAAAAGCGATCTTTTGGTAATAGATAGTCGGGGGGTTGAAGTGTGGAATAGGTTCGTGAGACGAGTTGTACGAGAAGGTATTCGGAGCGGAAACAGCGAAACAAGACTGTCCAACCTGACATGACCGTTGACGTTACGTTCTACTTGTCCCTTTCCTCCAAACACCCCCCGACGTCATGATCATGGTTTTCGACGGCGTTAAACAACAAATAATCTAAATCTTAATCTATATATGGCACCGACGTAACAGGAATTACTCTTTCTGGGACATTGAGCCTATAACAGAGAAATGATAAAAATAATTTCTTGTGGGAATCCTTACTGTAAAAGCCGACCAGTTTTACTTCATTTATCCTTCTTCAGGTGACTAACGGGGTATGTTAGGTTATATGAACCGTTTGGAAGCAATGCCAGAAGCGTATTTGTACGACTCAATTCCAACATGCATCTTGTGCTTGAGGGGAACGCCGCAAAAACTTTCCGTCAGAATTGCCAGTTGCCGGAATCGAACCGTTAACATACCAAACCGGTGTTGCTTGTCCTCTCACAGATCCACATATCTATTCTTTCAAGGTAAGTTTTTTTATTATCATCCCAGCCCTCGGGTTTATGCGTTTTTACCTCTGTATTCCTTCCTCTGCTCTAGACTATAGAGGGCCCAGCCCGGGAGAGCGTTCCAGCAAAGTTCAATGTTGAACTATTGCATCTTGTAAATAAGTAAGTAAGTAAGTAGGTAGGTTATAGTTATACAAACAGTCGATGTTACCAACAAGTTCACAGTTTATAGCTCTATCAATGATTGCCTAGCAAAAACAAGAGACACATAGACGAGGCTAATACAAATGTAGGCCTACGTTGTTTTTGAATATCGTAGCATTAGTACCTTTTAGAACGGGTTTTACAACATTTAACTTACTTAACAAGCAAGGTTTGTATCGGAAGAAAAGTAGGTGAAGACTATTTTATAATCCAGTGATATATTTAAATATGTGATTAAAGTAATATTTTGTCATACTATAGAATTTTATGTTGTTATAATGAATAAAACATGTATTGTTTTGTTTCTTGCAGGCTACCGTATACATATTCTTCGGCCTTGGTAATATCATGGGTCCCGGAGTTGGTGGTTACCTTTTCAGTGTGAGTTTTGTAAATTTTCTTACTTTAGCGTAAGCCATAAGGTAAATTATTAATGACAGCTCTGAATCCCACTCATAATTTGTGTATCACCATTCTTCTCAATACAATCTTGTGTTTCATTCAAACCACTTCAATTCCGTAAAAAGTAGAATTTAGAGAACACACTGTATGTTACAGAACGTTTCATTCC
The DNA here is from genome assembly GCA_945910005.1 of Isoperla grammatica. Classification (NCBI taxonomy): domain Eukaryota; kingdom Metazoa; phylum Arthropoda; class Insecta; order Plecoptera; family Perlodidae; genus Isoperla; species Isoperla grammatica. The sequence continues at coordinate 28,038,737 of OX246748.1, forward strand.
TTCCATTGTTCCCCGACATATGAGTAAAGGGTAACTATCTCGCCAAGTTAACAGTATTTTGTTGTTATTTTGAGAAGTGCTTAATATATTGAACAAGTGACTTGCTTACCGATGTTTTTTTTTAGTTTGAGCTAAACGATGAATTTACAAACTTTCAAACATCATAATTGTTACGATTAGCATTTCTTTAATTAATTAATTAATAATTGAATTATATATTTTTGAATTAACTAAAAAAATTACAATCGTAATAATATTAATGTTTTAAATTTCTCAAATGTATCGTTTAGCTGATACAAAACAAAATTGCCGGTATGGCAATCTTTTCCATACCTGGAGTATTCTCTTGATAACAATCAAATACCGTAAACAATGCATGGTTTATATTGCAAGGTACCCATTGCTGTTAAACGTATTAATTTCTCTTCTAGTATGTCCATATCCAAACACAAATTCAAGTATTTAATAAATTATTACAAATGTTTTCAGCTTGGCGGGTTCTCCTTCCCGTTCATGATGGTTGGAGGTTTTCTCATTACGATCGAGTCTCTGATATTCTTCACCATGCCAGAAGTAGAGGAGGACTTTAAGAGGCGACAGCCAGGTACGACACACATCCACTAAATAGCTTAACTAAAACAATATGACTATTATTTGAGTCATAACAAGAAATTGTTACAATAAAATCCCGAATTGGTAGCCACCCAAAATTAACGGTATTTTTAATACAATCTATAGACTACTCTTCAAGATTTGGAAAAAGTGATAAATGCCGGCGATTTTGTTTTGTATCAGCTAAACGACGAATTTGAAAACTTTAACAAAATATTGAAATTGTTACCACTATCATTTCTTTCATATCATACAATGTTTTTAAAATTCTTTAGTTCATCGTTTTTAGCCCATAAATAAAATAAAATATATAAATTCACTTAAGAGTCTACCCACTCAGTAACTAAACTGATTTGCAGTGGAGGACTTTAATACAAACCCAAATTGTCGTAATAAATCACTTTTTTAATGTCTAGAGGCGTTCTCAGGATATCAGGATATCAATAAATTTTTTTTTAACTTAGCAAGATAAGTAATATTTAATTTTAAAAACTTTAACTGTCTCTATGTAACTATTTTAATCCTGTGCTCATGCTGACCAAAATATAGCCGTTTCCAATGACAATAGCAAATAGTATAGTCAAAAGGGAGACAGTAAAAGACAGAGAGAACCCACTTACTCGTCTGTATTTGATTCCAGGAAGTATATTATCCTTCTTGAAGGTGTTGCCCGTAGCACTGGATGTGTTTAGTACGATCGCAGTGTCAATGGGTTATGGCTTCTATGTGGCCACACTCGAGCCGCATATAAGGCAGGTTAGTGGGATAGATGATTATTATAACTAACATGTCCCAGAGTTGTCTTCCTCGTATCTTGAAGAAATGTACTTATCTACACTAGAGCCCCATATAAGGCAGTGGGTAGAGGTGTGTTTAATAAATATATCGAGCTAACATATTGGTATTTGTCTTCGTGCCTTAAAGAGCATTCACTGATGTGCATAATGTAAAATGTGTGTTGTATTTCTACCTCAACGATTGGGGATCATATTCATGTATTAACTTCAGTTAGATTTATTATTCAGTTAGAACAAAGCCACATACTTCTGATGTTATTTATTTCAAATGTTACTCTCTCTGTTCCCACAGTTCAAGTTGACGTCGTCCCAAACGGGTGCCGTGTTCGTCTGCATCGGGGCGACCTACTCGTTGACGGCCACCCTAGTGGGACGACTCTGCGACACACGAGTCTACCCTAAGTTGATAATCGTGTTCGGCTGTGTTTTGTCGTTAGTCAGTTTCCTGCTGGTCGGTCCTATGCCCTATGTGAACATTCACCCGTAAGTATATAGTTCACACAAAGCAACTTTTTGATTGTTACATAAAGTTTTATCGTATCAATACGTAAATAGTACATTTTTGGTAGAAATTCCTTAGAAATACTTATCTTTGTTTTCTAACTTAAAATATATTCTTTATATTGTTTGGTGTAATATAAAAGTAACCTGATGAATACGCCTGTTACCAAAATCGGGTCAGGCCACTAATTTCTTGGGCATAGAATTTGCTAAGATAGGCCTGCCAGGCCTGCCATGTCTCTTCTTCCACTTCTTTTTCTTCCTTACTTCTTCCCACTAATTTACTCCTTTTCCCTCGATCTTCACACAGTCCTCGTGCTTCGATGTCTTCCCACAGTTTGTCTCTCTCTTCTAAATCTCAGTTGGTCATCCCACTTTTCTTCATGTTGAAATTAATGTAAAAATTATTTTCAAATCACTCTGGGGCAGAATCACCCCTCTCATAGTCCCCCTTGTATACGCCCCTGCCTGCATCTGTAGCTTACTGATGTATTTTAACTTGATGAAGGTGTTATCTTGAATGTCCCAGACAGATGTGGATGGTTTGCCTCGGGTTGGTCCTCCAGGGACTTGGACTAGCTTGCATTCTCGTGTCAGCATTCATCGACTCAATTCGTTCAGCGGTGTGAGTAACAGAATACATGTTTATCCTTTACTCAACTCACGACTACGATTACTTCATATTTATTCCTATTCACTTATGAATAGTGGACAAGCCTCTACAGTCAAGGCCGCTTCTAAGTACCCAACCCTCGGAGGTATACAATCTGCAATGGACATTGTTTGAAGTAGATTTTAGGAACTAGAAAATTGAGTTGGCCTATCTCGTCAGCAAAAGACGTGCAACTTTCGTTTTAGTTTTAGTAGTAGATTCTTTATAAAATAATCGGTTTCTGTAGCTATTGCTGTTGCCAAAATACATAAAATAATTGAGATTAAACTAGGTAGGGCCCGTAGTTTTTGTTTTTAGAATAAGAAAGCTTATGAAAACGTGATTTGTGTGTTTCTCGTTGAAGTATTGATAAGCAGGACATGAATGTTTTTATTCTAGTGAGAGCGGCTTACCGGATGACTTTACCTCATACGCGATGGTATCTGGTATTATGACGTCATCGTTTGCTCTGGGGTCCTTCATTGGTCCCTCTTTGGCTGGGGTCTTGTTCGACGCTTTCGGCTTCAGAGTGGAGACCCTGTTTATGATCGGCTTACACAGCATAGTGGTAAGTTCTTTATTATTATACCTGTATATTGTCCACATTATCACTATACCATGTCGACCTTCAGTGCGGAACTCTCGATTTCTGCCAATAAGAATTGCTTTATAATTGTCAAAATGTGACCAAAATTGTCATCCCCTAAACTTAAGAAAATTTAATGCACTTTCTGACAGACGTTTCCCTATTCCATTAAATATTTCCGTTTTTTAATTTAACTTATTTAATCGTGAAAGTCTATTGTGTTGCAACAACAAATTACAAAAGTAAACTAGGTTAATTTGTAAAAAGAAAATATGTATTGCAATAACGAAACAATAAAACAATCACAAGAAAGCGCACTAAATTTTATAAGGTTCATAGGTTGGTTTACGTTTATAAAAAATTTAAAGTATTTTTAAGCATGTTAACCGACATACATTTGGTGTTCCGCTAGGTAGGTAGTCAATACGTTTCTAATTTTTGTATTTTAAGTTACACAAACTCTGTAAAAATAAAAGACCGTTTGCACGCACACTCACCGCCATTTAAAAAGATTGCTCTAAAAATGAAACATTTTTTCATAGTTGAATTTGAAAGTTGAGTTTTATTATTTCAAATAAAACATTTCCACCTGTTGAAAGAACACAATAGTATTACAAATCAGACTAAAAACAAGTTAAATGATCTTGATATTAAATATTATGCTGATTGGTATATTATCTTCTGTGTTCAATAGCTAATTTCAATCACGTGGTACATATACACTGAACGTCAAGCCGAGAAAGTCGAGAAAGTATGCCCGCTTTCTTCAGAAGAACAGATAAGCGACGAGGGCGCTGTGAAAGAAGGAGCGGAGAACGTTGTCACTACCACTATTGTCACACAAGGACCTGACAAATTTTTACTGCTCCCCAGTATAGATAAACGCAAGATAAACAATAAACCTTTTACATTCGGGTGGTGAAAATCTATGAAGTTAAAAAAAAACAATTTTGGAAAAAGGAATGTCAGTAAGTTATCAGCAATGGTTATTATGATTCAACAAGAAAAAGTGTATGAAAAGTTCTTATGGAGTGAATTACAAATTCAATACGTTATTATCTCTAAATGGTGTTTATTTTATGAGTTAATTTTATATAACAGCAAACATTTTATACACATGTCGTAAATTGAGTTATTTGTTCAAATATGTGATACTACAAATAATGTGCACATGTCTATCAAAATAAATAAGATACAAACATTTATGAATATGTCCACATACATTTTCTCTAAACATTGTTAAACATAAAACATATCGTACATAAAATAAAGATAAACGCATTCTACAAAATATCACAGTGCTAAAAAAAATACAAAGAAGACAAGGTGCGTATTAAAAATAAAAATATAATTTGGCTTCTCAACTAAATATTTTGTATGGGGTCGCACAAATGTCAGAATCAACGTGGTCGATTCAGAACAACTTTGAGCTATTGAGTGCTTCGTTGCGGCTCCAAAGTCACCGTTTACTTATTCCAAGATGCTATCTCTATTGATATCACCTATAAAAATTAAAAACATATTTCATGTTTGATGATAACCAGTGACCCGTCTGTATTGTTCCTTTTAATTTGTATGGTCATACATTGAGAGGGGAGGTGGGAGGACAGGACAAAGTGGAAAAGAAGTAAACTACTTTGTTTACTTACAAGAAACTTTGTTTCTTCTTTACACTATTTACAACACTACACTATTGTCTAATGCAGCTTCTTCGTTCCTATTTTTTGTTTTTATTGTATTATTTTGGATCAAGTCCTATATGTATAAAGATATTATTGCCTGTGTTTTTAACACTCTTTTACCTGTTTTAAACTTCATTGTGCGCATTGTCTCTTTCACCGGCATTTTTTTTGTACTTTGTTTGTTTTTGTTATTGTACTCATTTTACGTAGTATTGACAAACACATGTGTAATATGTGTTCTTTGTGCTTGTTTATGTGTTTCAATTGTTATGTTTATTATTTCACGCCAAATGGCAGAATACGCTGTATGTGAAATATTGAATAAATAAATAAATAAATGAGGTGCCGTACTTAGCAGGCCGGTGCTGATCAGCTGACGCTTATGCACGAATAACCTGTTCCTATACATGATACTGCCCGCTGTCTATGTTATCTAATGGCCAGCCAGTCTGCTATATTAAGATACTTCCGTGTTATAGGCGGCAGGTAACACATTCGCATAATCGACAATACAAAACTCTCTCCTCATGAGGAACCATACGAGATACAATTTGGTTGTGTATTTACTGAGAGACGTTGGGATACGGTTGTGTGATATTGACTTGTGTCTTACTGTGTCCAATTACTGGATACTTTTAATGAAGTAAGTAAGTTTTGAAATTCTCTATGTACATGTATTTTTATTTATATTCAATTAGAATTTCCTAGCCTACATTTTTTCGTCAACGTTCAATTGGAGCTGTAACTTTTTTTTTTATTTATTTTTTAATGCTTTATGTAAAAATTCTTCAACTTTACAAACGTACATTATTTCCTGTACTATTGTGATTTTAAAAGTTCTTGGTAATATCATATATACTTCACAGAGTTGTCTTGAAACGTAAATAATACAATTAATTAAAAACTTTTGACTCCCACACTTAGTTGGGAGGGGATTTAATGAATCCGATCCTCTTCAGAAAATGTTTATATGAGGAGTGAACTGAGATTGGATCTAAAACCTAACACAATCCCGATTCGAGTCCGCTTGTAAACACACTATTATGTCAGCAGAAAGAACAGTTTTAATCGCTTCTACATTTCCTTTCTCACAAGATAATGCACAATCGCACAATTACAATTGCTTGACAACATCGTGTGCTGTGATGTAAAGCGCACAGCAAACCAAACACAAGCAAAACTCATTATAGACTGGAGTCGTGGTCCAAGAATGTTTTTTGGGCTCATCTATATGTATTTGTGAGAAGTGTGAACACAATTTGACATTATGAATAACAACGACAAATGTGTGGACACCACGGCAAAGAGTCCTAGTTACACGAAGAGACAGTGGATTATATTGTGTGCGGTATGTAGCACGTCCTTTGCTAGTGGTGCCTGTGCTTCCATATACGCACCACTGTTTCCTGCTGAGGTAAGTGTATGCATGTGTTTCATTTCATTATCGTCACCTGTTGATATGGGCATTGTCACAGTTACATTTGTTAGTGGCAGTGCTAACATTTATCGTGGTCAATGCTACGCCATATTTAAATAACGTGAATTGTTTAATACAAATTTATAAATAATTTCGATACACTAATCTTTTAAAAAAAAAAAAAAAAGAACAGGTAAAACAACTAGTTGTAAAATGCACTGTTCCTTGTCAAGATTAAAACTAACGCAATATTTCGAGCAGTCTTCAGCGCTCTTCGACTGGCTACCAACAACTCGAAGCCAGTCGAAGCCAGTCGAAGCCAGTCGAAGAGTGCTCGATTATCGAGTGCGTTATTTTTAATCTTCACAAGTAACAGTGCATTTTCTAACTAGTTGTTAACACAAATCTATGTCTCTTTAGATCGAATAGATTTCTTTTATCCACATCATCCTCCCATGAAAAGTTCCTATCTTTTGACCCATTTAACTCCGTTGTACATTTTGTAAGGCTGATACCAGTATTAATAATTAAGTGTATATATTAGTGGAAAGTAAACGTTAACATCAAATTAACAGCTGTTGTGCAGATAAATCAGAATTCTTTTAAAAAGTAGTTACGTCAAATTTCTTTATTGTCATCAAAATGGTTAATAAAATTAATTGTATGAACAATACAATACTCAACGATATTATTGAATATTCACAGGCAGAGAAAAAAAATGCTTCAGCTACGGAATATGGATTGGTGGTCGGAATGTTTGGCTTCGTCAGTTGGATCAGTAGTCCTCTCTTCGGTAAATATGTAAGTATTACAACATATAAAGTGTTGATTACTGTTATTTTAAACACATTGTTTTTGAACGGCTCGATTTCAAGGGATGAACGAAGCTTGATACTATTGTTTTGTTCTCTATTTAGATTGACTCGATTGGTGCCAAGATTGTATTCTGCGGAGGCATCGCGGTTGCTGCTTTCGGCACTATTTTATTTGGGTGAGTGATTTGTAGCACAACCTTTCTTGATTAATTTTTAATCTACTTTCTAATTTTGCATTTTATTCTTAATTTATATTTTAAATTTAAAATTAAAATTAAAATTTGGCAATTTATTTTTTATATTTAAAAAATATATTTGATTTACGTCGAGTGAGATCTGAAGATCAGAATGTTATAAACATAGATGTTCTTTTCGATATTTGGTTGGTTATCGCTCACTCGTCGAGGGTGTTCAGAGCCTAGCGGGTTGGCTCAGTCGCTTTAATTTAAAGTCCCAAACTGAAAATCAGTTACTAGACTGAGTGAGTAGACTTTAAATCGTAGATATACGTACTATATTATAGGCCTAGAATAAAAATAATTAATGTTTAAATATAGTTAACGGACTTGTGATTTTAGACTTTTGGACTTGGTGCACAGCCACCTGTGGTTTATCGTCCTGTCCTTCGGAATGCGAGTGGTCTCTTCTCTTGGAATAGCCGCGACTAACACAGCAAGCTTATCTACAATCATTGCCGCCTTCCCCCACTCCGCCGGTACAAACAGTGTGAGTAGGTCTACACCCCCCCCCCCTCCCGTTCTTGCTTCTCTACAATCATTGCCGCCTTCCCCCACTCCGCCGGTACAAACAGTGTGAGTAGGTCTACACCCCCCCCCCCCCCCCGTTCTTGCTTCTCTACAATCATTGCCGCCTTCCCCCACTCTGCCGGTACAAACAGTGTGAGTAGGTCTACACCCCCCTCCCCTCCCCGTTCTTGCTTCTCTACAATCATTGCCGCCTTCCCCCACTCTGCCGGTACAAACAGTGTGAGTAGGTCTACACCCCCCCCCCCCCCTCCCCGTTCTTGCTTCTCTACAATCATTGCCGCCTTCCCCCACTCTGCCGGTACAAACAGTGTGAGTAGGTCTACACCCCCCTCCCCTCCCCGTTCTTGCTTCTCTACAATCATTGCCGCCTTCCCCCACTCTGCCGGTACAAACAGTGTGAGTAGGTCTACACCCCCCCCCCCCCCCGTTCTTGCTTCTCTACAATCATTGCCGCCTTCCCCCACTCTGCCGGTACAAACAGTGTGAGTAGGTCAACACGCCACCCCCGTTCTTGCTTCTCTACAATCATTGCCGCCTTCCCCCACTCTGCCGGTACAAACAGTGTGAGTAGGTCTACACGCCACCCCCGTTCTTGCTTCTCTACGATCATTGCCGCCTTCCCCCACTCTGCCGGTACAAACAGTGTGAGTAGGTCAACACGCCACCCCCGTTCTTGCTTCTCTACAATCATTGCCGCCTTCCCCCACTCTGCCGGTACAAACAGTGTGAGTAGGTCAACACGCCACCCCCGTTCTTGCTTCTCTACAATCATTGCCGCCTTCCCCCACTCTGCCGGTACAAACAGTGTGAGTAGGTCTACACGCCACCCCCGTTCTTGCTTCTCTACGATCATTGCCGCCTTCCCCCACTCTGCCGGTACAAACAGTGTGAGTAGGTCAACACGCCACCCCCGTTCTTGCTTCTCTACAATCATTGCCGCCTTCCCCCACTCTGCCGGTACAAACAGTGTGAGTAGGTCAACACGCCACCCCCGTTCTTGCTTCTCTACAATCATTGCCGCCTTCCCCCACTCTGCCGGTACAAACAGTGTGAGTAGGTCTACACGCCACCCCCGTTCTTGCTTCTCTACGATCATTGCCGCCTTCCCCCACTCTGCCGGTACAAACAGTGTGAGTAGGTCAACACGCCACCCCCGTTCTTGCTTCTCTACAATCATTGCCGCCTTCCCCCACTCTGCCGGTACAAACAGTGTGAGTAGGTCAACACGCCACCCCCGTTCTTGCTTCTCTACAATCATTGCCGCCTTCCCCCACTCTGCCGGTACAAACAGTGTGAGTAGGTCTACACGCCACCCCCGTTCTTGCTTCTCTACGATCATTGCCGCCTTCCCCCACTCTGCCGGTACAAACAGTGTGAGTAGGTCAACACGCCACCCCCGTTCTTGCTTCTCTACAATCATTGCCGCCTTCCCCCACTCTGCCGGTACAAACAGTTTGAGTAGGTCTACACCCCCCCCCTCCCATCGTTCTTGCTTCTCTACAATCAATGCCGCCTTCCCCCACTCTGCCGATACAAACAGTGTGAGTAGGCCTACAACCCCCCCCCCCCCCGTTCTTGCTTCTCTACAATCATTGCCGCCTTCCCCCACTCTGCTGGTACAAACAGTGTGAGTAGGTCTACACCCCCCCCCCCACCCCGTTCTTGCTTCTCTACAATCATTGCCGCCTTCCCCCACTCCGCCGGTACAAACAGTGTGAGTAGGCCTACACCCCCCCCCCCCCGTTCTTGCTTCTCTACAATCATTGCCGCCTTCCCCCACTCCGCCGGTACAAACAGTGTGAGTAGGCCTACACCCCCCCCCCCCCCCCCTCCCCGTTCTTGCTTCTCTACAATCAATGCCGCCTTCCCCCACTCTGCCGATACAAACAGTGTGAGTAGGCCTACAACCCCCCCCCCCCCCCCCCCGTTCTTGCTGCTCTACAATCATTGCCGCCTTCCCCCACTCTGCCGGTACAAACAATGTGAGTAGGCCTACACCCCCCCCCCCCGTTCTTGCTTCTCTACAATCATTGCCGCCTTCCCCCACTCCGCCGGTACAAACAGTGTGAGTAGGCCTACAACCCCCCCCCCCCCCGTTCTTGCTTCTCTACAATCATTGCCGCCTTCCCCCACTCTGCCGGTACAAACAATGTGAGTAGGTCTACACCCCCCCCCCCCCCCTCCCCGTTCTTGCTTCTCTACAATCAATGCCGCCTTCCCCCACTCTGCCGGTACAGTGTGAGTAGGCCTACCCCCCCCCCCCGTTCTTGCTTCTCTACAATCATTGCCGCCTTCCCCCACCCTGCTGGCACAAACAATGTGAGTAGGTCTACACCCCCCCCCCTCCCCGTTCTTGCTTCTCTACAATCATTGCCGCCTTCTCCCACTCCGCCGGTACATACAATGTGAGTAGGTCTACACCCCCCCCCGTTCTTGCTTCTCTACAATCATTGCCGCCTTCCCCCACCCTGCTGGCACAAACAATGTGAGTAGGTCTACACCCCCCCCCCCTCCCATCGTACTTGCTTCTCTACAATCATTGCCGCCTTCCCCCACTCTGCCGGTACAAACAGTGTGAGTAGGTCTACACCCCCCCCCCCCCCTTCTTGCTTCTCTACAATCATTGCCGCCTTCCCCCACTCTGCCGGTACAAACAGTGTGAGTAGGTCTACACCCCCCCCCCCCCCGTTCTTGCTTCTCTACAATCATTGCCGCCTTCCCCCACTCCGCCGGTACAAACAGTGTGAGTAGGTCAACACCCCCCACCCGTTCTTGCTTCTCTACAATCATTGCCGCCTTCCCCCACTCCGCCGGTACAAACAGTGTGAGTAGGTCTACACCCCCCCCCCCCTCCCCGTTCTTGCTTCTCTACAATCATTGCCGCCTTCCCCCACTCTGCCGGTACAGTGTGAGTAGGCCTACACCCTCATTCTTGAACATCCGTTTCTCATTTCCCCCCAATTCCGTGTCCGTTTCCATTTCCGTTCACCATTTCGTATTTTTGTTCTGTTTTTTACTTTTGTATTAATTATTGTTTTTAGTAATAATATAAATGAATACCAAAACAGAGCTCCACTCACCTCAAATGACACCTAACTCAAACGTGGCAACTTGATATTTTGTCCCTTTCAAGTTTTAAACTTTTCTTTTAATTCAATTCCTAATAATAATAAAAATAATATTTAATAATAATAATATTTTGATAGAATTTTGGCAGTAAAAATATTAAATTATTAGCTTGATAAAGCTGATCATAATAATAATAATAATAATTTTCAACCAATTTTTAACCCTTTCAACCAGTTTACATATTTTGGATATCATATTGATGAATAGTACATATCATGAATATTACTGTTACATCCAAAAAGGAATTGAAAGTAGTTTAGTGTTTTTCTTGTAATGTTTCAGGCGCTCATCGATGGGTTGGATGGATTTGGGTGTTTTGTCGGACCCATAATTGGGGGATATCTTTTCACGGTAAGTTCTTTGGTATAACATGTCCTGATAACGCTCCCTATATCTTTCTGATATATCTTTGCGCTGTATTTTCAATGTTTTAACCTGTTGCTTATAATAATCGACCGATAAAAATAAGCTAGTGGTATAATAATTACAATAATCATTATCTGTTGAATTCGATCGTTCGTTTCCGTGTCCGGAACACCGTTCTAGACAACTAATTTCCAAAAATCCGCCACTTTTATGGCTTTGTCATTTGCTAAAATTAGATCCTCTATTGTACAAGTCTGCTCTAGATTTGGGAAGACTAGCAGGTGCTGGGGATCCTGAATCTGTCCGCATTCACATGGTTCGTGATCCTCCAGAAATCCCCATTTCCTCATGTTTTCTTTGCATCTCGACACTCCTGTCCGCAATCTGTTGAGTGATTTCCAGGTGATGTATGGAAGTTTAAAACCAGCAGCGGGCTCCTCCGCCAGCGCCATTATTGGACTTGGTATTTGGTTGCTCCAGATCTCAACTCTACGGTTCCCCGGGCTTGTTTTTAAAGGTTCAGTTGTCTTCAGGAAACTCTTCCTGGATTTGAGTCTGGTGCGCTGCAACTCCTGTCCAGACATAGCGACGGCCGCAAGGAAAAACATTGTAACTCAAAATCAGACATTTTGCAAAAATTGACTAACAAGGTTAAAAATAGCACCACAAATCAGGTATTTAATATTTTGACCCAAAATTTGCAACTAAGTCGTTTTTTTATCGTGTGAATTCAATAAATTATTCAAATTAATTTCAATTCTAGCTCTTAAAGGAGTTTTATGACTTACAGAGATTTTCTTTGGAAAAAAAAAAAAAAAAAAGTTGTAACTTGACTTACAATTATTTTCCACTGAATGTATTTCATCATTTTTTAATCGATATAAATTGTAACTAGACTTACCATATAGTTTTCCATGAAACATTTTTTTAAGTAGATTTTCACTTTTCAATATAATATTGCAACTTGATATGCAATATAATATTAACAAGCTTGATATGTTTTGTGCATTAAAATTGGCCCTACAAACTTTCCTCTTTTCCATAATTATTTACATTCTACAATGATTGTATAATTTGTATTTGAAGTTTTAAAACAAAATGTAATAAATTTGGTCCTAGTTTCATCATAATATCATTATTTTCAGCAATATTTCAACAAACGGAAAATATGTAGGCATACTTTTAAAACATGTAAACGTATTATTGTTTTCTCGTACACTCAGTTGCACAAGGTGTTTTTAACAATATTCACAAGATTGTTTTATTGAATTTGGGAAAATGTAATATCTATTAAGTAAACTCATGATTAAGGGAAGGAAATATTGATGCGTATTGCCTGATCAGTCATGATAAGCCATACAATGTTTAATGATATCATTATTTTAATATAGGCTGTCACAGAAGGGATACGGTATTTACTAATTATTTGCATTGAGTTGTTTTGAAAGCAAAATGTCTATTATCAGGAATTTTTCATATGTTTAATTTGAAAACTAAAACTTTGAATGCATAATACAAATATTATTAAATTAAGACTATCATAACAATACATTAGGTCATAACTAGGCCTTAATAAGGTTGTTTGGGTTGCAAGTTTTGTGGCAATGTACGAATAAAGTGCAAATATGAACCGGTTTCGGTTATAAATCATAATAGTACAGTATATGTAGGATCGGAGCCTACGGCGAGTCCTCATCATCACTGCTAGAGCAGCTATTTAGCTGCGAATTGTTAGTTGTGAGTGAACGGTAGAATTCATGATACACTCGCGGTATGTTTCCGCTATTACATAGGGAAAGCAGGTCGGCCAGTTTTTCTTTTTGTATTGTTAAAGGTGCTTGATACGCCAGTTGAAGTCTTGGGTTAACTATTTGGCGGCCTCGTAAGCGTCCACCAACCAATTCGACAGTTGATCCTGCCGATTCCAAGTCGTACTTAAGGTGTATTTGCTTCGGGTTTTGAGGAGATACACTTACTTCCCGTACACGGCTCCACATTACCTTAGCCTTATCGCTATCTGTTGCCCAGTTTTGGTTTTTTATTAAAGGTTTCAAATCATAAAAATCCATCTGGGACATTTCCTGTACATTGAATTTTTTCCCACTAACTTTTGCGTTTCTTATTATTGAGTACCACTGTTCAGGCACATATACCACCTTTCCCTTTTTGGCCTTCTCAATACAGGCATGCATCGAGTCTCCCTCATTTTGCGTATGTCCTTTTTCCAAAAAGCGGTGAGTTATTTTGAGGCCATGTTTTGTTTCAATGTACGAATAAAGTGCAAATATGAACCGGTTTCGGTTTTGACCACCGCAGTTGTCCGAGTATAGTATTATCTCTTCGACACCTTTAGACTTTTGATGCAAGCAAAAGCTCAAGATTGAGCTTCCGACTTCATTTGATCCACGTTTAGCTATCTGTTCATGCCAACAATAGCAGTACCCTTCTTTCTCTGCCATGTCATAGATGGTAAAATTGTAAGTAGTCAATTTCCGCTTGTAATAGAACACACTAACCTCACACTGGGGTGTAACTAAAACTTTCTGCAAGTCGAAGCAAGCAAGACATAACTTAGGGTCAATAATTGCTTTTTGCTTATCCTCTTCTTTGAATTTTCTTGCAGTTACTTTGTTTAGAATGTGATCATCATATTTTGATTGTAGATTGGTCTTCTCTTCTGGACATGCTAAATTCCAGGATGAACACAAGTCACATTGATCCTTTTTGGGGAGAAAAAAAACAATGTTAAATTCATTGTTGAATATTTCACGGTATTGGCGTTGCGTTGCTGCACGGCCAGCAACTTCTTGCATCTTTTCTAGGTACAGTCGGTGCATTTCAGACAGACTTACCAATCCATCTAAATATTCCCTGGAAGACTCTTTTCGAGTGTAATGTGAGTCAATTCTTGGAAACAAATTTATGTGATCTCGTAGGCTTTTTGTTATCGATTCATCTATCTTGTTAGGCCTGTTCGTGTGTTTTCCACGTTTATCGGGTGATACAGTGCCTGCTTCTTTCACTTTTGTCATTGCCGTTTGAACCCACATGTACGATATGCCTAACGTGTCTAAGAACATAGTTTGACAGACTCTTGTGTCATGACCATTTACAAGAAAAGAGTACTGTATTTAGTGCTTTCTCCTAGAAGTAGCAGAAACTTTTAACAAGGCGCAAATTTTGAATTCATTCAAATTGGATCGATCAGACTGATGATCGTCTGTTTGTAAACGTTGTTTGTTGTATGAAAAATAGAATAACATTACTAAAATGATCCAGATTAGTTCAAGGTATCTCAACATACAACTTACTTAAGGCCGTAAATTCGAATCAAATTATATTTACTTATATACTTACTTATTACTTATTACTTATTACTACTACTTACTTATTATTTATTTATATTTATATTTATTTTTAAGATTGTATCTTGACATTATCATAATAATGGTGTGTTTACCATTTAACAAATTCCATGCAATAACATTGTATGTTGATATACGACTATGCATTTAGTAAAAAGAAGCGAACTATTTTCATTCAGTAGGATTGTATCTTGACTTACAATGATTTCCAGTGAAAAGTGATGGATGTTGTAGAATGCCATTTTAGGGTATGTGAGATACAACCTTCTTCCCTGAATAAAATCACAAATTTTCAAGTTACAATATTCTTGAAACCACGTTATGAAGGTGACGAGATTTTTCATGAGTTACAATGTTGTTCCATGGAATTCTGTGAAACAAGACGTTTCCAACAAATACCCAAGCTCAAAAGTGTAAATTATTGAGTTACAATGTTTTTCCTTGCGGCCGTCGATTAGGATGACGTATGTCCGTCAGCTGTTTCTTCCTCTCCAACTCTGCTGCTACCTCTCTTCTTACCGCAGGTGGTGCAATGCCAAGCAATGTGTATATCTTGTCAACAGGGGTTGGTCGCATACAGCCTGTGATGATGCGTCCTGTCTCATTTATTGCAATGTCGACTTGCTTGGCATGTGTAGAGTTTCTCTAAACTGGAGCTGCATATTCCGCTGCAGAGAAACAGAGTGCCAAAGCTGAAGTACGCAGGACTTCTGGTAATGCACCCCAAGATGTGCCTGTCAGTTTTCGTATAATGTTATTCCTGGTCGCGATCTTCTGCTTAGTGTCTTGGCAGTGTTTTCTGAAGGAGAGTGTGCGGTCTAGTTTCACTCCAAGATATTTTGGCTCGGCGGTATTTTCCAGTTCTTCACCTCTCCACACAACTCTGAGCTTCCTTCTTGCCTCTCTATTTCTCAAATGGAAAGCGCACACCTGAGTTTTACTAGGGTTTGGCTTCAGGTGGTTACGATCGTAGTAGTTGGCTTGATCTTCGAGTGCTCTTGTAAGCTTGTCCTCAACTTCTTTAAAGGTTCTTCCCTGTGCAGCCACTGCCGTGTCGTCCGCATATATAAAACGCTTTGCCTCTGCACTAGTTGGTTGGTCATTAGTGTAAATGTTATACAGCATTGGTGACAGAACACTACCCTGAGGCAGACCATTTTTTTGGTCTCTCCATCTACTGTTTTTCCCTTGGAGCGTTACATAGAAACGTCTATTCTGAAGCACACATTCGATGAACTTCGTTAGTTGGTAATCCTTGGTTATTTCATAAACCTTCCTCAACAATATCCGATGATTGACGGTGTCGTAAGCAGCAGTTAGGTCGATGAATACCACGCCTTTGACTTGTTTACGTTCGTACCCATCTTCAATAAATTGCGTTAAGTTTAAGATTTGTCCACAGCATGATTTCCCGGGTCTAAAACCTGCCTGTTCTTTTATTATCTTTTCATCAACTTTGCTAGCTATGCGGTTCAGTATCATTCGTTCCAGAGCTTTGTAAAGATGACACAGTAGTGAGACTGGCCTAAAGTGCTTTGGATCTGTAGGTTCTTTACCAGGCTTCAACAGAGCCACTACTTTAGCCTTCCTCCACATTTTTGGAATTGTCATTGTTGAGATACATGTGTTCATAAACGTCAGGATCCATTTGATGGTTTCCGGTCCAAATTGTTTTATCTGCTCTGTTCTCATATCGTCCAGGCCAGCTGCCTTATTCGTTTTCATGTTGTCTATTGCATCACGTAGTTCCAGCAGAGAGAATGGTTCACGCAGAGATTCATCTTCATTTTCTGGGTCACGCTGAATATACGTTTTCCCTTTCTGTCTTGCCGTTTTGCCATTTATTAGTAGCTGGTGGGCTATTTGGTTCGGTGTGACTTGCGTCATATCTGGCGAGGGTTTAGTTTTATCATTGCTGAGGTTTTTAATTAATTTCCAAGCACGTCGGCTGTTCTGTGCCATATCTAAGTTCTCCAAAACGTTACACCATCTTTCTCGTCTGGAGTCAGCCATAGCCTGCATTAGTTCTTCACCTACTTGAATAGTTTCCTCGGAGAAGGGATCGATTTCGTAGGCGATTTGATATGTCTCGAGAAGCGTTTTTGATTCCCCGTTTAATCCAGCAATGAAGTTCGTCCTGCATCCTCTCGGAATGTGTCGGCGAGATACAGTTTTTATAAGATCTACAAAACTGTCGTATGAGGTGGGGTTTGGTTCGATGTAAATAATCTCGCTGTCAATGTCTTCGGCAAACCTGTCCCATCTAGCTCGTTTGAAATTGAAACGACGTTTGAACGGGACGATGTCCGGCACCACAGCTGCTGTGATGCAGCAGGTGATTCCTCTGTGTTGTGTTCTAGGGAAAGGCTCTTCTACTGACTTTGTTGCTAATTGCGCTATCTCTTCGCTCACAAAAATATTGTCTGGGTTGTATCCACGCTGCCATCTCCCACTATTGAAAGACGGTGGTAATTTTGGGTCGTGTATTAACTTCAGTCCCTCCTGTTCAGCCCAGTTCTCCAGCTCTTCACCATTCTTGTCTGTTTCTGTGTATCCCCAAGAAATGCTATGGCAGTTAAAATCGCCTGACACGAATCTGACCCTTTGATTATGGAAATTGTTTGGGGTCTTAAAGGTAAAATCAGCCTTGGGGGGTTTGTATACAGATGTTATGGTACACGATTGGATCTCAATTGTTAAAATGTCAATGTCTTCCTCACATGTCATCGCGGTAGAGAGGAAATCAATGTCGGGTCTAGTAAAAATTGCACTGCCGTACTGCTCATGAGGTCTTTCCATTGCCAACTTCATTCCACTGATTTTTGGTCGGTAGTTTGCCGGGCCTCTATGGGTTTCTTGCACTAAGAGGATGTCGATACTTTGCGTCTTGCAAAGGTTTGCTAGAAAAATCTCTTTATCTGCAGAAAATCCTTCAATGTTCATTGAAGTCGTTATGAGGGCTGGCTTTAAAAAAAACCGTTTCGGTGTTGGTGTTCCGGTGTTGGAAGGATTGGCCGACATCGTCGTTACCAGGGGACGCCCGATTGCTGACTCAGTGTTTAAGGATTCACTTCTGTGCTTTCACTTCACTTCTGTGGATTTCACTCACTGTCGCAATCTTCGTGGAGGCTCCTTCCGTGTCCCCCCTTCTCATTTGTTGAATTGAATGTATATCACAATATAAGTTATAAAACGGATTCAAATGTACAATAATGTCTTATTCAACTCTCAACTGTCCATTGAAATCATAATAGAAGAAACTCACAATTTACTTTATTTATTTTATTTTATTTACCTGTATATAGAACTGATTTCAGTATTGGACATTATAATATCATATTGATGAACAACATCGATATAACGGCTCCAAAGTCACCCTTACCCATACACTAGAAGAATCATATAGATCGATTTATGTACATTTCCAACATTAAACTTTCCGTTTGGTTTTTCTTTCAGGTTGGAGGTTTCATTACCCCTTTTATGGTTTTGGGGACACTCTTTCTTATAACTGGGTTCATTATCAACATTTCCCTGCCCAGCAGTTTAATCAACAGCGAGAAGACATTTGGTCACACCGAGAAACGCGGTAAAACAAAATAGCATCTATTTTATGTTTATCGTATTAATTTATTTACAAAAAAGGACAATAAAATATACAACTACACAATATACAAGAAAGACAATAAAAACAGTGAATGATAAATAAATTTAGATATAACAGGAACAACAAAACAAAATTACTGAAGACAGGGAGAACATAGAAGATAAAAAATAAAAGTAACTTGTTTATAGATAAATAATTTATATTCTTATATCATCTATTTAATTTGAGCTAAATACCATGTATACAATATTTCGTACACCGGTTTCCAAAATAGATTGGGTCAGGAGGTGGTTAGCCTCCAATATTCTTGGGCATAGTTTTTTAACAATGGCTTGTCAGGCTTTTCATCTCTTCTTCGGCTTTCCTACTTCTTGCAACTAACTCACTCCATTCTCCTCATTCTTCCCAGTCTTCGTGCTTTGATGTCTTCCCACAGCTCACCTCTGTCTCTTCTAAATCATTTTTCAGTTCCTCCCACTTTCTCTTGGTCTACCTGGTCTTCTAATGCTTACGTTCCCTCTTTTTTTTTTTTAAATAATTTCAGTGTTACTAATCTCTTTTCATTCAGAGCGTAGTTTACATTACAGAATATCTATGAGTATGAAATACTTCAAAATAAATAAAATCTTAATGTTGTGATTATGATTTCTAGCAAATATCTTCACGATATTGAAGATACCATCCGTGTTCATATTCATGTATGGAGTGGTTTCCTCCTCCTTGACAATTGGCTTTAATGCTGCCATATTGGAGCCTCACATTAGACAGGTATGTAAGATGCACGTCTCTTATCTTTCCGGTCCAACTAACACAATCATGGCAACCACTAACCTCCTACAGGGCTTCTTAGCCGTGAATGTCAGCATGATTATATTTAGAGTCGTATAGATGTTAGGCCATGACTTGAAGTAATAAAGTATTAGGTAATATGCTGGGGAAATGAATATCATCTATATTGTACCAAGGTTCACTAATTCACCAACACTTCAAATTTTTCACAAACTTTCTTTTGTTTCCAGTTCGCACTGAGTCCCACTGTCACGGGATTGATCGTTGCCCTTAGTTCTGCGTCCTATCCGATAGCATCGCTCCTGGTGGGAAGATTGTGCGATGTTGGAGTAAATCCAAGTAAAATTGTCATAGTATGCAGTGCACTGCTCATACTAAGTTACCTTCTCATTGGACCTATGCCGTTCATTCCAGTACCTACGTGAGTAGTTTGACGAGTTGGGATTTGTTTGATTTGAATTGAGCATAGAATTCATAAGTTTTTGTTAAATTCATACGGTAGATGGAAAAAAACTAAAAAATCATAATATCGTATATGTATTCATATCCCTGACAAATCGGTTAACAAGCGTAAAAGAGTTCCCACCTCAAAGAAGAAAAACGGGGAAAAACATTAACGAAATCACATAGTGAGCTAGTTTTTCTTATGGCATCAATTAACATGTACTTGATTTTCACCCCGTAACATAATATATGGTACAATATCCCCCACTGAAAATAATTTCTCGCAAATGAGTTGGTATAGACGATAAAAGTAAACTTATGCATTCTACATGAATTGTATTTAATAATGTGTATCTATGTTGCAGCACTTTATGGATGGTATGCATTGGTTTGTTATTGAATGGCTTTGCATACGGAGGTATGGTAATCGCTGCCTTCATTGGATCCATATCTGCAACTGTGTAAGTTTATTTGGAACTTTCAGATTAAATGATAAGTAATTCTAAGCATTTGGACATAAACTCAGGTCCTAATTTATTTCTTAGTAATTCCACACCCACGCTTTGGCCCTTCTGGACTTGGCCTAACCTTTTCCGGACATAACAATAAATATTCACTTAATCTGTTTCTCATAAAAGCGTAAAGAACTTGTTTTCGGGACTGTAGGTAGAATGTTTTCGTTTCAGCGGCGCCGGATTTTCGGAGGACCTGACGATGTACGGTATCCTAACCGGCATCTGGCTAGCGGCAACGTCATTGGGTGATTTCATTGGCGCGTCGTGCGCAGGCGTCCTTTTCGACCTGGTAGGCTTCCGACAGGCGACCCTACTGATCATCGTATTCAACAGCCTTCTGGTAAGTCTAAACCTGAAGTTTTTTTTTTAACAGATAAAGCAACCTAAATACATTCACAATACAAATTAATATAGTCTAATCTTTTTGGAAGATTTATACATTTAAATACTTTTCTTGATTTGAATTTTTGGGAAATTTGTAATTAAATTGAATTAAATATTTCCAGAAGTATGAAAAAATAGATTTTTCATAAAGTTTGCACAGGTTTTTTTGTCTCTCAAGTGCAAGGTCAACTAGAAATTACTCAAATTTCCGGGATAGGGTCTATATCAAAATTCTCTTGTTTTTAACGGTTTTTACAAGTATGAATTTTGAAAAGTCTAGTGGTAGTAACACACAATTACAAAATTTACTAAAGACACGAAAATTTTCAAAAAAAAAATAAAACAATCACAAATTATTACAGAAGATAACAGAAATACAAAAATACAAAATACAAACAATGTAACGTCTACACCTGTCTTTTCTAGCTGATTGCCGTGGCGTATCAAGTCTACTGTCCTTCTCACTACGGTTGTCTACCCGTGGCAAGATGTGACCAGAGTCCACTACTGACCAACCAAGTACCCAGTGAATATGGAAGCACGGATATGCACAGTTTAACTTGTAACATGCCGCTGTCTAGGCATCAGCTATCAGCGCCACATTCAAAACTAAAAACAAGTGTCTGCGGCAGCAGATAGTGAGAATTTAACGTTTCCTATCCATAGGTATCTTTAAGACAACTTTTAAATCAAAATTGTCGACAAGATATTATCTGGGACAACAGACAACGAAAACAAATAATGCAAAATGCTGTAGGTTTGGATTAAATACGATAATACTATATTATAGCGAATTTTGCATATTTTATTTGTTTTCGTTATCTGTAGATGCTCATTATATCTGTTTTGTGTATTTTCTCACAATTTTGATTTTGAAAATTTTATTATTTATTATTTATTAAATTTTAAAGTGTTAAATTTTGATTTTAAAAATTGTTTTAAAGATACGAACAGAACGTACCTAAAATTCTAAAAAATATATATATACATTAATAAAACTAAAATATTTGTGGGTTATTCCACCACGTCCTACCTCCATATTGTGCCGACGTTTCAGGAACCTTATGGTCGCTATCTTCAGGGCGTCGAACTCCAACTGTTGATCAGTTGAGTACGTACGTTCTGTATGTCTTGATTAGTTAGATGGAAAGTTATTTTTAAAATAACAATATTATCGATACTCATAATTGACAATTTCGTTCGATTGTTAATTTTTACTGTCTAAACTGTGATAATTTATTAAAAAAAAGGTAACATTCATCAATTCATTGTGATGGATTCAGAATATAATGAAAATCCACTTCCAAGGTTGATCCTGTTGTGGATGTTATTAATCCGTGGATCCCTTCGTAACCGTCTGCAATTAAAGCGCAAAATTAAATACTAACTTGCTCACCAAACAAGACTTTAGTATACATGAGTAGCGGTCTTAAGAACTAAGTTAATTAATTCTGAATATAAGTCCATGGTACGACAATGTTTTAAACTTAAATGCATAACAGACAGATATTAAAAATACAAATACAATTGAAACAAATTCTCCATTATTTCCTTTACTTTCCTATATAAATATGCAAATAACATATGTTCATATTCCATTACCCTTTATCTATCTTTGTTTTGATAAGCCCTTGTTGCACGGAAGACGAAGATTTCAAAGAAAGAAGGAAAATAATACAGAAAGACAAAGACAATAATGAAATACATTCAACTGAAAATCCAGTGTATGCGATGAAGTATGTAATATTAATAATATTAATAAAACTTTCTGAAAAAACGTTGTTGCATGATTGCAAAAATGTACTTGATAAAATACTGGAAGAGCACAAGCCTCAATTGATGGGGTTATGACATCACAGGCGGACAAACAATCTGTTGATAGGGAAACTACATTGTTGTGTCTTTCTTTCATTGGTGTTTATTCAATGTTTGTCCGAAACAAAACACGGTCACAAAAATATTTTTAGAATCGAGTCTTGTGCTAGGGCCCTTAGATAGAGCTAATCACGGCCCTCTAGATCAGTAATGACAATAATGCACAAAAGTGAAAAATGCAAAGCCTGTATTACACGATCAAACTTTTTCATCCAACTCCTTGAATTCATGGACAAAAGCGCATCAAAAACAGTCAGTATGTAGTCAAATACAACAATAGGATTTATTTATTGATGCGCTTTTGTCCTTGAATTCAAGGAGTTGGATGAAAAAGTTTGACCGTGTAAAGCCCGTATTACACGGTCAAACTTTTTCATCCAACTCCTTGAATTCAAGGACAAAAGCGCATCAATAAATAATTCCTATTGTTGCCTTTAACTACATACTGACTGTTTTTGATGCGCATTTGTCCTTGAATTCAAGAAGTTGGATGAAAAAGTTTGACCGTGTAATACAGGCTTAATACAGGCTTATAACTATCAAGGTCCCTTAGATAGAGCGTATCACGGTATCTAGATCAATTCTGCAATTCATCATTACATTTAGAACATTGGTTAAATTATGTAGAACATAATTTTAACATTAGCATTACATTTATCATTTTGGTACAATTTCCTTTGTTCACTACTTCATTGTTCTTCGTATAATACAATCTTCGAGTATATATAATGCACTAAGATATAATCGTTTATGTCGGTTTAGCAGAGTTGCAAGATATTAACACTATCGCCCCGGTAGCTGCACAGGATGCAGATTGTAGATAGCGCCACATGCGTTTCTTACAAAACCTAAAAAAAAAACGTTTATAGGCCGACATTATAGTTAAGTTTTATGCGGTAACGCGCGCTAAACTAAAGTTGCATGTTATAAGAAAGTTCTTCATATGTTTGTTTGCTTTTAATAATATATTCTTTTATTGATAACATTACCTCTCTCTTCAGTACAGAATTAAATTTAAGTCAAGGAGGTTTCTAAAACGATTTCCATCTGGTAAGTGTAATGTTACTTTTAATTACACTATGCAAGATAAACAATGTACTTGTCTGCTGTTCAATATACATTGGGTAACCACAAGCATCCAGCATAATTTCAATTTGGAAAAAAATACATATTAATATTATATAGTATAAAGAAGTATAAATTATTATAAGTATAGTGTTATTATATAGCTATTTAAAAAGTTACCTCTAATCATAGAAAGTGATATGTTTATATTATATTTACTTTGCTATATTTAAGTCTTTGTTCTTGTCACTTACAAAGTTGTACAAGATACGATGTGATTATTCTTAATAAATTAATCTTTCAGCCAAACGATTCTAATACTGTAGTCAGTATGTAATCGTTATTATATTTTATACTATAAAATAGCCTATTCGCACAAAATATAACTTATTCGTTTAATATATCCGCAATAGCAACGAGGCAAATAGTAAATGGTATGATCTAACCCACTGAACACAAGTGAGCGGATAGACAATATAAATACAGATGTACTTATTAATAATTGTATCTTTTTCTTTATTTATAGTTCTCAACTGGAACAAGGAATACTAATGAGGATATAAATGGTGTGAATAATTAGGTTGAAAAACTACACGTAAAAGAGTCAAGTTGTTGTTGTTGTAGTTAGTGAAACATGGAGAGGAGTGGTCGGTTTGGGCGGTTTACGAGAAATCAGTGGTTCATAGTCTGCACGCTAGGTATCCTTAACTTCACATGTGCTCTGTGCATCTCGTTACAGGCGCCGTTCTTTCCAAGGGAGGTAAGCCATGTTTCAGTTGAGTCAAGTATTATGTTCTAATGTTAATGTTAATATTGAAATTGATTTTTAAAAAACGTTCTTTTAGGCTGAAAAGAAAGGATCGACAGCTTCAGAGTACGGACTGGTTTTTGGAATATATGAGTTGGTTACTTTTATAAGTAGTCCAATCTATGGAAAGTATGTAAGTATACCTGACATCAATTTTCAATGCTGTTATTTTTATGTATTGACACTTTTTAAAGGAGATATGTGTAACGAGATTATAGTTTTTTATTATAGTTCTTTGCTACGTACGTTTTGATTTTCAGATGGATAGAATTGGGGCAAAGAAAATTATGCATTTTGGCATTTTATTGTCTGGTCTTAGTGCAATAGCTTTTGGGTAAGTATACACTTTTATTGAAATATTCACAAACATTTATAAGTGAAGTGGTGCCTTTATATTAACATATTTATTTCATTTTTAACTTTAAATAACACATATTTCTATAAAATACTTAAAATAAAGGCTGTTGAGATTTATTTAGAATATCTTGATTTTTGGTTTATTTTGTTTTGTTACTGAATGATTCTCGGTTTAATATCCACAGCCTTCTGGACCTGATCGAGTCACACGTGGCCTTCATAAGCCTGGCCTTCATAGTGAGGGTCCTCGAGTCACTAGGGACATCGGCTGCCATTACAGCTTCGTATTCGATCACTGCTGCCGCATTCCGCGACTCCATAGCAACCACACTCGTAAGGGATCACTTCTACATATAGACCTTTTTCAGGTTTGATCTAGGACCCTTAGATAGAGCTAATCACGGCCCTCTAGATCTTCAATGACAACAATGCACAACAATCCCTAGATAGAGAAAATCACGGCATTCTAGATCAATTCTGAAAATCATCTATTAATGCAAATGTGTTAACATTTTTATAGTAAAAGTGTAGCACAGCGGTCCACGTCAGGAGACCATTTTCAAAATTTATCTAAGACCCTTAGATAAAGTTAATCACTGTGTTCTAAATCTTCAGTGACAACAATGCACTCAATGAAAAATTAACCTTGATATGTTATTTTGAAAAATAACTTTTTATTGTTGTGCATTGTTGTCATTGACGATTTAGAGAACCGTGATTCTCTCTATAAGGGTCCTAGATCAATTTTGAAAATTGTGTGTTGCGAGGAATCAAACTCACACATAGATATCGCAACTAAACAACCTTCTTACAACGCCATTGATGATTTAACAATAAAACAACAATGAACAATTGATAGCTAAACTCCTCCTTATAACAGTTCATTTTATTGACACCAGAATGAATGTAGGCAATTCTGAGTAGTCAATAGTCAATACCCTAATTTATACATTATAAATATCCTAAACTGATCACTAAATTTCACTTAGCATAACCTTAGCTAACCTGAATTAAATGAACGTACGAGCTTGAACTGTTGGTAAAAATAATAAAACATTGTCATGATGTTAAAAGGTAATTTGTCTCAAAATAATAATCTATTAGTACAACAATAATGCGTTCAAGTGATCTAGACCTCAGAAATCGCCTCTTGTAACACAATTAACTTAGAACACTATCATTTTAACACGATTTGGTATTTTTGTTTAAAATCTATATTTTTCTTTTACAGTCTTTCCTGAAGGTATTTTTTGGCATCGGATTTATGCTTGGTCCAACAATTGGAGGAGCTATATTCCAGGTAAAGCGTAATATTACTTCTTAAGAATATTATTATGCACACATCGGTAAACTTTACCAATATGAGGGGGGGGGGGGGGGGCACTCATCTCTCTAAAACTTGAACACTTTTTTCAAACATTGATTCGTTTATTCTAAGTGGTATTGCAACAAGAACAAAGATATTATAATATTCCCTACGTTGAACAAGAAGTTCACATCCTTTTTTCTGGGGAGGAGGGGGGGGGGGGGGGGGGGGATTAAAATGACATAGAAAACATTGTTATTCCATCAAAATTCAATAATTCAATACATGAAATCGTATTTTCAATGCAAAAATCTAGAACATTTAAATTATACATAATTATATTATAATATCAATCTCTTTATCCAAAATGTTGAGGTACATTCACATTTCTGCATGTGACATAAACAACACATTCAATCTGTGAAGAACAATCTATCATTAGAAATAAATATATTTTAGTGTTTACATACTTGAAGCAATATGACGCATTGTTTAAACGTTACATTTAATTTCTCGTTTATTTACAGTTAGGTGGTTTTGTCAGCCCATTCCTGACAGTCGGATTGCTTTTCCTCCTACAAGCGATCGTTATGTTTTTTTTCTTCCCCGAAGTCGATGGGTACAGTGTGAAGAATGAAAACCAAGGTTGGTAAAATGTATACACCTATGAATTGTGTAGGAACTGTAATATCTAAGGTACGGGGTTATGGCTGCCAACAATGTCCATGACGTCACGTGAATACCAAGAATAGATTTTAGGAATGTCAACGATAATCGCTTGTCGATAAATAACGATAATATCGTATATCGCTACTATCGCGATATGGCTAGCTATATCGCGATAATTGTACAATATTAAATTCTGTGCGATATCCCGATAATCGCGGTGACTTGATTTCATTTGAATTTGGCGCCTGCTCAACGTTAGCCGAGCGACCACCGACCAGCCGCCGAGTGCCCACCTTCGATGTAGCCGCAAGAAAACTATTCGCCACTACCCCCTCCCCCCCCCACCCCCCCACATATGACGCAATGTTAAAAAATAGTATAAGTGCTTATTTCATAATAGCGCGGTGATATATCACGATACAAATTGAAAATGCAATATCGAGACGATATTTTTTTGCGCCGATACTATCGCGATATATCGCGATAATTTTGTATTGTTGTTGCGATTATCGATATGGCATTTCATATCGTTTGACATTCCTAATAGATTTGTTTGTAGATAAGTTATTAATCTATACCATATTTCTGTCTTCCTGTTTCCAGTGTCGATATTCTCAGTGATTCGCATTTATCCAGTGTTCCTAAACTTGTTCAGTACTACTGCAGCGTCGATGAGTATAGGATACCTCCTGGCCACGCTAGAGCCCCACATAAGAAGGGTAAGCTATTCAGTACTACTACAGCAGCGATGAGTATAGGATACCTCCTGGCCACGCTAGAGCCCCACATAAGAAGGGTAAGCTATTCAGTACTACTGCAGCGGCGATGAGTATAGGATACCTCCTGGCCATGCACGCTAGAGCCCCACATAAGAAGGGTAAGCTATTCAGTACTACTACAGCAGCGATGAGTATAGGATACCTCCTGGCCACGCTAGAGCCCCACATAAGAAGGGTAAGCTATTCAGTACTACTGCAGCGGCGATGAGTATAGGATACCTCCTGGCCACGCTAGAGCCCCACATAAGAAGGGTAAGCTATTCAGTACTACTGCAGCGGCGATGAGTATAGGATACCTCCTGGCCACGCTAGAGCCCCACATAAGAAGGGTAAGCTATTCAGTACTACTGCAGCGGCGATGAGTATAGGATACCTCCTGGCCACGCTAGAGCCCCACATAAGAAGGGTAAGCTATTCAGTACTACTGCAGCGGCGATGAGTATAGGATACCTCCTGGCCACGCTAGAGCCCCACATAAGAAGGGTAAGCTATTCAGTACTACTGCAGCGTCGATGAGTATAGGATACCTCCTGGCCACGCTAGAGCCCCACATAAGAAGGGTAAGCTATTCAGTACTACTGCAGCGGCGATGAATATAGGATACCTCCTGGCCACGCTAGAGCCCCACATAAGAAGGGTAAGCTATTCAGTACTACTGTAGCGGCGATGAATATAGGATACCTCCTGGCCACGCTAGAGCCCCACATAAGAAGGGTAAGCTATTCAGTACTACTGCAGCGGCGATGAGTATAGGATACCTCCTGGCCACGCTAGAGCCCCACATAAGAAGGGTAAGCTATTCAGTACTACTGCAGCGGCGATGAGTATAGGATACCTCCTGGCCACGCTAGAGCCCCACATAAGAAGGGTAAGCTATTCAGTACTACTGCAGCGGCGATGAGTATAGGATACCTCCTGGCCACGCTAGAGCCCCACATAAGAAGGGTAAGCTATTCAGTACTACTGCAGCGGCGATGAGTATAGGATACCTCCTGGCCACGCTAGAGCCCCACATAAGAAGGGTAAGCTATTCAGTACTACTGCAGCGGCGATGAGTATAGGATACCTCCTGGCCATGCACGCTAGAGCCCCACATAAGAAGGGTAAGCTATTCAGTACTACTGCAGCGGCGATGAGTATAGGATACCTCCTGGCCACGCTAGAGCCCCACATAAGAAGGGTAAGCTATTCAGTACTACTGCAGCGGCGATGAGTATAGGATACCTCCTGGCCACGCTAGAGCCCCACATAAGAAGGGTAAGCTATTCAGTACTACTGCAGCGGCGATGAGTATAGGATACCTCCTGGCCACGCTAGAGCCCCACATAAGAAGGGTAAGCTATTCAGTACTACTGCAGCGGCGATGAGTATAGGATACCTCCTGGCCACGCTAGAGCCCCACATAAGAAGGGTAAGCTATTCAGTACTACTGCAGCGGCGATGAGTATAGGATACCTCCTGGCCACGCTAGAGCCCCACATAAGAAGGGTAAGCTATTCAGTACTACTGCAGCGGCGATGAGTATAGGATACCTCCTGGCCACGCTAGAGCCCCACATAAGAAGGGTAAGCTATTCAGTACTACTGTAGCGGCGATGAGTATAGGATACCTCCTGGCCACGCTAGAGCCCCACATAAGAAGGGTAAGCTATTCAGTACTACTGCAGCGGCGATGAGTATAGGATACCTCCTGGCCACGCTAGAGCCCCACATAAGAAGGGTAAGCTATTCAGTACTACTGTAGTGGCGATGAGTATAGGATACCTCCTGGCCACGCTAGAGCCCCACATAAGAAGGGTAAGCTATTCAGTACTACTGCAGCGGCGATGAGTATAGGATACCTCCTGGCCACGCTAGAGCCCCACATAAGAAGGGTAAGCTATTCAGTACTACTGCAGCAGCGATGAGTATAGGATACCTCCTGGCCACGCTAGAGCCCCACATAAGAAGGGTAAGCTATTCAGTACTACTGCAGCGGCGATGAGTATAGGATACCTCCTGGCCACGCTAGAGCCCCACATAAGAAGGGTAAGCTATTCAGTACTACTGCAGCGGCCTCCTGGCCACGCTAGAGCCCCACATAAGAAGGGTAAGCTATTCAGTACTACTGCAGCGGCGATGAGTATAGGATACCTCCTGGCCACGCTAGAGCCCCACATAAGAAGGGTAAGCTATTCAGTACTACTGCAGCGTCGATGAGTATAGGATACCTCCTGGCCACGCTAGAGCCCCACATAAGAAGGGTAAGCTATTCAGTACTACTGCAGCGTCGATGAGTATAGGATACCTCCTGGCCACGCTAGAGCCCCACATAAGAAGGGTAAGCTATTCAGTACTACTGCAGCGGCGATGAGTATAGGATACCTCCTGGCCACGCTAGAGCCCCACATAAGAAGGGTAAGCTACGCAGCGATGAGTATAGGATACCTCCTGGCCACGCTAGAGCCCCACATAAGAAGGGTAAGCTATTCAGTACTACTGCAGCGGCGATGAGTATAGGATACCTCCTGGCCACGCTAGAGCCCCACATAAGAAGGGTAAGCTACGCAGCGATGAGTATAGGATACCTCCTGGCCACGCTAGAGCCCCACATAAGAAGGGTAAGCTATTCAGTACTACTGCAGCGGCGATGAGTATAGGATACCTCCTGGCCACGCTAGAGCCCCACATAAGAAGGGTAAGCTATTCAGTACTACTGCAGCGGCGATGAGTATAGGATACCTCCTGGCCACGCTAGAGCCCCACATAAGAAGGGTAAGCTATTCAGTACTACTGTAGCAGCGATGAGTATAGGATACCTCCTGGCCACGCTAGAGCCCCACATAAGAAGGGTAAGCTATTCAGTACTACTGCAGCGGCGATGAGTATAGGATACCTCCTGGCCACACTAGAGCCCCACATAAGAAGGGTAAGCTATTCAGTACTACTGCAGCAGCGATGAGTATAGGATACCTCCTGGCCACGCTAGAGCCCCACATAAGAAGGGTAAGCTATTCAGTACTACTGCAGCGGCGATGAGTATAGGATACCTCCTGGCCACGCTAGAGCCCAACATAAGAAGGGTAAGCTATTCAGTACTACTGCAGCAGCGATGAGTATAGGATACCTCCTGGCCACGCTAGAGCCCCACATAAGAAGGGTAAGCTATTCAGTACTACTGCAGCGGCGATGAGTATAGGATACCTCCTGGCCACGCTAGAGCCCCACATAAGAAGGGTAAGCTATTCAGTACTACTGCAGCGGCGATGAGTATAGGATACCTCCTGGCCACGCTAGAGCCCCACATAAGAAGGGTAAGCTATTCAGTACTACTGCAGCGGCGATCAGTATAGGATACCTCCTGGCCACGCTAGAGCCCCACATAAGAAGGGTAAGCTATTCAGTACTACTGCAGCGGCGATGAGTATAGGATACCTCCTGGCCACGCTAGAGCCCCACATAAGAAGGGTAAGCTATTCAGTACTACTGCAGCGGCGATCAGTATAGGATACCTCCTGGCCACGCTAGAGCCCCACATAAGAAGGGTAAGCTATTCAGTACTACTGCAGCAGCGATGAGTATAGGATACCTCCTGGCCTGCACGCTAGAGCCCCACATAAGAAGGGTAAGCTATTCAGTACTACTGCAGCGGCGATGAGTATAGGATACCTCCTGGCCACGCTAGAGCCCCACATAAGAAGGGTAAGCTATTCAGTACTACTGCAGCGGCGATGAGTATAGGATACCTCCTGGCCACGCTAGAGCCCCACATAAGAAGGGTAAGCTATTCAGTACTACTGCAGCGGCGATGAGTATAGGATACCTCCTGGCCACGCTAGAGCCCCACATAAGAAGGGTAAGCTATTCAGTACTACTGCAGCGGCCATGAGTATAGGATACCTCCTGGCCACGCTAGAGCCCCACATAAGAAGGGTAAGCTATTCAGTACTACTGCAGCGGCCATGAGTATAGGATACCTCCTGGCCACGCTAGAGCCCCACATAAGAAGGGTAAGCTATTCAGTACTACTGCAGCGGCGATGAGTATAGGATACCTCCTGGCCACGCTAGAGCCCCACATAAGAAGGGTAAGCTATTCAGTACTACTGCAGCGGCCATGAGTATAGGATACCTCCTGGCCACGCTAGAGCCCCACATAAGAAGGGTAAGCTATTCAGTACTACTGCAGCGGCCATGAGTATAGGATACCTCCTGGCCACGCTAGAGCCCCACATAAGAAGGGTAAGCTATTCAGTACTACTGCAGCGGCGATGAGTATAGGATACCTCCTGGCCACGCTAGAGCCCCACATAAGAAGGGTAAGCTATTCAGTACTACTGCAGCGGCCATGAGTATAGGATACCTCCTGGCCACGCTAGAGCCCCACATAAGAAGGGTAAGCTATTCAGTACTACTGCAGCGGCGATGAGTATAGGATACCTCCTGGCCACGCTAGAGCCCCACATAAGAAGGGTAAGCTATTCAGTACTACTGCAGCGGCCATGAGTATAGGATACCTCCTGGCCACGCTAGAGCCCCACATAAGAAGGGTAAGCTATTCAGTACTACTGCAGCGGCGATGAGTATAGGATACCTCCTGGCCACGCTAGAGCCCCACATAAGAAGGGTAAGCTATTCAGTACTACTGCAGCGGCGATGAGTATAGGATACCTCCTGGCCACGCTAGAGCCCCACATAAGAAGGGTAAGCTACGCAGCGAACACTCTGGTATTATTTTATTATATTAAAAGTTTTAAAGCAAGTATATTTGTGTCGATGAATTTTTATTTCTTTGTTATTTCAGGGTCACGGGGTGGCTATCCACCACTGTTCTTGGTCTTGCTAGCATCGGCTTGCCAGGCCTGTTATTTCAGGGTCACGGGGTGGCTATCCACCACTGTTCTTGGCCTTGCTAGCATCGGCTTGCCAGGCCTGTTATTTCAGGGTCACGGGGTGGCTATCCACCACAGTTCTTGGCCTTGCTAGCATCGGCTTGCCAGGCCTGTTATTTCAGGGTCACGGGGTGGCTATCCACCACTGTTCTTGGTCTTGCTAGCATCGGCTTGCCAGGCCTGTTATTTCAGGGTCACGGGGTGGCTATCCACCACTGTTCTTGGTCTTGCTAGCATCGGCTTGCCAGGCCTGTTATTTCAGGGTCACGGGGTGGCTATCCACCACTGTTCTTGGCCTTGCTAGCATCGGCTTGCCAGGCCTGTTATTTCAGGGTCACGGGGTGGCTATCCACCACTGTTCTTGGCCTTGCTAGCATCGGCTTGCCAGGCCTGTTATTTCAGGGTCACGGGGTGGCTATCCACCACTGTTCTTCGCCTTGCTAGCATCGGCTTGCCAGGCCTGTTATTTCAGGGTCACGGGGTGGCTATCCACCACTGTTCTTGGCCTTGCTAGCATCGGCTTGCCAGGCCTGTTATTTCAGGGTCACGGGGTGGCTATCCACCACTGTTTTTGGCCTTGCTAGCATCGGCTTGCCAGGCCTGTTATTTCAGGGTCACGGGGTGGCTATCCACCACAGTTCTGGGCCTTGCTAGCATCGGCTTGCCAGGCCTGTTATTTCAGGGTCACGGGGTGGCTATCCACCACTGTTCTTGGTCTTGCTAGCATCGGCTTGCCAGGCCTGTTATTTCAGGGTCACGGGGTGGCTATCCACCACAGTTCTTGGTCTTGCTAGCATCGGCTTGCCAGGCCTGTTATTTCAGGGTCACGGGGTGGCTATCCACCACTGTTCTTGGCCTTGCTAGCATCGGCTTGCCAGGCCTGTTATTTCAGGGTCACGGGGTGGCTATCCACCACAGTTCTTGGCCTTGCTAGCATCGGCTTGCCAGGCCTGTTATTTCAGGGTCACGGGGTGGCTATTCATCACAGTTCTTGGCCTTGCTAGCATCGGCTTGCCAGGCCTGTTATTTCAGGGTCACGGTGTGGCTATCCACCACTGTTCTTGGCCTTGCTAGCATCGGCTTGCCAGGCCTGTTATTTCAGGGTCACGGGGTGGCTATCCACCACTGTTCTTGGCCTTGCTAGCATCGGCTTGCCAGGCCTGTTATTTCAGGGTCACGGGGTGGCTATCCACCACTGTTCTTGGTCTTGCTGGCATCGGCTTGCCAGGCCTGTTGCTTCAGGGTCACGGGGTGGCTATCCACCACTGTTTTTGGCCTAGCTAGCATCGGCTTGCCAGGCCTGTTATTTCAGGGTCACGGGGTGGCTATCCACCACTGTTCTTGGTCTTGCTAGCATCGGCTTGCCAGGCCTGTTATTTCAGGGTCACGGGGTGGCTATCCACCACAGTTCTTGGCCTTGCTAGCATCGGCTTGCCAGGCCTGTTATTTCAGGGTCACGGGGTGGCTATCCACCACTGTTCTTGGCCTTGCTAGCATCGGCTTGCCAGGCCTGTTGCTTCAGGGTCACGGGGTGGCTATCCACCACAGTTCTTGGCCTTGCTAGCATCGGCTTGCCAGGCCTGTTATTTCAGGGTCACATGGTGGCTATCCACCACTGTTCTTGGCCTTGCTAGCATCGGCTTGCCAGGCCTGTTATTTCAGGGTCACGGGGTGGCTATCCACCACTATTCATGGCCTTGCTAGCATCGGCTTGCCAGGCCTGTTATTTCAGGGTCACGGGGTGGCTATCCACCACTGTTCTTGGCCTTGCTAGCATCGGCTTGCCAGGCCTGTTGCTTCAGGGTCACGGGGTGGCTATCCACCACTGTTCTTGGCCTTGCTAGCATCGGCTTGCCAGGCCTGTTATTTCAGGGTCACGGGGTGGCTATCCACCACTGTTCTTGGCCTTGCTAGCATCGGCTTGCCAGGCCTGTTATTTCAGGGTCACGGGGTGGCTATCTACCACTGTTCTTGGCCTTGCTAGCATCGGCTTGCCAGGCCTGTTATTTCTGGGTCACGGGGTGGCTATCCACCACTTTTTATGGTCTTGCTAGCATCGGCTTGCCAGGCCTGTTATTTCAGGGTCACGGGGTGGCTATCCACCACAGTTCTTGGCCTTGCTAGCATCGGCTTGCCAGGCCTGTTATTTCAGGGTCACGGGGTGGCTATCCACCACTGTTCTTGGCCTTGCTAGCATCGGCTTGCCAGGCCTGTTATTTCAGGGTCACGGGGTGGCTATCCACCACTATTCATGGCCTTGCTAGCATCGGCTTGCCATGCCTGTTATTTCAGGGTCACGGGGTGGCTATCCACCACAGTTCTTGGCCTTGCTAGCATCGGCTTGCCAGGCCTGTTATTTCAGGGTCACGGGGTGGCTATCCACCACAGTTCATGGCCTTGCTAGCATCGGCTTGCCAGGCCTGTTATTTCAGGGTCACGGGGTGGCTATCCACCACTGTTCTTGGCCTTGCTAGCATCGGCTTGCCAGGCCTGTTATTTCAGGGTCACGGGGTGGCTATCCACCACAGTTCTTGGCCTTGCTAGCATCGGCTTGCCAGGCCTGTTATTTCAGGGTCACGGGGTGGCTATCCACCACAGTTCTTGGCCTTGCTAGCATCGGCTTGCCAGGCCTGTTATTTCAGGGTCACGGGGTGGCTATCCACCACTGTTCTTGGTCTTGCTAGCATCGGCTTGCCAGGCCTGTTATTTCAGGGTCACGGGGTGGCTATCCACCACTGTTCTTGGCCTTGCTAGCATCGGCTTGCCAGGCCTGTTATTTCAGGGTCACGGGGTGGCTATCCACCACTATTCATGGCCTTGCTAGCATCGGCTTGCCAGGCCTGTTATTTCAGGGTCACGGGGTGGCTATCCACCACTATTCTTTGCCTTGCTAGCATCGGCTTGCCAGGCCTGTTATTTCAGGGTCACGGGGTGGCTATCCACCACTATTCTTGGCCTTGCTAGCATCGGCTTGCCAGGCCTGTTATTTCAGGGTCACGGGGTGGCTATCCACCACTATTCATGGCCTTGCTAGCATCGGCTTGCCAGGCCTGTTATTTCAGGGTCACGGGGTGGCTATCCACCACTAATCATGGCCTTGCTAGCATCGGCTTGCCAGGCCTGTTATTTCAGGGTCACGGGGTGGCTATCCACCACAGTTCTTGGCCTTGCTAGCAATGGCTTGCCAGGCCTGTTATTTCAGGGTCACGGGGTGGCTATCCACCACAGTTCTTGGTCTTTCTAGCATCGGCTTGCCAGGCCTGTTATTTCAGGGTCACGGGGTGGCTATCCACCACAGTTCTTGGCTTTGCTAGCATCGGCTTGCCAGGCCTGTTATTTCAGGGTCACGGGGTGGCTATCCACCACTGTTCTTGGCCTTGCTAGCATCGGCTTGCCAGGCCTGTTATTTCAGGGTCACGGGGTGGCTATCCACCACTGTTCTTGGCCTTGCTAGCATCGGCTTGCCAGGCCTGTTATTTCAGGGTCACGGGGTGGCTATCCACCACAGTTCTTGGCCTTGCTAGCATCGGCTTGCCAGGCCTGTTATTTCAGGGTCACGGGGTGGCTATCCACCACTGTTCATGGCCTTGCTAGCATCGGCTTGCCAGGCCTGTTATTTCAGGGTCATGGGGTGGCTATCCACCACAGTTCTTGGCCTTGCTAGCATCGGCTTGCCAGGCCTGTTATTTCAGGGTCACGGGGTGGCTATCCACCACTGTTCTTGGTCTTGCTAGCATCGGCTTGCCAGGCCTGTTATTTCAGGGTCACGGGGTGGCTATCCACCACTGTTCTTGGCCTTGCTAGCATCGGCTTGCCAGGCCTGTTATTTCAGGGTCACGGGGTGGCTATCCACCACTGTTCTTGGTCTTGCTAGCATCGGCTTGCCAGGCCTGTTATTTCAGGGTCACGGGGTGGCTATCCACCACTGTTCTTGGCCTTGCTAGCATCGGCTTGCCAGGCCTGTTATTTCAGGGTCACGGGGTGGCTATCCACCACTATTCATGGCCTTGCTAGCATCGGCTTGCCAGGCCTGTTGCTTCTTCTACCACTTCTTTTCCTTCTTCTTCTTTCCTATTTCTTCCAATTAATTTACTCCATTTCCCTCGATCTTCTTTCCACAGTCCCCCTGCTTCGATGTCTTCCCACAGTTCCACTCTCTCTTCTTAGTCCTCTTCTAAGTTCCAGTTGGTCCTCCCACTTATAATAATAATAATAATAATAATAATAATAATAATAATAATAATAATAATAATAGTAATAATAATAATAATATTAATAATAATAATAATAATAATAATAATTATAATAATAATAGTACCGCGTCGAACCGCAGGGCCACGCGGTGTCATGAATTCAACTATATTTGATTTATGTGTAATATAATAATCTTTGTGATATGTAAAATCTTTTTAAAATGTAATTATCTTTGTAATGTGTAAAATCTTTGTAATGTCATATTTTGTAATGTGTGGTTGCAGCACCTAAGAGGTGAGGATCACCTTTGGTGCTGTAGACTAATAATGTACCTGCCATCTGGTGATGTGATAAATAAAGATAATAATAATAATAATAATAATAATAATAATAATAATAATAATAATAATAATAATAATAATAATAATAATAATAATAATAATAATAATAATAATAATAATAATAATAATAATAATAATAATAATAATAATGATATACGCTTTGGTATATCTCTACCACCAGCTAGGTATATACATGTTATGTCTAGCTGACACCTGTTGGGTGAGTGTACGCTTTGGTATATCTCTACCACCAGCTAGGTATATGATAATCATCATCATCATCTGTTGCCACGTTCAACTCTGCGTTGGGTCGGCATTGAAGATAAGCCTCTCCATCTTCTTCTATCCTGCCACCACTCTTCCCCCTCAACTACATTCCAGTCCCCTCCTCGCATTTCCACATCCTTCCTCACTTTGTCGTGCCATCTTTGTCGTGGTCGTCCTCTCGTTTTTCTACCTGGAATCTCCAGTTCTAGCATTCTCCTCCGCAATCTTTCTCTTCCCATCCTCTTGACATGTCCGAATCATTCCAGTCTTCTCTCTCCAATACGCTCCAATAAATTCCTTACGCCTAGTTTGTTTCTTTTGTCAACATTCCTTATCCTGTCCCATCTAGTCTTCCCCACAATACTTCTCAAAAACTTCATGTCTGCAGCTTGTACCAAGCTCTCTTCTGGTGTTGTCATCGTCCAAGTTTCTGCTGCGTAGGTTAGTATTGGGACAAAGTAGGTTTGATATATGGCCAGCTTACAATAATAATAATAATAATAATAATAATAATAATAATAATAATAATAATAATAATAATAATAATAATAATAATAATAATAATAATAATAATAATAATAATAATAATAATAATAATAATAATAATAATAAAATAATAATAGAAAATAATTTTGACATAGCATGACGTGAACATTAACATACCGAAGAACATTTAGAACTAATTTAAACTTATGAGAGTGAATCCTTCGAGACAACATCCATCCTGACATGGTTTTCGTGGTTTTCCATTGTCCATAGAGTAGAATTACTGGGATGGCATCGAGAAATCGGCCACGACCGTACACACAGTAACACGACGCAAAGAAAACACACACGAAGACAACGATAATAAGATCATATCATTATGCAGTGTATACTATGAACAGTACTAATAAGACAGTAACGACTGAAGTTGAACAAAGTACCTCATGGAAATATTTGACATTACATCTGTATTGTCCGTATAACATGTAAACACCGGCTTTGACCGAGATTGATGATTGTTTAAACTAGTAACATGTGATTAGTGAAGTTAAATAAGGTTGACACATGGAAATACTTGACATTACGTCCGTATAACATGTTAACGCCGGTTTTGACCGAGATTGTATGATTGTGATACATTCAATAAAATAATAATAATAATAATAGTAATAATAATAATAGTAATAATAATAATAATAATACGTTATTTAATTAGTTCTAAGTAGATTTTAATAAGGTAAACACATGGAAATACTTGACATTTATGTCCGTACAACATCTTAACGCCGGTTTTGACCGAGTTTGTATGTATTGCAACAATAAAATAATAATATTAATAATAACAATAGTAATAATAATAATAATAATAATAATAATAATAATAATAATAATAATAATAATAATAATAATAGGTAATAATAAAAATTATTATTATTACATAGTAATAAAATATCACAATAAATAATTATTATTTCTGTTATGATCAACGTTTTTGTTTCAGTTTGGTCTGAGTCCCGTGGAGGTTGGAATTATCTTCATGATCAATGCCGGCACTTATGCGTTCACGACGCCCCTGGTGGGATATTTATGCGACACGAGAATCTACCCGAAGAAGTTTGTGATACTCGGTGGTTTGTTCATCATAGCTGGATTCAGTTTGGTAGGACCGGCTCCGTATCTACCGGTTGAACCGTACGTATCTACCGTATCTACCGGTTGAACCGTATGTATCTACCGTATCTACCGGTTGAACCGTATGTATCTACCGTATTTACCGGTTGAACCGTATGTATCTACCGTATATACCGGTTGAACCGTATATATCTACCGGTTGAGCCGTATGTATCTACCGTATCTACCGGTTGAACCGTATGTATCTACCGTATCTACCGGTTGAACCGTATGTATCTACCGTATCTACCGGTTGAACCGTATGTATAGTCACAGCTTTAGTCTAGATATTAATCTATTGTATGCTATTAAACTTAACTAAACTCTGTTTGTTCTAACCGATGAGTTATAGGTAAATGCAAATTAATACAGTTGAAAGTTGGAGATAAACACATCTTGCTAGAAGTAACCATGAAATAAGTAATAAACTGAGTCCAAATAAATATAAGCGAATAAAAGATATGAGAAATGTAAAATATAAGAAATGGTGTTTTAGAATTATAAATTGTATATTTGCGCATGTTTGCATATTTAATATTCTGAATGTTAATTGATATTAAATGATGACGATAATGTATTCATATTAAAGTGCTATTGTATATTATACACTAATTTTGACTGTAATTTTACAAAAATAAGCAAACGTCTATATTTGATAAGTTCTTTATTGTTTTCAGAGTTCTTTGGGTCGTGTGCGTGGGTCTATTTCTGCACGGGCTAGGCTACGGCTGCATCTTTGCTCCCAGCTTCATAGACGCTATACATTCGGCCGTGTGAGTATCATTCAGAGCCGATAATAAAGTCTCTCTGAAAGGGAGAGAACTTCTTTATCGATTCACACACTGACTGACTGACTGACTGACTGACTGACTGACTGACTGACTGACTGACTGACTGACTGACTGACTGACTGACTGACTGAGGCTTGGCAACTAGCAAGCCGAATACCGTCTTTACAAATGTGTGATACTGCTAGTGTTCGTTGAAACAACGTGCATGGAAGGAGCTTTGTAGATAACGCAAATCAACAGGTTACTGTGACGTTTTTTCACACATTTTTAAAGGTATTCTTACGCTGAGTAGCCTAGACAGACTGCACAAGCCTCATAGTCACACCAGCTGTGCTAGAATTTCCAGGTATCCAAACTAAGGTAGCATATTATCCATAATGGACCAGTCTTAGTGCCAGACTTTCAGTGCTAGGATCTATATTATAATTTTCTTTGCCGACATAATTGTAATGTTGTGTTTCTGTCATGCACTTGTAGAGATTGTGGACTTCCCAACGACATGGCATTGTACGGGGTGATATCTGGTCTAGCCCTTTCATCCTTCGCTCTAGGTGACACAATAGGACCCTCCGTTGGGGGCCTACTCTATGACACCATAGGGTTCCGAAAAGGCACACTTGTCGTGATAGCGTTTCAAGTGATATCGGTAAGTACTGAGAATTGTATTTGTAATATTTAAGAATATTTACATGTTCCCTATTCGCTATTCTGTTAAAAACCAATATTGGCTACTCCTATTGCAAAATATGTTTTAGCGCTCACTACTGGGTACATCTTCAAGTTCGTTTGATTAATCTGCATTTATTGTACTTTATGCACTGTACTGTTCCACATTATATATATAGTGCAACAGTACAAAAGATGTACACTTATCAACAAACCTATTATGCTAGCCCAATTTAATTGGACCCAACTAAACTATTCTTTTATTTATAGCTCAAGTTTACCACAACCCCTGAATGCGGTTTAATAAATACTACACACTGTGTGCTAAATACATATTTTTTTAGTTTATTCAAATGGAAAATAATTTTTTTAAACTATACCTAATCATTACAATATTATAAATACTATGCAAATAGATAGTATAGTATGCAAGGTGTACTAATGTATCTTGTTACTTGTTAGGAAAGGCAACATTCTTGAAGACTGTTGAAAGGCTGCATCCAGCACTGTTTTGCATGTTTTGTGCCTAGTATGTATCTCATATCATCAACCATCATCAACCATCATCAACCACACCAGATCGAACGGAACAAGCAGTCAACTTGACACAATCCATCAATAATGCAGCTTACCATTCGATTATCAACAATTTATATTTTATCATTGTCCACCCGTAGTTTCATAATACACTGAACAACTCTAAAGTTACACATTTTGTTCTTCCGAATTTTTTCATTGGCTATATATATATATATATATATATATATAGTGTTGTTCTCATGTACCTAGGTTGTTTCTATGACGTCATTAGTCTGCGTGGAACAACGTCCTG
Organism: Isoperla grammatica; assembly: GCA_945910005.1. Classification (NCBI taxonomy): domain Eukaryota; kingdom Metazoa; phylum Arthropoda; class Insecta; order Plecoptera; family Perlodidae; genus Isoperla; species Isoperla grammatica. The sequence goes on from OX246748.1 coordinate 28,079,640, forward strand.
CGCAGAAGCCAAACAAGACTGATGCGCATGGACTCTCCGTTGGCGATTGCGCAGAAGAAACCGTTGAGTGCGCACTGCTTGATTCTGCGTCCACGAAGAACGACTACGGTAGTTGAAATAATGTGCGTTGTAGGTAGGCAGTGGCGACTTGTGGGGTTTAAAATTGCTCCCAGGGACACAACTACGGTGTGACCACATGGTAACGAACGTTCCTCGTCGCCTGCGCACTTGCGACTAACTGAAAGTGCGCATGCGCGGTATGTTCACAACCTGCTTGTGTCCCAACGAAGGCAAGAAGTGTTGCCAACATGAGCCATCGCTCGTTGTGCCTTAACGCGCTTTTACTACTATTAAAATACAAACTATTCGATTTTATCTATATTTTATTTATTAACTATATCATAAATAATCTGATTATAATTACACAGATGGGTTTGAAACAATGTATTGATTATTTTCTCTTTTCCTTGTTATTTACCTATATCCTTAGGTATCATCTATTCAATAATTAGTATCATTAATAACGTATTACTATCATTAACTTTATTGTCATCAGTTTGTTTTACATTTCTCTTTATTAGCCTACACAATATAAAGCAAAATTAAAAAATTGCAACGCAAGCAATCTTAACAATGTCATTAATAATAACACAGTATGGAATGTAAACAGTAAACTCGATCAATTCTATTTAAAAAAGTATGGAGTCGTTTTAATATTAACCAGCAGCAAGTGCATATATATATATGTAAACTCACAAGAAAATTAATATTAACGGCAAAGGGTAGCTCACCATATTGAACCACCCAAAAGTAACGATATTTTATCGATATCTTGAGTAGAGGTATTTAAAAGATGATTCTCGTTCGCAATTAGGTGTTGTATCATTGTATCAATTAATTAATACTTTGGTGTTGAAAACAACTAATTATTGAAATAACGATAGTAAGTATTAGAATATTTGACACTTTAAGCTCATTGTTTTTGTCTGATACAAAACCAAATACAGCATAGTAATCACTTTTTCAATATATTGACCATACTCAAAATTGTTCTAAATAAGACCCTTAGATAGAGCTAATCACGGTCCTTTAAATCGTCAATGACCAACAAAGCACAACAATGAAAAATTTACCTTGACACCACAATTAAGAATTTGTTTCATTGTTGTGCATTGTTGTCACTGAAGATTAAGAGGACCGTGATTAACTCTATCTAAGAGTCCTAGATCAATTTTAAAAATTGCCTATAGCACAGGACCCAATTCCAAAAATAGCCATGTTGCCGTGTTTTGTTTCGGACAAACATTGAATGTGCACCAATCAAAGAAAGATACAACAATGGAGTGGCCTAGCAACACGTTGTTTGTCTGCGTGTGATGTCACAACCACCTCAATTGGGTCCTGTTCTATTGAAGCGTTATCAAGATATCAATTAACATAACGTTAAGATAGCGAGCGAGTTACTCGCTATAATATTCACTCCCTTGAATCAACTTTGCATGGGGAGGGACACTGCCATACGGGGCGCGCCTGTGACTGGGGACAGGGGTATCAGTTTGCCCCGGTACATTAGCCAGGGTGTCACGCGTTAACGGGCACTTCTCCGAGTACCTACTGGACAGTTTGGCCGGCCACTGTAATCCGAGTTTGTCTTCTGATTTCGGCGTTTCGATGGTACTCTTTTGCTTCGTCGGACGTTCTTCCTCGGCGCAGACGTATATACTCATGGTGGTGATCTGTGGGGAAAGATATCTTTCGTCAGTTTATGTAATGTGACCCTACAGTAAGATCCCTTTTAATAATCGAGAACTTTTGTCATTCGTTGTGCTCCATTATTTCAAGATCTCAAATTTTGTACATTAATAATTTTAACCAAATCTATTTTACGAATATGTTAAAGGAACACATCTTAAGTCTGATGATTTTTTTTTAAATCAAGACCCGAAATTTACGACTTTTGTATAGCATTATACTTGCCAGCAATTACTGGAATTCACATTTAAATACCTTTGGTTACTCTCAAATAAAAATATGAGGTGTACTCCCTACAAAAAAATCATAAATAGTTTCTACATTGTATAACACCCGTGGTTATCTCCAGGTTTATTTCAGTACATATTTTTTTTTTAAAGAAAAATAAAAAGCAAAAGTTGTACTAAATTTTACATTAATGTTGTAAGTAAATTTACAATCCCCCCCCCCCCCCCCACCCCCCACAAAAAAAAGCAAAAGTTATACTAAATTTTACATTAATTTTGTAAGTTTAATTTTCAATGTTTTTTTTTACAAAAAAAACCTAGGACTAAGTTGTAAAAATCAACTTGTTACCAGCAGTGCGTGGACAGCGATGACGAACAGGGTCCCGGGTCTGAACCCTACAGCGTCGTAAAGCGCCCCGGCCGCGCTGGGGCCAATGAAGCCGCCCAGACAGAAGAATGAGGCCCACATACCGGACACGATACCGTATGTTGTGATGTCATCGGGGAGGCCGTGGGCGCTGCAACACATTAGACGGCGCATTTATAATTAAATATAAACATATGGGACACACAAACTGTCTTCAATATAATATATTGGAAATGAAGATCTCAAGAAGGATCTTCAGTTATTTGTAGCCTGTCGAAGTGTGCTCGAAATATTGCACAATTTTAATCTTGGCAACAAACAGTGAATAGTCCAATTAGTGTGTGTTTAAAAACGTTTTACCTGTTCTACTATGTTTGTGTTTTAATAATAATCGGAAATGAAGTGTTTAAGAAGTGTAGCAGGAGTGCAGACGAAAATCAAAAGAATTCAGAGGGTGAGGATCAAGAAAGATTTAGAGGTAGAGCCTACACTTTAAGCTAGGTTTAAGGTGGTTCGGACGTAGGAAGAGGGTGAGTGAGGAGAGGATCCCGAAGTGCCAATTGAAAGATGCTGAGGAGAAAGTAAGAAAACCAGGAAGGCCACGACTACGATGGAACGCAGTGATTGCTACGGACGTTAAAAATAAGAAACAATAGAATTTGTAGGAAAGTAAAAAATGATGGAGAAAAATGGTGGAGAGTCCGGAAGAAGATTGCAAGGAAGGAGGAGGAGAAGAAGAAGAGGAAGACGAAGAAGACATGGAATAAGAGATGTCATTGGGACAAAAGAAGAAGGGGTGAAGCGTCAGGCTAGCTTAGGTAGACCCGAGGCCCAAATGACGGTGGGAACCTCCAACCCCCTACCCGACTCTATAGTTGGTAAACGGACATATATTGATTGAATGATTGATACATAACGATACTTACACTGACGAATGTATGGCGTCGATAAAGGTGGCTATCAGGATGCAGGCGTACCCGAATCCGTGGACCACTAGTCCCACACATACGACCCACAACACGCTGAAACATTCGAGTAGGATAGCACCTAATTAGCAAATATTAATAATGTTTAATTCAACTAATTAATTATAGATTAACTCCCTTTTGATTTATAGGCAATACTTATAGAAGTTAATCTTCTTCTTTCTTATTATTATTTTTAGTGTATTATTATTATTCTTGTACATTCTCACCTAATATACTTATTTATTTTAATTTGCTGCAATTATGTAGAGAGCTTCCAGTGCACAAGTATACTCTACTTCTATTGGAAGTTCTCTGCAACTGTATCCCATACTATGTAAAAATGTGTATTACATGGCAAAATAAATACTACTACTACTACTACTTCTACTACTACTAATGTTTGATAATCTAACCAAATTGTTATTTTTAGTAACTTTAATAAGAGGTACTCTCATTGCTGTATCAGAAAATTCTTGATTTGGAGCTTGAATTGGCTTAGAAATTAACTTTTTATCCTTTATCGCTCTAACAACAAATCCTAATAATCTATAATAGTAAAAAAAAACGACTGGAAATGAATCCTGCCATGGACAAATCATGAACACACGAGGTCTGTTAGTATAACTCAATCCCAGCATTCATCTTGTGACTGAGAAACCTCAGAAAAACTTCATTCAGGATTGCCGGTGGCGGATATCGAACCAAAGACCTCCCGGATTAGTCTCGCGTTTTACCGCTGAGCTAGACTTGAGATCCTCTTAGTTTGACGCTCCCCTGCTGCTCCCCTGCTGCTCCCCTCTATCGCTGTGACCACCCCTTTACCCCGTGACAACCCGACAATCTTATAATATTTATTCATTACATACTATATTATTTACAAGACGTTCCGCGGCCTTACACCGCTGTTTGACGTCACTTTTTTGGACAGTCACTTTTTGGAAAACTTGAAAAGTTGAAAAAAGAAAAAAAAAATTTGAAAAAAAAATTATTTTCACGTTGAAAAATTTTAAATATATTTGTTGTGCTGGGCGGTGGTCACATAGGGGATGGAAGTTTTAAACTATGTCAAACAAAATATCTGGGCCCGGATTCACAAGAGGTTCTAAGTCTTTTTATGGTCTTGTCTCTAAAATCGGCCTAATTTTGAACGTTTTGTGAATCCAGAAAAATATTTTAGAAGATATTTTAAAACATATTATTGGAATGGTGATTGTGTCCTTGTGTCCTTGTTCCTACCAGGAATAAGTATCGTCTTCATGTGAGCTGGGTTTGGTTTTACAGGAGGTCTAAAGTTAGGCCGTCTTAGAGCTAAGACCAGAAAAAGACTAAGGACCTCTCGTGAATCCGTGCCCGGTACTCTACCTCTATAATCTATAAAGTATACTCACGTGGGTATGGGAACGAAGGGTATCGGCCCGACCAATAGAAAGCTGGCAATGATCAACATACTGCCGAAGATAATCATCTTCTTCGGGTAGACTCGGGTGTCGCACAGTCTACCCACCAGTGGCGATGTTATCGCGTACGTTCCGCCACTGATGATGAACATGGAGCCAGTCAGCACGGGAGACAGGTTGAACTATGTGAGATAAGAGATAATAAGATAAGATAAGATTGTGCCAGCAATAAGTGTCGTACATACACTTACAACTTATTATTACTATTAATTAAATATTGTTACAATTTATTTTTAGTATCAATAATTATTTTTACTGTACAATTGATGTTCACATACATACTTTCAAGCTTCTGATTTAAATTTAGAAAAGTTTTTTATTTTAATATTTTATATATAATTATGTCTAGCCAATTTGTAAAACATTCTTAATCCAGCATAAAATATAATAATATGGATATTTGTGTTGCAGCTTTATTTAAATGTTTTACATTGAAATTATTAATTGACCTTGTTATATGATTATATACATTATTATTGTATGATCTAAACTCATTAAAATATGTTCATTGTTAATTAAAAGATGGAAACATAGTAGAACAGGTAAAACGTTATATAAAACCTAGTAGTTGGACTATACACTGTTCCTTGTCAAGATCAAACAATTAAAACCGCAATATTTCGAGCCCTAATCAGAGCTCTTCGACAGGCGAAATCACACTAACTCGTAACCTGACAGCTGACCTGACAGGTGTGGGTCAGCTGTCAGGTTACGAGTTAGTGTGATTTCGTCTGTCGAAGAGCTCTGATTAGGGCTCGAAATATTGCGGTTTTAATTGTTTGATCTTGACAAGGAACAGTGTATAGTCCAACTACTAGGTTTTATATTATGTTCATTGTTATTAGTTGTGAAGATCGTGAGTAAAATACATAGTCGTTCCTCACGTGCTCCTGAACTCAGCCAGCATTACTATGTGGACTGCTCTGTGATTGGTGGTTGGGCGAATCTGAGGAAAGGCTGAGTTGAGGAGCACGTGAAGAACGACAGTGCATTTGAAACAAGTCTGGTAAAACAATCTTAAGCAAATACAATTTTTTTTCAAAAGCAAATTCAAATTTATTGCACTCGTTCAAAGTTCAAAGTCATTGTAACGGTTACATCCGACAATAGAGATACGTAACGCAAAAGTAGACTAAAGAGAACCTAAAATCAACAGTTTAAGTAAAGATTCCATTTAAGTGTTTAATAACTGTTCAGTCTGTCTGTAATGCTTATAGAACCAAATAGGGCTGTTTTCTCAATTTCTCGACGCTGTGAAGTATTCTTCAGATGTAAACTAATCAAGAACGCTATGATTGTAAAGTGGCTTACCTGTCTCAGGTGTGGCTCTAGGGTCGCTGTGAAGTATCCCACGCTAATGGTTGCTGCCGACACTGCACACAGGTCCAACAGGACTGGCCACAGTAAGAGAACTGACAGGATCTGGGCTGCAGACACAGAAATACACTACTTGTTGAAATCTTTTTAAGAAAATTGACATTACATTGTTCTTAAAGGAAAGAGTTACTTGATATTAATATTCCAATTATTACAACTGCGATTGAAATGTAAATTATTTAACTAATTATGTATTTATTCTTTATAAATACATAACTTTTAGAAGGGAATTATATTTTATAAAAGTGGAAAAATAGAGTTGATTAAAAACTAATGCAATTTAACGACAATGTCTGGGCATCTAAGAATGGTAGTCATATTATTGAACGCATGGTTTTGTAATTAATTATATTTGCGTTTAACTTTCATAAAATTATTTGTAGGATAAAGAGTGTTCTAAAGTAAGTAAGTACAGTGATAAAGACTAAAGAGTGAATCGTTTCTTATAGTGTAGTGGATTAGACGAATCATTCGGGGTTTTGTGATAGAAGCGTGAATTTTTGATCAAATACTCAGAAAAATATTCTAATCAAACTGCCCAGAGGAGGCCTCAAAAAAGTCTACTGGTTTAGGGGCTGGGAGGGGTCAAAAATGGAGGGTGGAGGGGACGTGAAAAAAATAACGAGCCACCAAATATGATCAGTATTTACCCAAATTTTTAAATCTAGTAGCTTAAAGTCTATTCTATAAAGAAAAAAATCGAAATATGATCTGACGGCACAACTTCATCACATAATGTGACCTTTGACCTTAAGTCACTAATTTTTCTTATCTGTATGAAAATGTATCGTGTGACCACTCGTTGTGTCAAAAATTATCTCTAGAACACAAATTAAAGGTAAATATATGTTTTATAGTTGGTAGGGTCAAATAACATTGTGACCTTGGACCTATTTATTGAGAATAAATGCCCGCGTTCTGGTGTTGGGTGTTTACATGCTTCAAAATATAGATCTCTCACGTACAAGTCTTGCGTGGAAAGCATGGTTAAAAACATTTACAAAAAAGTTTCCTTAGTTGTTGATGGGGTGGCTTAGTTTGACCTTGACCTCAATAATGTTACATGTAATAGCGGCCTTTGTTATAGCTTGTGACTACTTATTTGAAAGGTAAAGATGACTTGGATACATTTCCTTTACTTATTCCCTTTAATAATTTTATGTAATCCTGAAAACCTACGACACTTCCCACCTTCCCAAGAACTGCTACCTTATCGTAGTGGGCAGGTTTGCTTGTTTTGGTGATCCCGAGAGCTATGGCGGCGGAAGCGTATATGTTTGTGGTCTAGGGCCACCCTAGCCAGACAGTTTGAGGTAGAGACGCCACATGAAAGGCAGTCCACGTCCTCCCATTTCCCTTTTCCACCCCTTTACTAGTCAGGTGTCCCTTTTCTCCAACCACCCCCAGACGTCATATGACCTAGTTATCGAGTACGTCGTTGAACAACAAATAAACCACACGATAATTCCCAAGCTCTCAACTTGCGAGTGAAAACTTGTTGCTTGCTAATTGGACAATTTCAAAATGCAGAAATGATGAGTATTTTTGAAATAATACTGAAAATGATATGCAAACAAGACATTACTGGAAAATTGTAATTAATACGATAATAGCATTGGTTTTCTTTATTTACTCAATACATTCGCCCCTGCACTTGCACGAAGCACAGCATGATTTGTCCACTTATATGACCTGTGCATTGATCTTCAAGACAATCGTTTTTATATTTAGGCTACAAACAACCACTTCGTTACATGAGTGCATTGCGTCAGGAAGGGTAGTTCATTTGGATTCCCACACATCAGACGCGTCTTTACACCATCCCCAGATAGCAGGACTAGGATATTTTGGGAAAGAGATGGCTGATGATCCCCAAACGAACCCAGCCTGGAACACAGCACGTAGAATTTGTTTATGTAATGCATCTTGAGTTGGAGGCATGCTCTCCATTGGCCTTCCTTTCTGCGTGAACAACTCCTTACGGCATTCATTCACGGTTGCACAGTCATTGGTTCGATCATAGAGTAGAATAATAAATGTCTCCAACAACCCTAAGATGTTTCTACAGGCCTTGAAAGAATTTTGAATACATCAGTGACTTCTGGCAATACAGTCCACGTTTTCCAGGCTGATTTCTTCCCTTTACTTGCGAAGGATGAGCATGTATCACAACCAGTAAAAGCGTGAAAGAATGGGAGCGCTGCAGATTTTTCTGGTCCAAGTGTTCGGGCAATCGAGTGTGCTGCTATAATTCGTACATTGCTGCCTACCCCAAATGGTACGCACACCTTCTTTTTTGTGAGGTTATTAGCTGCGGCAATGCAAAGTATACAACAACATCCGAGTCTACCTTGCGTATCAGAACTTCATTCTTCTCATTGAGTACATAGTACAAATGTAAGATGAGTCTTGTGTCTGCTTCGGTGCTTCCTCGTGGTTGCAGGGTGCAACAGCTTTCAAACACACACTGTCGTCATTGCACAGAGCATCTTCTCCCTTAGTGACAACTGACAATTACTAATCCAAGTGATGTATTGATTTTAAGAACAAATTCACACAACTTGTTGAATAGTTCTGATTTCTTTTCGTTTGTTCGAAGGAACTCTTGCCAGTTGTTTGGTAATGTGCTAGACGCATCAACGCGTCTTCTGATTCCCAGACCTCTTTAGTTTCTGGTATGCGATCGAAAACTTCCACAAATGCATCCATTGGTGAATTACTGATGAAAGGTCACCGCTCATGTGGCATACAGAACGCTCTTCAAAGCTTCACATAACGTGTTAATCTTTCCACTCCCGACTGGGGCAGGGGTATCAAGTTACAAAAATCACACGTAATCACATTTAATCATACATACATACATACATACATACACACAATCTACGCGTGGCAATCATTGTCAAATTAAATTGCAACAAATTTTCACTTACAAATTGCAAGCTTTTGTTAGCTTTTCAGGATTATAGTAAATTATTAAAAAGAAATGAATATATAAAACGTATTCAAATCATCATTACCTTTTCAACGAGTAGTCACAAGCTATAGAAGAGGCTTTAATTCAATTAAATGAAACATTGAGGTCAAGGTCAAACTAAAACCACCCCATCAATAACTGAGAGCACTTATATGCAAACTTTTATGACCATGCTTTCCACACAATAATTTTACATACGATTTATGCATTTTGAAACAAGTATCAACTAAACACCAGGACGCGGGCATTTATTCTTAGTTAACAGGTCAAAGGTCACGATATAACTTGACCAAATACATTACAAAACATATATTGACCCTCAATTTGTATTCTAGAGATAATTTATGAAACAACGAGTGGTCACAAGGTACACTTCCTCAAATATTAAAAAACTTATTGACTTCAGGTCAAAGGTCACATTATCAGTCAAGAATGATAAGTTGGATCATATTTCCATTTTTTTTGTAATAGAATTGACATTTAGCTACTCTATTTATAAATTTGGGTGTATTATGATCACAGTTGGTGGCACGTTCTTTTTTTAACTTCCCCTCCACCCCCATTGTGACCCCTCCCAGCCCCTAAACCAGTGAACTTTTTTTAGGCCTCCTCTTGGCAGTTAGATTAGAATATTTTTCTGAGTATTTGATCAAAAATTCACGCTTCTATCACAAAACCCCGAATGTGTCCCGTATTTTGCTCTAATCCACTACACTATTATGCGTATTATAATATGCGGTAATAATAAAAATCTACAACTAACGACAGGCTGAGAAGACCAGTGAACTCTGTATAAAATTTGATTTTAATTTGTTGCCATTGTTTTAATTCAAACATTATCTATTTATATCTACCGTACCACAACAATGTGCACGCATGTGCTGAGTTGATATTTTTAACTATGCCTCCTCCCAGAACGCAGGTAGCTTGATACATCTGCTAACAACACACTTTAACGTAAGTTGTTCTAGTGTAGTTTAAAATATCAGTATTTCATAGAAAAGAAACGCTGATAGAAAACAAATGTTGTTCTTCTAAGATGTCAAGGCAATACCTGGTGACTTCTTGCCGCGTGCCCGGTCGACGTTGGGCAAGAAGAAGAAGATGAAGATTCCAACAAAGATGAGGAAGCCGCCGATAAACCAGAAGGGGCAGCCGAACCCTCCAAGCTGGAAGCATTCACACAATACTCACGTTTATTGCATTCTCTGAGCGTGTGTTCGAAATAATATCTAGCTGCTAAGTAAACTTCCATTAACTGAGGGTGTGTTCGAAAGATTATCTAGTTTCTAAGTAAACTTGCTCCAACGTAAAGTAGTCTAATACTTACAAAATAACCGAGCTCAGTAGAACCAACTTAATTTCCTATGTCTTTAGTTCCTACTCACAACAAATAATCATCTCATCATCATCATCCCAAACATCTACCACATATTACAATAATCGATCATGAAAACCACTCAAACGATTTGGAACTATTCACACATTGAATTGATTGCATTCACTCTTGATATTTTCTCATCCCGCCTTGATTTCATTCGTCATGCTAAATCTCTTGTTAGCCACCATTGATACTGTCCTACTGCTGCATCTAATTCTAATAACACACATTTTTTTCACTATTTTTTCTCATTATTTGTTCTCTGTGCCTATTTTAGAATTAGTTATTTCTTACTTTAGATTGATAGCTAGTATTAGTTACCTAATTAGTTAGTAAATCAATTATCTAATTAGTTGGTTATTAATTTAGAATTTTGATACTTGTTTAGATTCAGTTAGATACACAATGTAAAATGGTCTATGGCTGTATTTGTGTTGCTAATAAATAAATAAATTTATAAATAAATAAACAATCAAGTTAAACCTGGATAAGTTTCGAGACGTTCAAGACTCAAGACTCAAAACGTTCACCCACCTTGCGGAACACCCGATCTCGGAGTGTTAAAATTGCTTTTGTCCCAAATAAAATCAAAATATTTCACCTTACACAGAATTCAAGACTCTTTCTTATAAATAACTGTTTATTCGAAAAAATATTGCCGGTTTGCAGGTGTATTACACGTGAAAGGTGTTCAGCAACATCGCATTACCAGAAAAGTAAACATATGTAAATAAATCAAAGATTGGTACAAAAAAACATGTTAAGAAAGAGCACTAAATTCTCTACAGTATGACATATTTTGATTTATTGGAACAATTAAAAGTAAACACATTTTATAACAATTTTAAAAGAACGGAATCCTATACAAATGGCCATGTTCCCTCCGCGGTTCTCTCTTTCTTGATAAACTCTTTGGCTACGTGTCTAGCGCAGCGGGTTGCGTTATGCTGACTCGCAACGTCAGTAGTTCGACGAGCCTCATTGAAGCAACAACAACTCTTTAGCTTCGCGCGCTAGCATCGAGATCTTCTTTACTCTGTAAGTTGGCAAATATTTGTTATACCGGTTAGAGCAAATACCTTATTTATTACTATAAAACTCTGGTTAGAGTAAGTCTATCATGTATACTGATGATAGGCTGTAGGTAGATTCAAACAAGTGTATCCACATTTTACACCTCACACCACTCTTCTACCTGTTTCCAGTGTAACAGTAACAGGTAGCTGTTATCAATAAAACAGGTAGCTTTCCGTCTTCTATTTGGCCTCCATTATGGCCGGTGTGAAGTCACGTGACATATTTGCATCAACTTCTACTTCTACCTAACACCGTATTGGTAGGGCTTGGTCGTAAGGAACACGTGTGGAATATCAAGTACGGTAGCGCTAGTCATAACAAGCGGTAGGTATCTCAACTAAAACCATGACCTAGCTCAACCCGGCATAACGTGGGGCAGTGTAGCAGTGACGCCGTTTGACCTTCAGTCAGTTGAATCGAACTGAATCTGATACGGATGGAATGTAGTATTATTGTACGACAACAACAGGAATAAAAAATTAATATTATCATCGAATTGACTATTTTTGTATAATATATTTTATGTGTGACTTGCCTCTATTGTTTGTTAGAAATAAAAACGTGATCTAATTATTATTTTTATATCCTTGCTATTTTATGATTATTTTATTACTATCACATAGTACTATTTATTGCCCTCCTTTGTAAATCAGTTTAGTAAGTGAATAGCATAGACATTAAAGAAATAAGTAGATATTGCATATTAAACTTATGCATATATTATATTCATAAAATATTTGGACAACATACAGTTAAATTTAAATGCAAACCTGTTTTGTTTTCATGCAAGAAAACATTTTAATTGCAAATGTTGTATCTCATATATAATCTATTTGGAAACTCAAAATAAGTTTTTTGATCTAGTTACAATATTGTAGATAAGGATCAAACGATTGAGAAATTGGTACTTATTATCAAAAAGTCAGTAGTGTTAAATACGCAAGTAATACTTTCCTAGTGAATGCAGGATTCAATGACTGTAGTGTTGAAACAGATATCAATATCTTATCTTTGTAAATGAAGCCTCAAGGTTATTTATTATTGCAGTTGGAGAAATAAGTCGTTGACCCAAGTGAGTTAGGCTTGTGCATCGCATGCAGTGTTGTGATGGAAAATAGTGCTTACTAAATTAAGATTATTACAAAATAAAGGTAAATAGTTCGTTGACAAGTCAATAATCTATGTGATGAGAACTGTGGAACTTTCATAACGCTTTTTATTTGAATGCTTGGATTGAAAACAGAAATTATTACGCATTAAGTATTTTTTTCATAAAAATCTCAAAAATCGTTAATTTTTTAACGATGAAGAAATAACTAAAATCTGTGCAATAAAAATCGACATAAAATTGTTTTGAAACGATGAAAAACAAATCTTACTTTTTTATGTTGTCTGAAACATAATGCACACCTTATTTCCCCTAGAGAGTAAAGATTATTGATATTGAGTGCATCACCGTTTAAGTTGTCCAATCAATTTCATAAAACATAAATCATTTTCAATCATTGTTATATTGCCCAATCAATTCAATTATTTACATGAGTTGAATTTATCCAGATTAAATTGAATAACACTCATTAATTTAGCCTTTATTGAAATGTAATTAAATGTGTGAAGATTACCTCGTACAGATATCCGCCTATCGTTGGCCCGACGATAAATCCGAGACCGTAAAATATCTCAACAAAAGCCTGAAAATTAGAAACACCATTATCACAAAATGTAATTAATCAACGCAATATATAATATATAAATTAAATATATTGTGAATGTGATGACATTTTTGACAGACAACATTGTTAAAAAGATTTTCTGAAAGAAAGTTGTGGATGGGGATAATACAAAGTTACATAAATAAGGGTCTAGTTCGGCGATCGTTTGGATGGTTCAGCCCTAGTTTGGGGACGCCCGGGGTTGGCGTCCCCAAACTAGTCCTCTTTCCTATTGGGGTTCCCACATCAGCCCTCACAGAGAGTTGCAGTGGTTGTTTATTTTTTGTTTCAAGTGCCGTAATATGTTTGGAACATCTACTGTAAAGCCGGGGTAACCCGTGATTAAATAGTGGCAACAAAAACAAACATTATAATTCATATTTTAGGCTTTTGTGGTCCGGAATAGTTTAAAACAAATTAAATTCAAGAAAATAAATATCGACGTGGTGAAATTGCCTGTTACACATTAAATTTCTTTAAAATAATTTAATAATAATAATAATAATAATTATTATTATTATTATTATATAAGTATACGGCAAGAGAACCAGTTCAGAACGCTGCCAAACGAGTTGGATTGGCACCTGCATACATATTCCTATGCTAACAATCTTATACAACAAGTTGTTTGGACTCAAGTTGTTTGGATTCATAGCGAAGGACACCTCACAGGTTCCATCAGTAGATAGGCGGCCGATGTAGGCGTAACAGTGATTGTGTGGACTTGAAGAACTCTTCGCGGCAGGTAAAAACATTGTTTGAACTTTTAAATTGCATCGATGCAAAGAGATCATTCCTACTTCATAATATGTGGTATGAAGGATAACATATTTATATTATTGAAGTATTAAATATGTAAGTTATTCGGGTGGTTATATAGGTGTATCGTGTTGTGTTGGTTGTAGTTAAATCACCTTTTTCTCCACTCATATTAATAATAATAGAATACAAAACTAAATTACTAAAAAGACTGCTATTCTGCAATTTAAAAAAGTAGCTAATTAAGATGAGATATTATTAGGCATGTTTTACATCTGTATCTTTTATCACCAGTATTTGTATATATTTGTAATTGTACTTATTGTTTAATTTTACTATATTGCACTTGTGAGTCTTAGGTCCAGTCTTACAATGTCCCAATAACTACTTATTCGTCGAATAGCTTGTTTCTCCATGGCAGCGACCAATCAAAACTCTAGACATCCTCCAAATAGCGTAATTGCTACAAATATCTTACCTATTAGGACATTGTAAGACCGGCCCTTAGTAATATGTTGTCAATAAGAATAAAGAATATTAATGTCTACTGGCATAATTTCGAAGAAGACTACATACATGTCGTCAACTTTTAATTGAGATAATAATGTTTAACATTTTCTACGTTCACTCTATATTTAGTTAGCGATAGCGAACAATGTCCTCACAATGGTGGTGGCGACTGAATCAGGGAAGACAGCGGCTGTGATAGAGAAGATTGCGGTGCACGATGCTGCTGTTCCTAGAGCTTCTACTATCCTGATCAGGAACGAGAGGCCGATAAACCACGTGTGGGAATAGACATGGTCCAGCCATCTAAACAAAACAAATACAACCATAAACATACAATACAACCATAAACATGCAATACAACATATAACATTAAAAATGTAAGTACCTGAGCATATACAATACACCAATAAACATACAAAATTAATAAATACAAACGTCTTACGGTATAAGATACAAAACAACCATCAAATATATACAATACAAAATACCAAATTAAGAAATACAGGCGCTTGAACATACAATACAGCCATATCCACAAACATTAATAAGTATAGACGTCTGATCTAAGTTATCATTTAAACATACAAAAATGATACATACAGGACGTGTCTGAACAATAAACATACAAATGCAGGGCCTGGATACAAAAAATGTGTATAGTTCCAACGTTTTTCAGTCCATGTTCAGATTATGAAAAGTTAATTAAGTTAACTTCTTATAACGCATAAAAATGATACGAATGCCGATTTATATTTCCCAAGATAATAATGTAGGCCTAATCATTTTTTATTTTATCCGCTGATATAGAACTCGAAGCCGAATGTGATTTTAATATCAGTAACGTGAATTATTCATTATAAAATATTATTTCAATTCGGTGATTACATTTTATTGTAAAAGAAGGTAATCAGCTTGATTGTTTAGTTAACCGATAAACATACGATAACCTTGAAACGTTGAACTTGAAATGTATTTATTTAACTTCTCAACTGGTTATCAAGTTGATTTGGTTATAAAACGAAAGTGACTTGGGCAAGTATACAACTTGCATCTAATACGCGAGTATTGGTTTTGTTCAAAACTCTTAAACCAGCTACAATTTATTCTTTTGAAATATCTTATTCATGCTGGGTACTGAGGTAGATTTCCGTTTTGTTTGGTTTGTAGCTTGATTGATAAAAAAAAAACCGTTTTGCTTAAAAAATATATATATATTTCAAGTTGTCATTTTCAATATTCTCAATAACGATTTTTGTCCGAGATGCTAGTTTTATTTTTAAATTTAACTATCAGGGAATATAAAAAAGAGTTATAAATATATAAAAATGTTTACTATTTTGCCTATTTTTGACATTTACCATTCTTACTTTAGGGTTCTAATGGCACAAATATACCAGGATTTGATCGCTTACCCGAACAGTATAGAACTCGAACCAGATACCAGGATACCAGTGTTAATTAAGAACTTAGGACCTATAGTGTCCATCTGCAATCAAAGAAATCATCCTATGTAGTAATTAAATCTTGTGTAACCAATGTCTTCTCTATGTTTATATTTAAAAATTATTTAATTTTAATAATAAAAATAAATAAAACAACAGTGATTATATGAACTTACATATTTTCCAAATATTGGGCTGCTGACGAATGAGACAAACTCGTATATTCCAAACACAAGACCATATTCGGTAGCTGTGGCTCCTTTCCTCTCAGCCTGGGGAAGAAATATGAGAGCCCTTGGATGAATAAGTATGAATAGAGACAAATGTGCTAGTATGAATGAACACAATAATCATGGATTACTCATACTTATCGTATTTAAGACTGTGTTTACACCTACCCTGCTGTTCCTCCGATTTATCTCCCTTAAAATTGATTTTAATACTTAAATATTGTCAAAAAGTTAACCAAAATGAGAGATAGATGGATTAGGATATAAGCCCAGATAAGATTAAGTGCATGTTGTGTGTTTCACGCTCAAGCAGTCGCTAATGTTAGAAACTTAAAGAGGTTTACATTTACTTACATGACTATCACTATATTGTATTAAGATTATACCATTTAGTAACCGTTAAGTAGTAGTCGTTTAGTAGTAGTGTAATGTAAAGTAAATGCAAATTAAAATCACTTACAAAGAACTACTTCTTTACTTACTCTCCTAGAGAACTCGATACTCTTTGTTATGAACATATCTTTGTTTTTTGTTCCGTCTTACAAATGTTCTGTTTAAAAAGTTAGAATAAAAAATTGAAAACTTCTTGTAATAATATTACATGAAAAAAATATATTTTTTAACGCTTATATTTAAATGCACTAAAAAGTAAAAAATAAATTTTCGCCCAACAAATTTTTGCCTCACTCGGAAAATAAAAGCGTTGGGCGCTTTCGGTATTGACATAGATTGCAGTCTTCTGCTGTTTATGCAGGGAAAGCGCCCAACGCTTTTATTTTCCGAGTGAGGCAAAAATTTGTTGGGCGAAAATTTATTTTTTACGTTTTAGTACATTTAAATATAAGCGTTGTTTTTAAAAAAATACATTTTTTTCATGTAATATTATTTTATACTTTTTAGTCTTAAAGAATCTTGCAATCGAATATATATATCGAATATCGATTGATTAATTGATTATGATGGTTTAATTGATTATTTAGTAAATATGACAATTAATTCATGTATTGTCATTAAGAATACGTCTGTGTGCAAACTTTCAGCTCAATTCGACGTTCGAAAGTGAGTGTTTTATCGATCCCCATATAAAACATCAATTAATTAATTATGATGGCTTAATTGATTATTTAGTAAATATGACAATTGATTCATGTATTGTCATTAGAATACGTCTGTGTGAAAACTTTCAACTCGATTCGACGTTGGGAAGTGGGTGAAATATCGATTCCCATATAAAACATTAATTAATTATAATGAATTAACTGACTATTTTTAGTAAATATGACAATTGATACGTGTATTATCATTAAGAACACGTCTGTGTGAAAACTTTCAGCTCAATTCGACGTTCGGAAGTGGGTTAAACATCAATTCCCATATAAAACATTAATTAATTATGATGAATTAATTGAATATTTAGTAAATGTGACAATTGATTCGTGTATTGTCATTAAAAATACGTCTGTGTGAAAACTTTCAGCTCAATTCAACGTTGGAAAGTGGGTGAAATATCGATTTCCATATAAAACATCAATTAATTAATTAATTATGATGAATTATTTGATTATTTAGTAAATATGACAATTGATTCGTGTATTGTCATTAAGAACACGTCTGTGTGAAAACGTTTAACTCGATTTGACGTTGGGAAGTGGGTTAAACTTCGATTCTCATATAAAACATCAATGAATTAATTTTGATGAATTAATTGATTATTTAGTTAATATGACATTTGATTCGCGTGAAGTCATTAAAAATACGTCTGTGTAAAAACTTTCAACTCGATTTGACGTTATAAAGTGGGTTGTACATTGATTTCCATATAAAACATTAATTAATTAATTATGATTAATAAATTGACGATTTAGTAAATATGACAATTGATTCGTGTATTGTCATTAAGAATACGTCTGTGTGAAAACTTTCAATTCGATTTGACGTCGGAAAGTGGGTTAAACATCGATTTCCATATAAGACGTGAATTAATTAATTATGATAAATTATTGACAATTTAGTAAATATTACAATTGATTCATGTATTGTCATTAGAAATACGTCTGTGTACAAAATTTCATCTTGATCGGACATTTAAAAGTAGGTGAAATATCGATTCAAAGATTCATCGATTTCCATGTAAAACATTAATTAATTAATTATGATAAATTAATTGACAATTTAGTAAATATGACAATTGATTCATGTATTGTCATCAAGAATACGTCTGTGTAAAAAATTTCAGCTTGATCGGACATCTAAAAGTAGGTGGAATATCGATTCAAAGATTCCGTCCAGACAAACAAGGCAAGTTAATATAAGCGTTGTAAAATAAAACACAATCCCAGTTCGAGCCTGGAATCAAACATTTGACCTTTTGCATTGGAAGCAAGCAGGAATAAATTCACTAGACCAAGCAGAAAAGAAAAGAAACCCCCCAAAAAATTAAATAAAAAACGCTTACCTCTTGGGGATAGAACGGCGCCTGTATGGACACACATATCGAACTGGCTATGTTCACTAAACTAAGAGAACACACAGTAAACCACTGACTCCTCGTAATACCAGAACACCAGCCCATGTTCACAACTTTGCGGTAATAACGCCACAATGCTGAGAACACTATTGCACTAAACCAAAACCTATTTCCTTCATCAAGGTCATATTATTTTAACTTGAATGCCGATAAGATTTTAATTTCCGCCATGGCGATATTAAAATTGTGTATTTATTTCGTTAGTGCTTTATCTCAATTCTTTGCTCGTAGAGTTAAGGTTATAATTGCCGTAAGTAAGATTGTGGCCATTTGACATAATCTGAGAAAAATCGGGTGAGGGATTAAGTTACTGTTAGTTGAAACATCTGGTTTGACGATAGTCTGAGATTATGTTTCTATTTTTTTTCTTTTACTCCTGACCTATCGTATTTAGTAAAATATGTAAATTCTGTAATACAATTGATGTATGTAACTTTATGTTTACTTTTTGACAGAAAGCTACATCTCAGGAGATTTCTCCTTCTGTAGCGTATGTTATAAAAATGTTGTTATACGATGTGTGTAAAACAATGAAGACGAATTTGAATTGAATTGAATTAAATTGAATCATGAGAGTTATGTTCATGTTATTATTTCGTGAATACGTTATAGAAACAGATCCGCACTGTTTATTATTCTGACACTCTTTTCAATACTATATTATATCATGTTTTACCACACATACCATGGATTATCTATTCTATTACACATATTATCCCAACTTTAAGTCTGCCATTGTTATTTCTTCCACTCGTCCAGCAAATCATGTATATAAAAACTTCAATTATATTAATATATTTTAAGTAATCAACATGTGTTTAACTAAGCCAACTAATTCATCAATTTTTTTTATTCAACAACAATCCTTAATGAATCCACAACATAACTCTAAAAGACCACAACTGCAGTAATGTCTAAAATGTTTTATTGATCATTATGGTTCCGTAAAGATTACAATTTTGGGAGTTTTCGTGTCTAATCTTTTCTCTGAGATTTCGATGTCAGGCATTTTTATTGAGAGCGCATATTCGGTCAAACAAACTACATCAACTCGTTGTTACGGACATAGATATGACATAATTGATCGAATAACACTTGTTTGTCCGCACTTTCTGAAATTCTGTACGTATGGCAACGCCGCTAACGTAAATCTATGTTTAGAATCGAGGCTGTTGCAGTCGTGATCAAACATCCTGATATTTCCTATATGAAAGTGACACCAGGTCAAAGATTATAGATATAATAGATCAGAGGAAGACTTATGTTATTTGTGCATCTGCCAGTTTGTTTGCCAGCTTGCAGTACTCAGTAATGCTGTTTCCTAACGGCTGTATTGGTGTAAAACTAGTACATCCTATTCAAATGGTGTTCTGGGTGCGCGCCAATTGCTCGTATGCTCGCACATACCGTCCTCAAATCTGTATCTGCTGTCCCTTTCATGCACGTTAATTCTACTCAAATTAACAGATTCCTGATGTTCTTTCACACATTCGTGAATGCAGTCCCACTGAGTTGAATGGCCAAGTCTAGTTGGACACGCCCACCGGTCCAGGTAACAAACGGAAGGGCGTAAAATATCCCTAATGGAGCTGTTTCAATAAGATAGTAGGAATTAGAGAAGAAGAAAATTAAGTTGGTACCACCGGACTCTGATATTTTCGTCCCAATGAGTAGTAGTAGTAGTCTTTTATTATAGCACATTAGCTAATAGTATTACAATACAATACAAATACAATGTAATTCATACAGATATTTAAGAAATTAGAAACTTCACAGTAGCGAAGTACTGCACATATGTAAGACAAATATTAGAATACATTTAGTTACAGATACCATAAGAACAACGACAACCCCATGGTACACCACTATTTACCTAAATACAAAATTATACAAAATTTACAAAAATACATACATAAGTACATAAAGGAACTGAAGGGATAATAGACAACTCATCAATTCATCATCATGACGAGTTATAGCTTGGGACCACTATGTTGTCATAGCAGTGCGCATAAGTATAGAGCCGACGACTTAATCGCTTTTCGGTCAGTTCAGTTAACTAATAAGTTAGTAAGAAAGAAAATACATAACTCTGATAACAATATGTGTATGAATGACCTCCCATGAAAATGATATCTGGTAAACTTCTATAAAGTTCAATTCTTATGATAGTCGTATCTTATCAGAGATAGGTCACGTAATTAGCATCTTGTATGTCTACTGCTGACATAGATACTTGCAAGGAAATACACTTATTATATAGCAGGGCTCCATGTTCTATCTCATTCAGAGCAAATTTGTGTGAATTATGGGAATACAGACGTGTTTTTTTATTGAATTGAAATGAATTTTTAAACACAAATTTTAAATTTAGATAAATACAATTATTCAGCGTGCATATATTTATTTTTGCATTAACCAATTCACGAAAACTGATTTTCAATAGGAGACATTAAAATGAATGGGTTTTGACAGTGGACTTTAAACTTTTAGAACGACACACGCAATAAGTTATACTCTGTTAACATGGCTACAGAACTAAAAAAAAATCTATGATGCTAAATATTTGCATTTTTCACAAGTCTACATTCTTCAACTCGTCCAGCTGTTTCGAATAAATACTGTTAATTAAGACCTTGACCCTACTTTAAATTGGCCATTCATTGTGTTGTGTATGTTTGTTGACCCCTGGTTCAATTCAACTATGAGAGAAATTAGTAATGTACTAATTATTGTTGTCATCAGAAACGCTTAATTCCTTATATAACTGTGTAGAGGTTAGTTCGTAAAATATAGAGTAGGTAAAGTAGTAGTTTCTTGGGGAAAGTACCTTTACTGTCAAAAACGCTCTTAACTTATTTTGGTTCGGAATTTAGTTGTGGTTTAATCCTCCCGAAGCTAAAAGATTTACAAAATGTTAACTAATATTTGCGTTAGATTTTACAAAACTTTCTGTACAAATTAAATAAAAACATGCATATTTCAAAATCTACCAAAACTAGCGATTCTAGAAATAAATGCCGATACTGTAAGATTAATTTCAAATCGTGCCCGATCGCTACAGTACGGATGGGTCTAGGATTTTTATTTCATGTAAATTGAGAAATAGCCAATTGTTGTCATAGTGAAAGAACTGCAATCATCACGTTTATTGTTATGCGGTCAGTGACACAATGAGCGCGATAATCTATTCATAGTTCCCACGTGACGTCACAGCGGCCATGATTACGACACAATTGATGAGGACCAATCCTAGATCATTGGAAAATAATGTTCAAATTCTCTAAATAAGCCTAATTAAGAATTTAAAAATTAAACATATAAGTAAAAATAAAATTACAAATTACGACACATACCAATTTTATTTAAAAAACGCGCTAAATTTTAAAGAACTAAGAATTTCTGTGTTCTACCACAACAGCCTTCAATAGGGCACTAGCAACACCAAAAGACAACAATGAAACAAATGAATTGAATCGATGGACAAACAACAAGCTGTCAAAAAATAATTTCTTCTGATTTTGGAGAACAAAACAAAAAACAAACAAATACACATACAAAACTATTGCTACACTTGTTTTTATTTCTATGGTTCCAATTTTATTATTTTGACAGCTGATTGCTTGTCCATCACTTCAATTCATTTGTTCCATTGTTGTCTGTTGGTGTTGCTAGTGCCCTATTGTTTCTCCATGGCAACGTCAAAGTTTGATCACAAATGTGGCCGCCACGCGCAAAGATGTGACGTACGTGCAACCTATGAATATTTGATGACATTGAACACGAAGTCTGATGTCGCCAGTTAAGTGCACATGCACTCACATTACCTGCACTGGTATCAACACACGAGCTACCGTGTTCAATTCCCATGTTCTCTTCTCGTGTTAGCTCAGTTTAGTTAAGCAAATAACCTATCATCGCTTAGCTCTGTATAGAGCGAAGGTCGTTCGCCACAATCTTGAGGTTTTACGATGCAAATTCTTTGCGCACGTCTACGTGTGAAAACCGCGCGCGATCAGTCAGTGTCTAGTAGGGAGTCGCTCTGATACCAGTACAGCTGGGAATAGAATATAACAGGCTGTGGGATTCAAACAGGTAATACCAGCTTTCGAACACCTATATTTATTATTTCAATTCAGTATATTTTATTTATGATCCGAAAGAATAATATTTGCATGTGCTGTGTAGTACAGTGGTAGTTTTGTGTACTAACTTCGAATGAAACAGTACCAACACAAGTTATAAAAAGTGAGTTTTGACAGTCTTTTTGAATGAGTTATTTTAATATATTAATTAGAGGATTTTGTAGAGACATCTTTCAAGATGATCCAACAGTGAAACAGTAACTTAGGTTGGAATTCATAGTTGGCCCCTACACCTAGGGGCGCCCATTGTTACTAAGGTAACAGTTGTTTCCATGTTATTTCCCATAAACAAAACAAATCCATAGCAACAATGGGTGCCCCTAGGTGTAGGGGCCGACTATGAATTCCAACCTTAATGTTGACACCCATAATACCATTTTATCGCTTTTTGGAGCGAGATCTCGTAAACAACGTTAAACATATATGTGTACTGTGTACTACACAACGTCGTTATAGTGTGATGGTAATATCAACGAACTGTTTAATTCTTTCAGATCGTCAAGTTTGGGAGTGTCCATCAGTGACGATGGGGGAGGGGAAACGTTTCACCACCAGGGAGTGGGTGACCGTGATAGCCCTCAGCAGTGTCAACCTGGCCAGTGCTCTGTGTATCTCTCTCCAAGCACCCTTCTACCCCCTAGAGGTAAGGATAATACTCATATTATTCAGACCTAGCTAAAATACCCCAAAATTTGTATTTTCGATACAAAGTACTGAAATAAATGTTGGTTGGATAGACAAAATTCTATTGAATGCATTTGAAGAAGTACTCAGAATAAAATACATTTGCATAAATAATTGTACTATGGAGAAATGAAAGCTGTATTTTGTTTTGGCTAAAACTAGTTCTAAATAAAACTGGCCACACTCAAATCGCCTGGGATTTTGCGGCCTTTCTGTGATTTGTATATTATGTTTTGCTTACTATTATTCATATTGAAACTCAGTTTCAGTTTCAGTTCATTGCACATATATATAGACGCCCTTAACCCCTAGGGGTGCCCGTAGTTGCCAGGTAACAGTTTCATGCATGTTATTTCCCACAATAGAAAACAAGTCCTTAGCAACATCAGGCGCCCCTGGGGGTAGGGGACGACCATGAATTCCAGCCTTAAAATACAGAGCAGGTGTATTATCTACATATGCAAGTATCGCATGAAACATACAGAGATCTCAGTTCCCTACTGTTGATGTGTTATTATACAGGCGGAGAAGAAAGGGGCCACTGCTACTGAGTATGGTCTAGTGTTCGGCATCTATGAGCTTGTTGCCTTCATCAGCTGTCCTCTCTTCGGCAAATATGTAAGTTATCTGTATCAGCTCATCAATCATCTACATCAGTTTATAAAGCTTTGAATAGAATCAGATTGTATTGTCACTTTTAAACTTGTATGATAGTGACGACCAAGAAGCATATTAAAAATATTGTACTTGTAATTGTACGTTTAGATCAAAGGAAAATCATAACCACTATTGCAAGATGTTTATTTGTTATACTTTTTTTCAGACATTGAAAATATATTGAAAGTGTGATAATAATTTCAAGATAATTGTGATGATATTGGTGTGGTAATTTATAAATTGCTGCCCTAAATTATTCATTTTATTGGTTATCAAAATGGAATATTTTATGTTACAACTTGGCTTTTGAGTTTCATTTTATTCAGTATAATAATTAATACTGATTTATTTACGTAATAACACCGATGATGTACATCATCTGTAGAGAAAACTTAATTATTTCACATATTTTATGTTATCATTGCTCGTAATCCCATTATCTCTCAAATTTTTCACATCCATACCGACATGAAAATACTCAATGAGCACACTATAAAGGTCGGTGCACAATTGCCCGGTAACGATAACTGTAACTATAACGATAACGATAAAACGGTAACGGGAAGGCATTCGATGCACAATTGCCCGTTAAGCAGACGCTCGGCTATTTGCTAATACTTTTAACAGGCCGTGGACGCTTGATTCTGATTGGTCCCGGTAACGTACGGACGGGAACGGTAACGTTAAGTTAAAACTTGGCGAACTTTCCGTTACCGTTACCGGGCCCGGTAACGGGAAGCTCTTATTGTGCATCGTATCGTAATTTAACATGAAATCGAACTTCTTTCCCGTTATCGTTATCGTTACAGTTATCGTTACCGGGCTACTGTGCACCGACCTTTACTGTTACTTCCGTAATTTTGTGATATTTTCAACTTCTTCTTTTTACAGATGGAGAAAATTGGCCCAAAAGTATTACTAAATGCTGGCATCATAACTTCAGGTTTAAGTTCCATGGCATTTGGGTGAGAACAAACCGTATAAAGTTTATATTCTACTAGTGAATATTTGTTCAAGTCAATAACTAAAAAATAAAAATTCGCCATGTATAAAATAAAAATATGTATATATTTAAATACTAGATAATTCCTTAAAAAAAATTGGTAAAACTACTTTACACTTAATTATGTTTGTACATAAAATTAAATCATATTATGTTCCACTCAGTTTTTGAGAACCTGCAGAAGTCAGAGCTCAAAAAGCTTGAGAACGTAAGGTTTGCAGTTCGTATATTTAAAACAACTTTTATAATTGGAATTGTTGGTTGATACCACCTGCACAATAATACCAAGATCTAGAGATAACGGAAAAAATAGGAGCAAAATTCATTCCGTTTGGCTAATTGTCGATAATACAATAATAACTCAATTATCGAATTTAATCAAAACCTAACGCATTTCCCACATTTTTTGTCGTTATTTGTAAACCCTGATAATATCTACCTGGGGTAATGAACCACAATTTTGATAATATTTTAATTATTGTATATAATATTAATCACTAATCATCAACAGGTAAATGTTGACAAGTTAGAAGACCGCGTGACAATAGGCAACCCGCGTACGATTTTTTTGTTAAACCAAGCACTTAGTTTAATAGTATCAGATACAAAAAGTATATTAATGCAAGTCTTAAGTAAAAAAGAATTTTTTTAATGTAGTCTCATTTATTGAAGTTTCAACTCGTGGATCTGAAACGCGTACAGGTGGCTGTGACGTCATGATTCAGTAGACGTGGCGTAACAGACCAATCGCTGAGGCGGTGAGCGTACACAGACACAAACCACGACGTCAAATCCCATCAACATGGCGGCGGCTCGTTTTCGCGCCCTTTTATTTATCGTTATTTAACCTTATTTTGAGGCATAGACTGATCCGTTTTTCAAAATTCTAAGACACAAAATTATTAAATGAGAGACAAGTTATTTAAAAATCAATTACAATTTTCATACGCGTGCTCCCTATTACGAGTGCACCTAGCTTAGCAGTGTTGTGTTGTAGGTTGCTGGATCTGATCGACTCACATGGTTGGTTCATCGGATTATCCTTCATAGTGAGGATCATAGAATCTCTCGGCACTGCGGCTTCCTGCACTGCAACCTTCTCCATCACTGCCGTAGTATTCCCAGACGCGGTTGCCACTACCGTCGTAAGTCTGTCTCTACCTGTCTCTATGTCTCTCTATCTGTGTCTCTGTCTACATCACTACCGTCGTAAGTCTCTGTCTCTACCTGTCTCTATGTCTCTGTGTCTCTGTCTACATCACTACCGTCGTAAGTCTGTCTCTACCTGTCTCTATGTCTCTGTATACCTGTCTCTATGTCTCTGTGTCTCTGTCTACATCACTACCGTCGTAAGTCTGTGTGTCTCTCTGTCTCTACTTGTGTCTGTGTCTCTTTTTACATCGACGTCTGCGTTTGTCTCTCTCTTTTTAGTCTACTTTAATTCCATATTTTTGTTACAAAGATTGTTTCTTTTATTGGCTACCGCACTTTTCATTATTATACAATCTTATCAATAGATATTCGCTTGTTTGATTCCCCATAACGCCTTGATTGTCTTACTGATTTGTACTGAGGTTTTATAGGATGATACGCTGAGACTGTAGTAGGGAACAGCCTTGTGCATTTAT
This sequence comes from Isoperla grammatica, assembly GCA_945910005.1. Taxonomy (NCBI): domain Eukaryota; kingdom Metazoa; phylum Arthropoda; class Insecta; order Plecoptera; family Perlodidae; genus Isoperla; species Isoperla grammatica. The sequence goes on from OX246748.1 coordinate 28,106,517, forward strand.
TTCCAAATGAAATAGGAGGGTTTGGCTGTTCGATCACTCATAATCTTTTCGCTTATTAGGTCTTGTTGCTTTTGTCAAAGAGAGACAAATGAAAAAACACTATTTTATTAAAGGTTGTATCACATGAAAAAGAAAATATATTTATACATATATTTACACGTTTTTAAAATGAATACTTTTTTCGTTTATACTTTTTAGGTATTAGTTGAGTCACTTGCCGAAAATACTATCAAAACTATTAATAAAACTTCATTTAAATTTGCAGGCTATCCTTGAAGCTTTCTACGGACTGGGCTTCATTATCGGACCTACAATAGGAGGCTACTTATTTCAGGTAAGTTAAAAACACCATACGTAGTACCGACCTACCTTAAACCAAACCTACTTATCTGAGGTAAGTTAAAAACACCATACGTAGTACCAACTTACCTAAAACCAAACTACCTACAATTAAATACTATAAAATTTGCCGATTCAGTATAACCCCCGGTATCATGGAAACTCAAATATATGGTAGTTGGTATTGTTAGTGACCATAAATGTTTACATGTACAACAATTTGTTGTTTGAATTGAAATTAAAGATTTCATTGAGTAACATTAAACTGTGTATCAAAATAATTTGTTATTGTTCAGGTTTAATGAATTTTTTCCCAAAAAATAATGCAAAATGAAATGATTTCAGCTGGGAGGCTATATATGCCCCTTCATGGCAATCGGCGTGTTCCTGCTAGCGGTCGGAATATTTATCTTCTTCGCCTTGCCAGGTATTGTTGGAGACAAGAAACCAGACAAGCCTCTAGGTACGTTCATCTTATTTTCCTTCTTTTTACCACCGTCGAATTATGTACTACGTACTTGTAGTTGTCACTTTTTGTTGTTCTGTGCTGTTTGCCCAACAAAATTCCAATTGAAAGCTGCAAACAAATCTTTCACGGCTTGTTTTATGATCGTTTCCCTTAAAGAAAGTTACACATCTACAATAGCTTTGCTAAATGCTAAAAGTTGTTTAAATTATGGGTTTTTTCATTATCACACGTCAATAATACAAATAACAAAAGTATGTTTTACAGGGTTTTCAAAAATTCATCAGTTTGTTCAAAATGTTTTAGTCACTAATAATTTAAACGTTTTTTGTTGACTAAGTTTATCACTCAATTATACCTGAGAAAATATTCCATCATTACCAAATTTCCTTAACAAGAAACATGCAAACCAAAAGCATGTGGAGCTTTGGCCTTCTGTAACCCCCACTCCCCTTTACCCCTGGGGCCGAAGGCCTGAAAGTGTTTATACCGGTATTGACATTCGATTTTCACTTAGCCAACGTGATGTTGCAGTGTTTGTTGTGTTGTTCCTCGTACTGGCACCTTCTTTCACGTGCACCTACTCCGAGTAGGGCGCGAATGACATTTCGGTGCACGTATTAATAAAAAAAATATGCTCTAATGGTTGTGTTTCTCTGTCTTCAGTCCAGATCTTCTCCGTTCTGAAACTGTGGCCTGTATTGCTGGACTTGTTCGCCGTCACAGCAATGACCATAAGCGTGGGATATTTCTCGGCCACCCTCGAGCCTCATCTTAGACAGGTATGCAGAACACTTCCTTAAAACTCATGTAATCATTTTCGATAGGGAATGACCTTGTGGTGGAATTGCCCAACAACATGATTCCAATCCAACAACCTGCCAATCACTAACCTCAAAGGAAGTCGATTGTATTCATATTCATATTCATATTCATATTTATTTATTTATTTAGTTTCCATTACAAATTTGTGTGGGGTGAGATGGAGAAGTCTAACAAAAATGTGGAGATCATAGATGTCAATCATCCCCATTATTCAACAAAGCACTCACCTTCTCAGCCGGTATCGACTGCCAACTTTTTGACATTTTTAAAAGCAATTTTAATTAATTTTAACCGACTGATATCGGAGGTTTTGCAGTGTTATGTCGATGTACAACCACAAAATGATACCTTATTGTTGTGGAAAGGTTTGCGTGCTTTGCTGATCCTGAGAGCTATGGCGGCGGAAGCGTATGCTTCTGGTAGGGCCACCCTAGCCGGACAGGTCGAGGGGGAAGCCAGACGATATGCAGGCACATCCTGCACTTTCATGTTTCCTCCCTTTACGTCCTACTCGTCCCTTTCCTCCAAACACCCCCTGGCGTCATATCATCATAGATGTCGAGTACATCGTAAAACAACAAATAATCCAAATAATCTTCTTCTTCTTCTCCAGTTTGGTCTCACCCCGGTGACCACAGGGGCGATGTTCATCATCAGTGGTGGAACGTACGCGATCACCGCGCCCCTGGTGGGAAGACTCTGCGATACAAAGGCGAATCCCAAGTATATGATCATTGTGGGCAGTGTATTGGTCATCATTAGCTTCCTTCTCGTGGGGCCTGTTCCGTACACCCCCATAGAACCGTAAGTACACTCCTCAACATGAACTTAGAATTATATTTGTAGGTTCTTGAAAACTTAGGCTGTAACATTTGAAATTAGGGGCTATAAAAATGTTTATTTTTTTATTGCGTATTAAAAAACGCCTTATTGGGGACTAACAAATAGATATCGCTGCTAAGCAACCTCCATATAGCGCCATTGATGATTAACAATAAAACAACAATGAACAATTACAGCTAAACTCTTAATTCTTAACAGCTAGAAGTCAATGTCTATAATTCCATGCAGTGTCTTCTGTATGTGCTAATATGTTAATCTTCTACTTCCAGCGCCTTCTAGTTGTGCTAATGATGTTAATCTATGTTTCCAGCGCCCCGTGGATGTGCTTATATGTTAATCTTCTACTTCCAGCGCCCTCTGGTTGTGCATTGTCGGCCTCATTATCCACGGCTTCGGGTATTCCTGCATTCTGATCTCAGCGTTCATCGATGCTATCCACTCGGCAGTGTGAGTATGAGGATGAGTATGAGAGCATGTTTCAATTTCTCTACTTTGGCCTACTTCGCCGACTAAAACAACAATTAACAATATGTTGTATTGGTCAGCTGGGGAAGCTAGTCGGCTAAACACGTCGATCTAGAACACACACTTAGTATCCCGAAAACAGTATGTTGATATTGCTTTAAAATACTAATACTTTAAAATTATCACAGAGTACAACAAAATACGTAATCTTAGAGAACTTAGCGCTGAATTTCTTATGAATTTTCCTGAGTTCCAATAAAAATGTCGTTTCTTAAATGTTCTTAGGTAGGTATGTTCTTACAACACATCTTTAAAATTAATTAAGAACATTTGAACAACGGAAATATACATTGGAATAATGAAATTGTATACGAAAGCGCGCTAAATTCTCTAAATAATGACTTATAAAGGATACTTTGTGGCAATGTTACAATTTTAAGACATTTCAAGCAGGTTTTAACTTTTAACAGTCTAAAATTGTAGCTTCCGCAGGTTATGTGGACTTTAACTAACTTACTAGATACAAAAGTTCAGCTTTGAACTTCGCTGGAACGCTCTCCCGACCCGAGGACTGGGGTGATAAAAATAAAACTGTGTATGAGGATGAATAAGGGTACAACCTGCTGTTACACTGGATGTCAAGTATGAAATGGCGAGAAGGAATCTGACTGAGTGCTCAGTAGGAGGGGGGTCTCAGTTTAGGGCTGAACCATCCCGTGTGAACATAACAACAATAAACTGTATCTTACAGTGAGTTTGGACTCCCCGACGACATCAACACGTACGGAATAGTGTCAGCTTCATCGTTCTGTCTGGGCGGGTTCATTGGTCCCAGCATGGCAGGGGTGCTGGGGGGGGGGGGGGGCTGAACCATCCCGTGTGAAAATTACAACAATAAACTGTATCTTCCAGTGAGTTTGGACTCCCCGACGACATCAACACGTACGGAATAGTGTCAGGCATGTGAACTTCATCGTTCTGTCTGGGCGGGTTCATTGGTCCCAGCATGGCAGGGGTGCTGGGGGGGAGGGGGCTGAACCATCCCGTGTGAACATTACAACAATAAACTGTATCTTCCAGTGAGTTTGGACTCCCCGACGACATCAACACGTACGGAATAGTGTCTGGCATGTGGGCTTCATCGTTCTGTCTGGGCGGGTTCATTGGTCCCAGCATGGCAGGGGTGCTGGGGGGAGGGAGGGGGGCTGAACCATCCCATGCGGACATGACAACAATAAACTGTATCTTACAGTGAGTTTGGACTCCCCGACGACATCAACACGTACGAAATAGTGTCAGGCATGTGGGCTTCATCGTTCTGTCTGGGCGGGTTCATTGGTCCCAGCATGGCAGTGGTGCTGGGGGGGGGGGGGGGGGGGCTGAACCATCCCGTGTGGACATTACAACAATAAACTGTATCTTACAGTGAGTTTGGACTCCCCGACGACATCAACACGTACGAAATAGTGTCAGGCATGTGGGCTTCATCGTTCTGTCTGGGCGGGTTCATTGGTCCCAGCATGGCAGTGGTGCTGGGGGGGGGGGGGGGGGGCCTGAACCATCCCGTGTGAACATTACAACAATAAACTGTATATTACAGTGAGTTTGGATTCCCGACGACATCAACACGTACGGAATAGTGTCTGGCATGTGGGCTTCATCGTTCTGTCTGGAAGGGTTCATTGGTCCCAGCATGGCAGGGGTGCTGGGAGGGGGGGGGCTGAACCATCCCGTGTGAAAATAACAACCATAAACTGTATCTTCTAGTGAGTTTGGACTCCCCGACGACATCAACACGTACGGAATAGTGTCAGGCATGTGGGCTTCATCGTTCTGTCTGGAAGGGTTCATTGGTCCCAGCATGGCAGGGGTGCTGGGAGGGGGGGGGGCTGAACCATCCCGTGTGAACATTACAACCATAAACTCTATCGTCCAGTGAGTTTGGACTCCCCGACGACATCAACACGTACGGAATAGTGTCTGCCATGTGGGCTTCATCGTTCTGTCTGGGCAAGTTCATTGGTCCCAGCATGGCAGGGGTGCTGGGGGGCTGAACCATCCCGTGTGAACATAACAACAATAAACTGTATCTTCCAGTGAGTTCGGACTCCCCGACGACATCAACACGTACGGAATAGTGTCAGGCATGTGGGCTTCATCGTTCTGTCTGGAAGGGTTCATTGGTCCCAGCATGGCAGGGGTGCTGGGAGGGGGGGGGGGCTGAACCATCCCGTGTGAACATTACAACCATAAACTGTATCTTCCAGTGAGTTCGGACTCCCCGACGACATCAACACGTACGGAATAGTGTCTGGCATGTGGGCTTCATCGTTCTGTCTGGGCGGGTTCATTGGTCCCAGCATGGCAGGGGTGCTGGATGGGGGGGGGGGCTGAACCATCCCGTGTGAACATTGCAACAATAAACTGTATCTTACAGTGACTTTGGACTCCCCGACGACATCAACACGTACGGAATAGTGTCAGGCATGTGGGCTTCATCGTTCTGTCTGGGCGGGTTCATTGGTCCCAGCATGGCAGGGGGCTGGGGGGGGGGGGGGGGCTGACCCTCCCGTGTGAACATTGCAACAATAAACTGTATCTTACAGTGAGTTTGGACTCCCCGACGACATCAACACGTACGGAATAGTGTCTGCCATGTGGGTTTCATCGTTCTGTCTTGGCGGGTTCATTGGTCCCATCATGGCAGGGGTGCTAGGGGGGGGGCTGAACCATCCCGTGTAAACATAACAACCATAAACTGTATCTTCCAGTGAGTTTGGACTCCCCGACGACATCAACACGTACGGAATAGTGTCTGCCATGTGGGCTTCATCGTTCTGTCTGGGCGGGTTCATTGGTCCCAGCATGGCAGGGGTGCTGGGGGGCTGAACCATCCCGTGTGAACATTACAACCATAAACTGTATCTTCCAGTGAGTTTGGACTCCCCGACGACATAAACACGTACGGAATAGTGTCAGGCATGTGGGCTTCATCGTTCTGTCTTGGCGGGTTCATTGGTCCCAGCATGGCAGGGGTGCTGGGGGGGAGGGGGCGGGTGGGGGCTGAACCATCCCGTGTGAACATAACAACAACAAACTGTATCTTACAGTGAGTTTGGACTCCCCGACGACATCAACACGTACGGAATAGTGTCTAGCATGTGGGCTTCATCGTTCTGTCTGGGCGGGTTCATTGGTCCCATCATGGCAGGGGTGCTGGGGGGGGGGGGGGCTGAACCATCCCGTGTGAACATTACAACCATAAACTGTATCTTCCAGTGAGTTTGGACTCCCCGACGACATCAACACGTACGGAATAGTGTCTGCCATGTGGGCTTCATCGTTCTGTCTGGGCGGGTTCATTGGTCCCAGTATGGCAGGGGTGCTGGGGGGGGGGGGGGGCTGAACCATCCCGTGTGAACATTATAACAATAAACTGTATCTTCCAGTGAGTTTGGACTCCCCGACGACTTCAACACGTACGGAATAGTGTCAGGCATGTGGGCTTCATCGTTCTGTCTGGGCGGGTTCATTGGTCCCAGTATGGCAGGGGTGCTGGGGGGGGGGGGGGGCTGAACCATCCCGTGTGAACATTACAACAATAAACTGTATCTTCCAGTGAGTTTGGACTCCCCGACGACATCAACACGTACGGAATAGTGTCAGGCATGTGGGCTTCATCGTTCTGTCTGGGCGGGTTCATTGGTCCCAGCATGGCAGAGGTGCTAGGGGGGGGGGGGGGCTGAACCATCCCGTGTGAACATTATAACAATAAACTGTATCTTCCAGTGAGTTTGGACTCCCCGACGACTTCAACACGTACGGAATAGTGTCTGCCATGTGGGCTTCATCGTTCTGTCTGGGCGGGTTCATTGGTCCCAGTATGGCAGGGGTGCTGGGGGGGGGGGGGGGGCTGAACCATCCCGTGTGAACATTACAACAATAAACTGTATCTTCCAGTGAGTTTGGACTCCCCGACGACATCAACACGTACGGAATAGTGTCAGGCATGTGGGCTTCATCGTTCTGTCTGGGCGGGTTCATTGGTCCCAGCATGGCAGGGGTGCTGGGGGGGTGGGGCTGAACCATCCCGTGTGAACATTATAACAATAAACTGTATCTTCCAGTGAGTTTGGACTCCCCGACGACATCAACACGTACGGAATAGTGTCAGGCATGTGGGCTTCATCGTTCTGTCTGGGCGGGTTCATTGGTCCCAGCATGGCAGAGGTGCTAGGGGGGGGGGGGGGCTGAACCATCCCGTGTGAACATTATAACAATAAACTGTATCTTCCAGTGAGTTTGGACTCCCCGACGACTTCAACACGTACGGAATAGTGTCTGCCATGTGGGCTTCATCGTTCTGTCTGGGCGGGTTCATTGGTCCCAGTATGGCAGGGGTGCTGGGGGGGGGGGGGCTGAACCATCCCGTGTGAACATTACAACAATAAACTGTATCTTCCAGTGAGTTTGGACTCCCCGACGACATCAACACGTACGGAATAGTGTCTGGCATGTGGGCTTCATCGTTCTGTCTGGGCGGGTTCATTGGTCCCAGCATGGCAGAGGTGCTAGGGGGGGGGGGGGCTGAACCATCCCGTGTGAACATTATAACAATAAACTGTATCTTCCAGTGAGTTTGGACTCCCCGACGACTTCAACACGTACGGAATAGTGTCAGGCATGTGGGCTTCATCGTTCTGTCTGGGCGGGTTCATTGGTCCCAGCATGGCAGGGGTGCTGGGGGGGTGGGGCTGAACCATCCCGTGAAACATTACAACAATAAACTGTATCTTCCAGTGAGTTTGGACTCCCCGACGACATCAACACGTACGGAATAGTGTCTGGCATGTGGGCTTCATCGTTCTGTCTGGACGGGTTCATTGGTCCCAGCATGGCAGGGGTGCTGGGAGGGGGGGGGCTGAACCATCCCGTGTGAACATTACAACAATAAACTGTATCTTACAGTGCGTTTGGACTCCCCGACGACATCAACACGTACGGAATAGTGTCTGCCATGTGGGCTTCATCGTTCTGTCTTTGCGGGTTCATTGGTCCCAGCATGGCAGGGGTGCTAGGAGGGGGGGGGGGGCTAAACCATCCCGTGTGGACATTACAACAATAAACTGTATCTTCCAGTGAGTTTGGACTCCCCGACGACATCAACACGTACGGAATAGTGTCTGGCATGTGGGCTAAATCGTTCTGTCTGGGCGGGTTCATTGGTCCCAGCATGGCAGGGGTGCTGGGGGGGGAGGGGGCTGAACCATCCCGTGTGAACATTACAACAATAAACTGTATCTTCCAGTGAGTTTGGACTCCCCGACGACATCAACACGTACGGAATAGTGTCTGGCATGTGGGCTTCATCGTTCTGTCTGGGCGGGTTCATTGGTCCCAGCATGGCAGGGGTGCTAGGGGGGGGGGGGGGGAGGGGGGCTAAACCATCCCGTGTGAACATTAAAGTCCGGCCGTTCAGACGATACCCAACCCAAGATCTAAGATCACTGGCCGAGATAAGTAGATGTCATAATGACTAAATACCAGAAGTAATGCGACACAATAATTTGGATGGAAGCAACAACTCCACGTGGAGTGTTTAACCCCATTCACCAATCGGAACACGAGTTTCAAACATTTCGCCAATCAAGAGGCTGGAGCCAATGTAAATGCCAAATATGAATGGAATTGTCGTCAGAAGAGGCAAGTGCTTGCTACAGGGTGTTGTTGATGATGTGACACGGTTATTTGTGTTTCTACCACTATTGCAACACGTCCACTCCGTCTCAAAAGAAAAACAGCACTGAGGTAGTTTGCAGGGTGGTTGGTAGCCTTCGGAAACCTCCTGTACTGTTTTCAACTCGAGTCGATTGAAAGAGAGGAAACATGTCTGGAAATACCAACATGTTGACCAACAAAGGGGACAATAGCCGTTTAGGCATGAATGTTATCTTTCGAGTGGGAATCGTTCCAGCGGCAAGACTTTACAACAATAAACTGTATCTTCCAGTGAGTTTGGACTCCCCGACGACATCAACACGTACGGAATAGTGTCAGGCATGTGGGCTTCATCGTTCTGTCTGGGCGGGTTCATTGGTCCCAGCATGGCAGGGGTGCTATACGACGCTGTCGGCTTCAGGGAGGGAACACTGTTCGTCATAGTCGTGCACATTCTACTGGTAAGCACAGCAAACTTTTTTGTTTCCCCGATTTCTGTCGGCTTAGTTGTCAAAAGTTACACAAAAATAATGACATCCCCTAAAGAGAATGTATTTCTCTTTTTTATGAATGTTTGATTCTTTGTTCTAATAAATTTCATCGATATCGACATTTATATCAGTGACATTGTCAACAATAACAACATTGAATGGTTTTGTATTGTATCTTCGAAGTGACAGTCAATTGCAACATTTAGGGATGATGCGGGGCTAGATGTTGTATGATCAACTGATAATCTCAAAAAACGATACAAAATATATTTTGTTTTTATTAAATTAGTCGATATCCTTATGGTGAATAATTTATTCCAAACACAAAAAATTTTGAGTCATTTTTAGAGATTGTAGGTCTTGATAATGTCTTATCACTTGGTTTACAAGTTTTGATATTGAATGCCATTTAAAAGATACGAAATTAGCATTACATTTTCGTGTAGTAGAAGTTGTTCACAATTCAAAATCCATTTCGATTTCAAACTCAATTTTATTTTTTTTCTCTCCAAATCTCAATAGTTGATTTTCAAAGTTAAAAATTAAGTTTGATCAAATATGATTCACGTTTTCTCTCTCCAGTTCATCTTGGCCACATGGTACGTCTGCGTTGTGAAGGAGAAGCCTGTGCAGATTGCCAAGAGCGCCTCTCTCTCCGGTGACAAAGAGCTTGAAGAGCAAGCACTCAACGAGGTCGGCGGGGAAGATATTCCAAAAGACGGGACAACCAAGAACGGCTACGCGCCAGTCAGTCAGCACGCTGTCGAGATGGAGACTATGGGGTGACCGTTGAAATCTAGTCATGAAATGTTTTATACGTTTTATAAGCGTTGATAAGAACTTTACTCAATTATATGGAAGGCCGTCCACCGAGATTCAAATTGAATGAAAATGTGAACATTTCTTTTGTAAATACTCGAAATATTATGTATTTTTTAATTTTTCGATTTATGTCCGATTTCAATTCTTGAGATTTAGCCGTTAATATATCTAATAAAAAATGGTGCGTCCTAGAAAATTGGTTATTGTTGCTTTATGCTGCTTCTATTATTGCAACCATGCTACTTGAGACGATGAGGGGTGATGAAGATGATGAAGGACAGTTACAAAAAAAAAAAAAACACCCATTATGCAAGATTCGAGCCCACGACCGTAGGTGGCATAGCTAAGCTTAGTATGCGCACCAAACCGCATGAGCCACCTCGGAGGGCGCTTGCTAGAAAACACACGTATTTAGTGTGTTTACCAAATATGAGATTTTCAAATGTTAGCGAAATCGGACCTATGTCAGCTAATATACAAATGATGTACTTTCAAATTGAAGTTTGATGATGATAATAAATTTTATAACAGTTTGTTTTAAAAACTGCATGCAAAACTATGTACATGATTCAAATGTGTATATTCAATAATAAGATTGTAACAGTTTTGTAAGTATTTGATAACAGTTTTCGAAATATATTCAAAATAACTGTCATAACACTTTTTTATTAAAGCTAATTTTTACTTATGGAAAATGTATTGTTTTATTATATAGTAGATATTTTGAAGATGAAGATGGTAATTATATATAGTATGTCAAGGATCTGTAGAAACGCATCGATTATAGCTAATGTGCCATGTTTGTGTAATGTATAGAGGTGTTTGTAAATGGTGTTATTTTTTCTTAAATTTCGTTTATAGATTTAATAATTTCGATGTTATGGCGGTGTTATGCTCTTTGGGAGATTTTCTACTGTAAATTTTACCAGAAACATGTTTAAATTAAAAAGGAATTGTAATGTAGTTAAATTTATTTGAATTGTACGTACAAACTAGTACTAGTTAATACGAAGTGTATTAACATTACCATTACCTGTGTTTGTCTAGTGTGTCTTTACGGTCGAAATAAAGGCGGCAGTCACAACACATACCTTCTTGTCCGTCATGTAAAATCCCTCGGAATTGTACTCGTTTGACCTGCTTGACGCCGAATTTCTTCAAAAATAAATCGTTGATCTTCTTAACGTAATCATCATTATAATGAAAAAATATTAGGTCCCCACGATTGTGTTGTAATGGCGTTTGACTGTAATAATAAATTTAAATTTTTTAAAAATGTTTTTAATAAATTAAAACAATTGAAATATCGTGTTATTTCGCTCTTTAGTACAAATTTCAATGTTATGACTGGAAATTGACGGATTTCGCGAATTTTCGCGGTGAAATTTTGATGTTTTTAAGGTGCCTATCAACAGATATACACTTTGTTTATCTCCCCCTTCTTTATCAACACTTTTCGCGATTTCGCGGTCCGCGAAAAACAAACACCTCTAGAATGTACCATGCCATCATAATTTTTCCCTACCTGAAGCCGCGTTTTCACGAGGCCAGTCGGGAGGCAGGTAACAGGCGGCAGGTTACTTGGAGCAAGCTAGTGGCCTCGTGTGGACAGCACCTGCCTGGTTTTAGGGGCAGGTTGGTCGACTTGCCCAAGGAGTAAACTCGAGCTAGTAGCTTGCCTCCCCCACCCCTATCTGACTTGACCTGCTTGCCAACCTGCCTCGTGTGGACGGAGCCGGCAGGCTACTGTCGCGACAGTGGTCAGTCGACGACAGTCTGTAACCACCCACAGATGAGTTTTAGGTGTGTGTATGTTGTGTGCTTGATCGATTCATTTCATTGTGCTTTTTACTCTCTTCGCGATATGTCACGCAGATGGAGTGATGATTTGACAATTAAATTTATCGAATTGTACAAAGAAAGAGAACATTTGTGGAACCAACATAATGAATTGTACAAAAATAAAAATGCTCGTGACACGACCTTAAATGAGATTGCAGCAGAAATGAACATGTTTGATTTTGGCGTAAATGAAGTGAAAGCCAGAATTTTTAAAAACCCTACGTGCGACAAGAAATAAAAAACCAGCCCGTGAACCTGCATGATTGACAAGGCTGCCCAACTGGCCTCGTGTGAACAGCACCTGCCTAGCCAGTAACCTACCTTGCCAGCTACCTGACGCAGGTTACTTGCCTCCCAACTGGCCTCGTGTGGACGGTCAAGCGAGGCCAGTAGCTTGCTCCAAGTAACCTGCCGCCAGTTACCTGCCTCCCGACTGGCCTCGTATGGACGGTCAAGCGAGGCCAGTAGCCTGCTCCAAGTAACCTGCCGCCAGTTACCTGCCTCCCAACTGGCCTCGTGTGGACGGTCAAGCGAGGCCAGTAGCCTGCTCCAAGTAACCTGCCGCCAGTTACCTGCCTCCCAACTGGCCTCGTGTGGACGGTCAAGCGAGGCCAGTAGCCTGCTCCAAGTAACCTGCCGCCAGTTACCTGCCTCCCGACTGGCCTCGTGTGGACGGTCAAGCGAGGCCAGTAGCCTGCTCCAAGTAACCTGCCGCCAGTTACCTGCCTCCCGACTGGCCTCGTGTGGATGGTCAAGCGAGGCCAGTAGCCTGCTCCAAGTAACCTGCCGCCAGTTACCTGCCTACCGACTGGCCTCGTGTGGATGGTCAAGCGAGGCCAGTAGTCTGCTCCAAGTAACCTGCCGCCAGTTACCTGCCTCCCAACTGGCCTCGTATGGACGGTCAAGCGAGGCCAGTAGCTTGCTCCAAGTAACCTGCCGCCAGTTACCTGCCTCCCGACTGGCCTCGTGTGGACGGTCAAGCGAGGCCAGTAGCCTGCTCCAAGTAACCTGCCGCCAGTTACCTGCCTCCCGACTGGCCTCGTGTGGACGGTCAAGCGAGGCCAGTAGCCTGCTCCAAGTAACCTGCCGCCAGTTACCTGCCTCCCGACTGGCCTCGTGTGGACGGTCAAGCGAGGCCAGTAGCCTGCTCCAAGTAACCTGCCGCCAGTTACCTGCCTCCCGACTGGCCTCGTGTGGATGGTCAAGCGAGGCCAGTAGCCTGCTCCAAGTAACCTGCCGCCAGTTACCTGCCTCCCAACTGGCCTCGTATGGACGGTCAAGCGAGGCCAGTAGCCTGCTCCAAGTATCCTGCCGCCAGTTACCTGCCTCCCAACTGGCCTCGTATGGACGGTCAAGCGAGGCCAGTAGCTTGCTCCAAGTAACCTGCCGCCAGTTACCTGCCTCCCAACTGGCCTCGTATGGACGGTCAAGCGAGGCCAGTAGCTTGCTCCAAGTAACCTGCCGCCAGTTACCTGCCTCCCGACTGGCCTCGTGTGGACGGTCAAGCGAGGCCAGGAGCCTGCTCCAAGTAACCTGCCGCCAGTTACCTGCCTCCCAACTGGCCTCGTATGGACGGTCAAGCGAGGCCAGTAGCCTGCTCCAAGTATCCTGCCGCCAGTTACCTGCCTCCCAACTGGCCTCGTATGGACGGTCAAGCGAGGCCAGTAGCTTGCTCCAAGTAACCTGCCGCCAGTTACCTGCCTCCCAACTGGCCTCGTATGGACGGTCAAGCGAGGCCAGTAGCTTGCTCCAAGTAACCTGCCGCCAGTTACCTGCCTCCCGACTGGCCTCGTGTGGACGGTCAAGCGAGGCCAGTAGCCTGCTCCAAGTAACCTGCTGCCAGTTACCTGCCTCCCAACTGGCCTCGTATGGATGGTCAAGCGAGGCCAGTAGCTTGCTCCAAGTAACCTGCCGCCTGTTACCTGCCTCCCAACTGGCCTCGTGTGGACGGTCAAGCGAGGCCAGTAGCCTGCTCCAAGTAACCTGCCGCCAGTTACCTGCCTCCCAACTGGCCTCGTATGGACGGTCAAGCGAGGCCAGTAGCTTGCTCCAAGTAACCTGCCGCCAGTTACCTGCCTCCCAACTGGCCTCGTGTGGATGGTCAAGCGAGGCCAGTAGCCTGCTCCAAGTAACCTGCCGCCAGTTACCTGCCTCCCAACTGGCCTCGTATAGACGGTCAAGCGAGGCCAGTAGCTTGCTCCAAGTAACCTGCCGCCAGTTACCTGCCTCCCGACTGGCCTCGTGTGGATGGTCAAGCGAGGCCAGTAGCTTGCTCCAAGTAACCTGCCGCCAGTAACCTGCCTCCCGACTGGCCTCGTATGGACGGTCAAGCGAGGCCAGTAGCCTGCTCCAAGTAACCTGCCGCCAGTTACTTGCCTCCCAACTGGCCTCGTATGGACGGTCAAGCGAGGCCAGTAGTCTGCTCCAAGTAACCTGCCGCCAGTTACCTGCCTCCCGACTGGCCTCGTGTGGATGGTCAAGCGAGGCCAGTAGCTTGCTTCAAGTAACCTGCCGCCAGTTACCTGCCTCCCGACTGGCCTCGTATGGACGGTCAAGCGAGGCCAGTAGCCTGCTCCAAGTAACCTGCCGCCAGTTACCTGCCTCCCAACTGGCCTCGTATGGACGGTCAAACGAGGCCAGTAGCCTGCTCCAAGTAACCTGCCGCCAGTTACCTGCCTCCCAACTGGCCTCGTGTGGACGGTAAAGCGAGGCCAGTAGCCTGCTCCAAGTAACCTGCCGCCAGTTACCTGCCTCCCAACTGGCCTCGTGTGGACGGTCAAGCGAGGCCAGTAGCCTGCTCCAAGTAACCTGCCGCCAGTTACCTGCCTCCCAACTGGCCTCGTGTGGACGGTCAAGCGAGGCCAGTAGCCTGCTCCAAGTAACCTGCCGCCAGTTACCTGCCTCCCAACTGGCCTCGTATGGACGGTCAAGCGAGGCCAGTAGCCTGCTCCAAGTAACCTGCCGCCAGTTACCTGCCTCCCAACTGGCCTCGTGTGGACGGTCAAGCGAGGCCAGTAGTCTGCTCCAAGTAACCTGCCGCCAGTTACCTGCCTCCCGACTGGCCTCGTATGGACGGTCAAGCGAGGCCAGAAGCCTGCTCCAAGTAACCTGCCGCCAGTTACCTGCCTCCCAACTGGCCTCGTATGGACGGTCAAGCGAGGCCAGTAGCTTGCTCCAAGTAACCTGCCGCCAGTTACCTGCCTCCCGACTGGCCTCGTGTGGACGCTGGACGGTCAAGCGAGGCCAGTAGCTTGCTCCAAGTAACCTGCCGCCAGTAACCTGCCTCCCAACTGGCCTCGTATGGACGGTCAAGCGAGGCCAGTAGTCTGCTCCAAGTAACCTGCCGCCAGTTACCTGCCTCCCGACTGGCCTCGTGTGGACGCTGGACGGTCAAGCGAGGCCAGTAGCTTGCTCCAAGTAACCTGCCGCCAGTTACCTGCCTCCCAACTGGCCTCGTATGGACGGTCAAGCGAGGCCAGTAGCTTGCTCCAAGTAACCTGCCGCCAGTTACCTGCCTCCCGACTGGCCTCGTATGGACGGTCAAGCGAGGCCAGTAGCTTGCTCCAAGTAACCTGCCGCCAGTTACCTGCCTCCCAACTGGCCTCGTGTGGACGCTGGACGATCAAGCGAGGCCAGTAGCTTGCTCCAAGTAACCTGCCGCCAGTTACCTGCCTCCCAACTGGCCTCGTATGGACGGTCAAGCGAGGCCAGTAGTCTGCTCCAAGTAACCTGCCGCCAGTTACCTGCCTCCCGACTGGCCTCGTGTGGACGCTGGACGGTCAAGCGAGGCCAGTAGCTTGCTCCAAGTAACCTGCCGCCAGTTACCTGCCTCCCAACTGGCCTCGTATGGACGGTCAAGTGAGGCCAGTAGCTTGCTCCAAGTAACCTGCCGCCAGTTACCTGCCTCCCGACTGGCCTCGTGTGGACGGTCAAGCGAGGCCAGTAGCCTGCTCCAAGTAACCTGCCGCCAGTTACCTGCCTCCCGACTGGCCTCGTGTGGACGGTCAAGCGAGGCCAGTAGCTTGCTCCAAGTAACCTGCCGCCAGTTACCTGCCTCCCAACTGGCCTCGTATGGACGGTCAAGCGAGGCCAGTAGCCTGCTCCAAGTAACCTGCCGCCAGTTACCTGACTCCCGACTGGCCTCGTATGGACGGTCAAGCGAGGCCAGTAGCCTGCTCCAAGTAACCTGCCGCCAGTTACCTGCCTCCCAACTGGCCTCGTGTGGATGGTCAAGCGAGGCCAGTAGCCTGCTCCAAGTAACCTGCCGCTAGTTACCTGCCTCCCGACTGGCCTCGTATGGACGGTCAAGCGAGGCCAGTAGTCTGCTCCAAGTAACCTGCCGCCTGTTACCTGCCTCCCGACTGGCCTCGTATGGACGGTCAAGCGAGGCCAGTAGCCTGCTCCAAGTAACCTGCCGCCTGTTATCTGCCTCCCGACTGGCCTCGTATGGACGGTCAAGCGAGGCCAGTAGCTTGCTCCAAGTAACCTGCCGCCAGTTACCTGCCTCCCGACTGGCCTCGTATGGACGGTCAAGCGAGGCCAGTAGTCTGCTCCAAGTAACCTGCCGCCAGTTACCTTCCTCCCAACTGGCCTCGTATGGACGGTCAAGCGAGGCCAGTAGCTTGCTCCAAGTAACCTGCCGCCAGTTACCTGCCTCCCGACTGGCCTCGTATGGACGGTCAAGCGAGGCCAGTAGTCTGCTCCAAGTAACCTGCCGCCAGTTACCTGCCTCCCAACTGGCCTCGTATGGACGCTGGACGGTCAAGCGAGGCCAGTAGCCTGCTCCAAGTAACCTGCCGCCAGTTACTTGCCTCCCGACTGGCCTCGTGTGGACGCTGGACGGTCAAGCGAGGCCAGTAGCTTGCTCCAAGTAACCTGCCGCCAGTTACTTGCCTCCCAACTGGCCTCGTGTGGACGCTGGACGGTCAAGCGAGGCCAGTAGCCTGCTCCAAGTAACCTGCCGCCAGTTACTTGCCTCCCGACTGGCCTCGTGTGGACGCTGGACGGTCAAGCGAGGCCAGTAGCTTGCTCCAAGTAACCTGCCGCCAGTTACCTGCCTCCCAACTGGCCTCGTATGGACGGTCAAGCGAGGCCAGTAGCCTGCTCCAAGTAACCTGCCGCCAGTTACCTGCCTCCCAACTGGCCTCGTGTGGACGCTGGACGGTCAAGCGAGGCCAGTAGCCTGCTCCAAGTAACCTGCCGCCAGTTACTTGCCTCCCAACTGGCCTCGTATGGACGGTCAAGCGAGGCCAGTAGCCTGCTCCAAGTAACCTGCCGCCAGTTACCTGCCTCCCAACTGGCCTCGTATGGACGGTCAAGCGAGGCCAGTAGTCTGCTCCAAGTAACCTGCCGCCAGTTACCTGCCTCCCAACTGGCCTCGTGTGGATGGTCAAGCGAGGCCAGTAGCCTGCTCCAAGTAACCTGCCGCCAGTTACCTGCCTCCCAACTGGCCTCGTATGGACGGTCAAGCGAGGCCAGTAGTCTGCTCCAAGTAACCTGCCGCCAGTTACCTGCCTCCCAACTGGCCTCGTGTGGATGGTCAAGCGTGGCCAGTAGCCTGCTCCAAGTAACCTGCCGCCAGTTACCTGCCTCCCGACTGGCCTCGTGTGGATGGTCAAGCGAGGCCAGTAGTCTGCTCCAAGTAACCTGCCGCCAGTTACCTGCCTCCCAACTGGCCTCGTGAAAACGCGGTTTAAATCAAGATTCCCTATAAAAACAGCGTTGTCAGTTTTCCCTCAGTACAACAAAAGGACCTGCTTGATTTGGCTGGAGAGCGGAATACGATGGAATTGACAACAGTGCTCTACCTGTTGGCATTTCACAATTAAGTTCACAATCTATCAAAAACTTGGCACATTTACTCTAATTGGTGATCGTTTCTACATAGCCTGGACGAACATTACAAATATTAACGGTAATCATTGGTAACTGAATGGAAACATGCTATGCTGACTGATGTATGCAAGGATATCTGATATCTGCATTTCTGAGGGTCTACTTCTGAAATCTAACAGCAAGTCTGAGGTAAGTGTTGTTACGAGGTTAGGGCTCCAGCTAACAACCTACAATGTTGTAAATCATATGCTCCATAATCATATCCGGCCATAATTATCTTGTTTCTGGTAACTACATTTTGGGCAAATATTACTCATTTTCAGCCCTGTTGTAAACCCCTTGAACCGCAGACCGTTGAAAGATAGAGAAAATAACAGTTTCTTTCACAATTTCGCTCGAATACCTGTTACGTTCGTGCATGAACAGGAATTACATTAAAACATTATTGTTCATAAATCGGTCTGAAAGCTCACTGGTCTGCTAAGATCAATCAACAGATACCGTCCAGTGCAGCCTCACTGAAAAAAGCTGCAAAATGAACAACAAAAGTTACTTTCTAAATAAATTTATATCACAAAACAAAAAATTGAAATATATATTAATGAAATATTTAAGAAATTATATTAAATAAAATATCATTTTTTCTTCTTACGCCAAGATGGCAAATCTGAATGTATCAACAATAAAATCACCGTTTTACCAAGAATTCTACATCCAACTACAAACTAATTCATTCACAAAACTCGCTATAATAATTTTTATTGGCAAAATGTCGCCACAGTAGTACGTTGTTACAAAATAACGTGGATGGCATGGCTTCTCGTTACTAATTACGAGAGATATTGTCATGTAGCAAGATCACGCGCCGACCCACCCTTGTCCCTACAACCCTGGTACGGGACTCGAACCCACGTTCTGGTCGGCTGTCTCAAGGTTTTACTGGGAACGTAACACTCTCGACATACGTGAACTCGTACATGCGGGATCTTTGGCAAGACTGAGGAGAACAGGGAATCTAGGTTATGTTGAATCACAAGACCCTTGGTTCGAATCTTGAGGAACCATATTTATTTTTACTTACATTTATCCTATACGTGGCTTTAGCGTGGCGAACCTGACTACGGTCATAATCAGCCTGATGGACACATTCCACCTATTCTATCGAGGGCCAGTGCTCCATTCCATACCTCATTACCGCATTTCCAGCTGGCAACCGTACACCCGTTTGTCCTCCAATCGCCTGTCCGTATCCGCGTCTTCGTCCTCAGATCCTTCCGTCCTCTGCCACGTCCATATCGTTCTCTTCCGCTCGTCATCTTGCTCGGCTCCTTCGGTGAGACTCCCCGTCCGTCGCGTGGCGCAAAACTCGCCTCGCTTCGGCCTTTGCTGACTTAGCAGTCACGATTGAAATAATGACGAAAACCCTGTGACAATCACGCTGTGGCAATAGAAGATGTTGCACACATGTACTTAGAGCTTACATAAACCACGGATTCCAATAAATAGTAAAAGATGGACAAGTTCATCCTTTTACATCACAATATTATTAGATCATCGGCATGTCTTTGTTTGTTGTGTTTATAATAGTGTACACTTAGAGTAGCCGCGTATCAACCCCCCCCCCCCCCCACACACACACATATTACCATAACCGTAGTACAAGACAAGCCGAGTTATATCAGCTTCCAAAGTCCTCGAGGATGACGAAAGTCTTAACTCCTTGACTCAACTACAAACTTTGATCAGACTTCTCCATCCGTGACTCCACTTTACGAGAAATTCGTCGACTCATCTGTCAACAGGGCTAAAAGTAAACAAGGATTTCCTGTCTTATCGATAATTTCAGTCGAACAACAACCTAACATTTTCTTTTGTTATAAAACCAGAATTTTCCCGAATGACCAATGGAAAGTTGGTATCAAAGAGCATGTGTATTATATATGTGTTGCTTCTTGAATGGTGTAACTGAGATGGATGTAGATAGTTTCGAAGCCGTTATATAAATTGCACTGTCGTGTTTGGCATTGGTCGTGAGCCGGTATCGTTGTAACGCCGAGCACTGGGTTGGGTTCAGCGTCAAGGGGGGTGAACGTACTACGCTTAACATGTCGTCATTTTGTCTATTGTGAGTGTTTTTGTGGTTTTGGTGGTGATTATTGTAGGTAAGTCCTGGATTTTGTATTTTAGTACGGAGGCTTTTTAGAACGATTTTTTTTTTTTTTTTATAATAATAAAGGAAGTTAACATGAGGGAAGCGTCAGGCATGGCCAGCCGGCTTCGATGTACCTAGGGGCCAGAATATGATGGGATGAAGTTCCTATCCCCTATCCGACTTCATTGTTGGACACAGGGAGCAGATATAAAAAAAAAAAAATAATAACAAACACAGACATTTTAAATAAATTCAGAAGCATGTTGGTTGATCAGATTGTATTAGCTTCAATGGGAATGTATGTGTGTGAAATGAAGTGTAAATACAATTTTTTTAGCGAAGTGTATTTTTATGGCAGTATTATGCTGACGCAATATTCAAGACTATTTTTAATTGCATTGTTTACTTTCACAAGTTTCAAATGTATTTAAGAAAATCGCTTCCGCTGGATTTTGTATGGAATTCGTCGGTTAAGACGACAATAATTCATACGTTTGCTGCATGAATGTGAAAATAAATAGTATAAAAATGTCCCTAAATAAATACATAATATGTATTAATTGATTTACTCACTTCTTACCATGCACTGAGCCACCCACGACTATCGGATATCTAGAATAACGGTGATTATTGATTTTTAGCTATGCATTCTCGACTTAGAACTAATGCTTATATGTAGGTATATCATTTTTTATAACTGTGCAATGAAGGTCTTCAGGAAGTTCAGGTATAAGGATTGTTTTTTAACAAACGTGTATTCCATGACTCAACCTACATTGTTTCCGTTCGTATACTATGACATATATGGTAGGAATACTAGACAAACATTGATTAAGCATGCAGGAAGCTATGACAAAAATAAAAAAATGTAAATGAATGAATGCGACTAGGTTTAAATAAATTACTAAGAGAGACAGGAACACTAGCAACAACTCACGAACTTGTGCAGACATTTTTATTTGCACTGTTGCCAAACGTGCGTTATGTAAACACACTCACATGCACACCTACTGAACCTTCGGTGAAGCCTTGAAAACAGAATGAAATAATGTGAAAAAATGTGATATGAAGAATAATTTACCATAGTTTCAACGTTAGTCTAACCCTGCTTTCAGATTCTTATCTGCCGGGACATCATGCGCATTGCACACTGCTGAAAGTATATATATATAATCAATGCTATTTTAGGTCTAAGACCGTGTAAAGAGACAAATAAGAATGTTATTGTTATTTTTTGTTATTGATAGTTTCTTCACGATACCATTGATTAAACAAATATTCATTTTACCAAACCCTCTTTTTTACACACATTAATTTAAAAACATTGTAATTAAAAATCGATTTTTGGAAAAAAAACTCATTATTTCCACAATTTAATCATCATCATCATCTGTTTAAATTTAATAAATTTAAAAAAATATCAGTATTCGATATCGTCCTTCAAATCATTGTATTTCTAAATCGATTGATGAAAAATGTTTTCGACAACTTAATAAATTATTTTAATTTTTTCAATCGATATTGATAATTAGGTAGTCCCTAATCTGGAGTGTTTCGCCCCGCAGGTGTTTAGTGACGTCATAATGTCTGGCTTCACCCGGCGAGAGTGGTTCACGTTGTTAGCGATAGGCAGCGTCCACTTCTCCAGCGCTATCTGTGTGTCTATCCAGGCGCCGTTCTATCCTCTGGAGGTAAGACGTCAGTAAGCTGCTTTTTGTGAGCAGATAAAGTTACATTAAACCATTCGCAATAAATTATGTGATTTTTTTTGTTTTCAAGTTTTGTAGATTTTTCAAAATAAATATATCTTGAGTTTTTTTCGAGAATTTTTAGTGAATTTTGGTTTGAAGCCAAAATATATTTTTCCTATGAGTATTTTCTAAATTTCACATATCTTTTTATATTTTCTCACTCAAATGCAAGAGAAAACACAAATTAATCAAATACACGGGACTAACGAAAATTCTCTCGTTTTTGACATTTTTTGCAAGTACGAATTTTGAAACGTCTCTAACAAAAGTCGTCATATTGAGAGAGATTGAAAATCGCAACTGTTTTCATTTAAACATTTAATTTTGATAAAAACAGCGGCCAATGGGAAGAGCACTTGTAGCCAACTCATACTTACGATCAACTTATCTCCACCTAGCAGACGTTCATCGAACTCGCAAGTATAAGATCACTGCAACCTGTTGCACATTTTAAAAATCACATATGTTATCCAAATGAGAGAAACATTAAGGCTGTTCCATAATTTCTCTAAAATGAGACGTGAAGTCCAATGCAACGTTAAAAAGTAAAGCAAATGCAAATTTTGGACAGCCAACACCCTTGGATATTACGTTTTATATTCACCTAATGGAATCTTATTGTTAACTAAAGTGTGACGGTACATACTTTTAGTTTTGTTTAAACACACCTTCGTCTATGTGTCTATGTGTAGGTAAATCTTTGCTTTTAACTTTAACACCCCTTTATATGACGAAGTTGGGAAAAAACGATATCATCAACAGTTTTCCGTACATAAAATGTTTCGTGAACCGGTACAAACAGTTGACTTATACCGGTGGTATACCGGAACAATGAATTAGATCCCATTCAAAGATGTGTGCCCACCTAGCCTGCGGAATTCCTGATTTCGATCTGTTAGATTTGCTTCAAACTGTGTTTAAATTGTTCCAAAAGAAAGTCAAAATATGTCATCCTATAGTGAATCTGATGTTCTTTCTTATAAATGTTTTTTATTCCAATAAATGTTTCCGTTTTGCTGATGTTCATAATTAGGTGTGAAAGGTGCCCGGAGACATCACATTACAAATGGTAACTAAGAATATCTGTAGAACGGAAGTATTGATCGGAACAAACATACATTTATAAGAAAGGACACTCAAGTCTCTACAGGTTGACATATTTTGATTTACATTTGGGAAAACTGAAACACATTTACAACAATAACAGATCGAAATCGGGAGTACCACAGGCTAGGTTGTCATACAGCTTGACACTAGTCATGTCAATCTAAATGTAACATATTATGATGCACAAATATTTAATATGATTATCTTCCAGGCAGAGAGAAAAGGTGCCACAGCCACAGAGTATGGACTGGTATTCGGGATATTTGAGTTGGTCTGTTTTATTAGCAGTCCAATCTTCGGCAAGTATGTAAGTATGTATTGTATACACTCTCTCGTGATAAGAGGTGTGCTTGATAACGGTTCTTGGAAAGCTTCGTCGAGACTTTAGCATGTTGATAATCGTGCATGTTATCAGTCAGGGTTTAGTAAACGTTCCTTGGGAATACAGAGTATTCAATGACGACACATCGGCCATTTTAAGGTCAAAAATATGTATATTGACATTTGAGCTGTCAATAAAACATGATTATCAAAGAATAACATTAATAATTCAGAACTATAAAATATTTAGTAAGCTATACTTTCTTGTTTTACTCATGTCATCCATGTTTCCCATTGGTTGTTGCCATGGTGATAAGAAAACAAGTTAGTAGCCTACTAAATATTTCATAATACTAAGCCTAAGAAACACACACACATGTTGGAAAAGATATAGTTAACAAAGGAATTGAACATAGTTTAAAGTAAAAACATACTTTATAAATATGAAAGAAGAAAAGCGGGGTAAATTATTTATGTTATTTATGTTGCTTTATTTTATTTTAGTTAGATAAAATTGGAGCCAAGAAGACGTTGAACACTGGGATTATTGTGGCAGGAATCAGCTCAATGGTGTTTGGGTAAGTGAATTTTTATTATCTAAGAGTTCTGCAAATAATGATAATAATAACCTTTATTGGTCTCTGTAGCCAAAACTGTTGTCACATGACACAGAATCAGACACATATACAAACGAAAATCAAAACAAATTACACTTAATAAAACTTGTACATAAACTAAACAGAATTCGAGTACGAATGGTGCCTTAAAGTAGACCATCGCAACACGCATAGAACTATTTCATCAGTGAGGCTTGATGGCAACTGGAAAGACTTCCGAAATGTCTCGAAAACCCAGGGATGTACCCCTAGCACCTATCATAAGACCTATAACTCTGATATCTTTCAGATTTTAATAGGTCTTCATGTATATATATGCAGCCAATCAGCTAATCTATATTGAATATGGGTTTTCACTTTATGAACCATACCTAAGGTGGCCATATTTTGAATATTGCAAACCGAGACAAACAAAGTGTCAGGATTATGAACTCCATGGACAAATACGGGGTCTGGGGCGAAAGAGGCGAAACATTTTTAATTCAAATTTGCGTGCAAAATGCTGAGAAAACAGCTTTCTAACATGAATTAATAAAACAAAATAAATATCAATACATTTTTTATTATTCATATTAATTTTAATAATACATATTAAGTATTTAAATGAATGTGGATACATTTTTGTTGCCCGGTCGTATTTCACCAGCCGCCTGTTGACGGAATCAACTCTGCTGACTGTGATCGAGTGAGTGCGTGAGTCAGCGTCTGTGTCGAGGGCTAGAGAGCCGATCAGCAACTTTTAGCCCCCCCCCCTCTCCCCTGCTGTTGCAATCAACCGAGCTGTCTTTATTGACAAAATACCGGGACACTTTTTCCCCAAAAATTACAAACCGGTAAAATACGTCTTTTCAATGAATCTCTCGGGACACCAGTACAATGGTTCCGATATCGGTACTGTACCCGTCAAACCGGTACGTCTCCATACCGTTTGTTTATTTTTGTCAGGTTGCTGGACTTTGTCGACTCTCACACGTGGTTCATCGCCCTCTCCTTCATCGTGAGGATAGTCGAGAGTCTCGGCGCCTCTGCGGCTGTGACGGCGTCCTTCTCAATCACTGCCCTCGTCTTCCCCGGCTCCGTCGCTACCACGTTCGTGAGTATTCACGTGACGTCACAACGGCTATGTCTCTTTTCATGCGGCATTCGCATGAATGCACTATGTAGTTACATTTATATGCCTGACATTTTTAGTTTTAAGGATTTTAGGATGTCAGGACTCAGAATTTTTAAATTTGAGTGTTTTGATTTTTTCATATCCTCTACCTTCTAAAAGTCTTGAAAATAAAATAAAATTTGATTTTTTCATATCCTCTATCTTCTAAAAGTCTTGAAAATAAAAGAAAAGAATTGAGACTAATGTTTTGGGGAAAAAGTCATTCGCAGTGTAATATAAAAAAACAGGAAATCACATTATATATATTATGTCCAATAAAAAATCTATTCTAATATCCCAAGCTGTGAAAAATAGGCAAAAAATAGGTAATTTCTAGGTAACTGTGCCCTTTTACGCACAAAGAAAACTTGTTTGAATTAGGCCTACACTAGTCGTGGCTAGGCAACCCACTTTGTTGTTATACATGTTGTTATACATTTTTGTTGCAGGCAACTCTTGAAGTATTTTACGGACTGGGATACATCGTCGGCCCTACTATTGGTGGATACTTTTTCCAGGTAAGTTTTTAAAAACATCCTTTTGAGGCATAACCAATTCAACATATAACAGTTTAGAACTGTATTCATTAACTGCATGGTGCAAAGTTTTAACAACCAGGGAGCAAAGCATGCACAATATCAGCAGCTCTGGTTGAGTACACTGTTGGCAAAGTGTTTCTTGTGTAGGCATCATGTCGATAGAGCTGTTTCCTAGGTTGGAATTCATAATCGGCCCCTACACCTAGGGGCGCCCATTGTTACCAAGGTAACAGTTGTTTCCATGTTATTTCCCATAAACAAAACAAATCCATAGCAACAATGGGTGCCCCTAGGTGTAGGGGCCGACTATGAATTCCAACCCTATACTACATCATTGCAATGGTTTTAGGTTGGAGGGTTCACATGCCCGTTCCTTGTGATGGGTGGATTGCTGCTCTTAGATGGAGTGTTCATTTTCTTCGCAATGGTTTTAGGTTGGAGGGTTCACATGCCCGTTCCTTGTGATGAATGGATTGCTGCTCTTAGATGGAGTGTTCATTTTCTTCGCAATGGTTTTAGGTTGGAGGGTTCACATGCCCGTTCCTAGTGATGGGTGGATTGCTGCTCTTAGATGGAGTGTTCATTTTCTTCGCAATGGTTTTAGGTTGGAGGGTTCACCTGCCCGTTCCTAGTGATGGGTGGATTGCTGCTCTTAGATGGAGTGTTCATTTTCTTCGCTCTTCCACTCATTGATCATGGTGATACCAAGAATAAACCACCGGGTAAACATTCTATAACTTATCTAAAGCTCATTGCACATCAGCTTCCAACCCTGACCCGCCCATAAGGACAATGCATAACTCGGGGGTCTAGCCCGTCAACAAGATTAGAACTTGATGTGAAACAGAGTTTATAAAATCGCATTTGCATGTGAATTTTGTCATATTTAATACATTTATTAAAATACAATTATTATTTAGAGCATATATAAAAAAAAACAAGGTCTCTGCAGCCAAAGCTGTTGCCAATCGACACAGAATAAAATACAGAGATTATAAAACATAGAATACAGAAGACAGAACAAAATTTAAGAATACAAAATATGGTGACTAAAAGTAAAAATAGACCAATGTAAAAATCATAGAACAATATCTTTGGTGAGGCTTGAGCTAAACTGGAATAAATTTCGAAAGGCCTCGAAAACCCCGGGGATTTTACCCCTAGAACCTCTCATAAGACCTATTACTCTGATCGATATCTTTCAGATTGTAAGAGATCTTATAATAGGTATTTCCTAAAACGTAACAAGTATTTTATTTCGATGATTAAGAATTAATTTTCATCACGCTGCTAGTGTTTTTCGATGAAGACCTGTTGTTACATATATAAAAAAAAACTCGTGCACATATCCCGTTTACTCTGCATGGATCATACTTAATCGAGCTGTGCTTCCTTTTGTTGCAGCTAAACTGTGTTCGTTGTTAAAGATGTCCCCAGTGTTATTGGACGCTTTGAGTGTAACCGCAGCTGCAATAAGTGCTGGATACTTCTCGGCTACCCTGGAGCCCCACGTCAGACAGGTAACTCTTAATAATCGACATTGCGTCAACATTTCGATATTGATATCGATATTTTCGAACATAAATTGTGAACAAAACAAATTTGTATGTATCGAGTTTTAAATTATCAATGAACCGCCAAAGAAGAAGGAAAATCGTAAAAAAAATCATGTTTCATTTTATCACTCATATGGTTTGGCCAAATCAAGAAAATCAAAATCCGGACAGCATTTTTCATCGATTGTCGAGATATCATAGTGATATCGAAGATCTCTTCAAATAGCTCGTATCAAAATATCGGTGTATCTTTTATTAAACAAAAAAAAAAATTATAGCCAAGATTCACACAAGTACAATGTAGTTAAAAGATTTTGTTTGATTATTTTGATGTTGAACGACGTACTCACCCCGACTTCAGGCTGAACTTGAAGGAAAGTGACAAAATGAAGGGAGGATTAGAAGTAAAATGGTGTATGGTGAATAGATGAAAAGCTAAAAGAGGGAGACACCATTTCGGCAAAATTCACCCGTTTACTTTATGTTTTCAGTTCGATCTTTCGCCGGTAGCGACGGGCGCCATATTCATCATCAGTGGCGGCTTCTACGCGATCACAGCGCCCCTGGTGGGCAAACTGTGCGACACGAGAGTCAACCCTAAGAAGATAATCGTACTCGGGGGTGTGTTGATCATAGTCAGCTTCGTCCTGATCGGACCCTTCCCTTACGTTCCGATCAACACGTAAGTTGATCAACTAATAAACATTACACTCGCCACGAGAACTCAACAACTGTTGAGATCACGAATTCTTTGACAGTCAGAGTTCTAAAAAAGAGTGAAAACTTAAGGTTTTCTGTTCGTATCTTCAAAATAACTTAAGAAATCGAAATTATGCGTATACAGCAGGGTAGATGTTATCAGCGTCTAAAGCTGATAACGAAACAAAATGTATGTAAAAAAATTCATTTCTTTTGGATTGACAGATGACACAATAATATAATATCCCAATTATCACTACAAGTACATTTGTGATATAACTGTTAAAAAATAATAACACATTTTTGATGTATTTGCAAATAAATTACTTTCGTTGAAAATTGTCTACAAAATTATACGCAGAACCGGTTAAAGCCGATTAAAGCCTACTGGATTGGTTTAGTCACTTTAAATTAAAGTGCCCCACTGCAAATCAGTTTAGTTACTGCGTGGGTAGACTGTAAATGTGAATTTATTTATTTTTTATTTTATTTAAAAATATGTGTGGGCATATTATGTTCGACCAAGTTAGACACCAATGTAGCCTTAGCCCATATGTCGACAAATTAGAGTAATAAGTGGACGACCAGTATTAACATGGACTGTGTTGTTTTCTTCCAGTACTCTCTGGTTGGTGTGTACAGGTCTGATAGTCCACGGTTTGGGCTTCGGTTGCATATTAATCCCTGCCTTTATCGACGCCTTACGGTCAGCAGTGTAAGTACACTTTATTATCTATACTTGGTTCTAGTCTAAGTAACACCCTGCTAAAGACGACACCTCTTATATTATCCCCCTGCGCGCTACAGGGTTGCCACGTTTCTACATTCAGTGCAGTAGCGGTCATTCGTACATTCTCGATAGGCTCCCGTCATCGTATCGTTGTATAGATTTTGCAACGCAGGAAAGGTCTGTGGTTCTCTATTGAAATTTACGATTGATTAGTTTTGTGTTAATGCTGCTCTTTGGTAAAATTAGTATCCTTTGAAGATTAGAACTTGCACCAAAATTGAAGTCCTCATCTTTAATCACTAACCTCAAAGGGAGGCGATGATATTGTGGAGATCATAAATGTCAATCATCCCCATTATACAACAAAGCACTCACCTTCTCAGCCAGTGCCAACACCTACAAACCGCATGGCGCATGGAGAAATAACTTGACAACTACGGGTACCATCCACTAACCCTAAATAGAGGAATGCTCCCTTCTTTTTGTAACTGTGTGTCCACCCAACCGACTGTCGCCTGAGATTTTAGACAAGACTGACGTTCACAACTTTCAACGAAGGAGGCGACGGGACGGCTAAGCATCCCTTTTAGGTTAGTAGCAGTGTTATATAATATTATCTTTAATATTTATCAATATCATACATTCATTGGGACAATTACGAAAAATAGGATTTCGGTGGGGGGACTGTGGCCCACCCAGTCCCCCTCCTGTATATACGCCACTGTGTTTCAGGTCGCGGGGCCTTCCTGATGACATCACCACCTACGGGGTCGTGTCGGGCCTCTGGGCCTCTTCCTTCGCCCTGGGGGCCTTCGTGGGCCCGTCCGTAGCGGGCCTCCTTCTAGACATGGTATTTACACTGACAATCTATACCGAAACTCAAGCTATCTATATCCTTGCTGCAAACACATGCGCACGCAGGTCCTATACCTAGGGGCTGTGGGTGTACAAAAGAGACGATAATGTAGTACTACTACAATTTGTTGTATTTGTTACAAAAGGCAACACGCGTACGATTTTTTTTGTCAAACCGAACACTTAGTTTTAGTTTATTAGTATCAGATACAAAAAGTATATTAATGCAAGTCCTAAGTAAAAAAAATTTAAATAGGTTTAATGTGGTCGCATTTATTGAAGTTTCAACTTGGGGATCTGGACCACGTACAGATGGCTGTAACGCAATGATTCTGTAGACGTAGCGTAACAGACCAATCGCTGAGGCGGTGAGCGTACACAGACACAAACCATGACGTCAAATCCCATCAACATGGCGGCGGCTCGTTATTCGCGCCCTTTTATTTATCGTTACTAAACCAATTATTTTGCGGCATAGACGGATCCGTTTTTCAAAATTCAAAGACACAAAATTATTAAATGAAAGACAAGGTGTTTAAAAATCGATTACAACTTTCATACGCGTGTTCCCTATTGGTTCTGAAAAATGAAACGGTTCCGGGTTCAGCTTCTTATTCGCTTCAATATCTTGACTAAAAATCGAGTTTACAACATCAAATATTATTTTAAACGACAAATATCATTGGATTTACTATACTTTTGTTTACATGTGAAATGTTTACACTCATTTGTAAACTAATTTTATCATCCACAAAGTGGGCTTAGGGATGTGGTGGTTGTTTTTTAAGATCATACATTTGTGTATCGTAAACCCTTATGCTTGTTTCTATATATACAGGTCGGCTTCAGAAAAGGAACTCTCTTCGTTATCGCAGTAGTCGGCATTCTGGTGAGTAAAGCCATTTATTAATTTGAATGAACTGATTTTACAAAGAGCACGATAAAAAGAACTATAGAATTAACAATGAAAAATTCATAAAATAACCAAGAATAACAAAACAAAATGACCACGGGCCAGTTTCACCAAACTTTAATCCCGCGATTTGCTGTTAATCGGAGATCAAAAATGGCGCCTGGTAGAAGCCACGATGCATTTCGTATGTAATGTTTGTTGAAACCATGGTTACCAATCCGAGATTAGTAAATCGGCTGATAAACAAGTTTGGTGAATTCGGACCTCAACTACTGTACCATATAGACTGTACTATTGATAAGTGAACTAGAAAACCACTGAAATCACATTCTATATAAAATTTACTTTACATGAGACATATTAATTCCCAGTTTGAACTCCATGGATAATTATATTGATAATAATCATTATTTTCTATACAAGGAAAACTCTGTGTGACGCGTTGATAAGCGAGCATGTGATTATTCCTCATGTGACTAATGCTAATTGAAGACACGTGTCTAGATAATTGTTACGGCAGTGCGTGGCTATAATCATTATCGCTGTCAGTTCGTCAAAGAGTTTCATTGCGAACCACAGAAGATGACGAGATGTTTGAGACAATGAAAAATTACTTAATGCTATTTCAAGGTAAACATCAAGAACTGATTGAATGTATGTGATTAAAAGTAGTAATTGTTAAAAAAACGTACTTAATTATGAACAATGATCATTATTACTCACTTATAACTAATTGTTCTTTATTGCGTTTCTCCACGATTTGATCATAGGTTGCAAGTTCGTCACACTTTTGCGTGTGGCTGCCACATTTGTGACCAAACTTTGACGAATTACCATGGAGAAACAATTGAAGCCTCTTGTACACAGAATTCCTTACTTCCTTAAAAATTTGCCTGTTTTTGAAACAAGATTGGAATATACTGTAATTTGTGATTTTTTAACATTTACTTATATTCACTTAATTTTAATAATATCCACCAATAGATGATTTTCAGAATTGATCTAGCAAGCCGTGATACGCTCTATCTAAGGGTTCTTGATAGTTTTGTTGAGGAGCATTTTTCACTGTTGTGCATTGTTGTCATTGAAGATCTGGAGGGCCGTGATTAACTCTATCTTATGCCGACTTTACACGACTCAATACTTTCGTCAAGCTTATTGAATTCAAGAATAAAAGCGAATCAAAAACAGTTTTGTAAAAAACTGCAACAATATAGCTTCTATTAATTGATGCTTTTTTATCCTTGAATTCAATAAGTTTGACGAAAATGTTGAACCGTGTAATGTGGGTATAAAGCCTGTATTACACGGTCAAACTTTTTCATCCAAATCCTTGAATTCAAGGACAAAAGCGCATCAAAAACAGTCAGTATGTAGTCAAATACAACAATAGGAATTATTTATTGATGCGCTTTTGTCCTTGAATTCAAGGAGTTGGATGAAAAAGTTTGACCATGTAATACAGGCTTAAGGGTCCTAGATGAATTCTGAAAAAGGTCTATTAGGTTTACATCAATAGCGTTGGTAACAAATAAGAGGGCTGTGACGACATAGGTCAGACAAACAATTGGTTGCTGGGTAGTTTCATTGTTGTGTATTTCTTTGATTCGCGCACATTTAATGTTTGTCCGAAACTAAACACTGTGGAGTGACTATTTTTGTATTCGAAACTAATGCTATAGACCATTTCAAAAACTATCTAGAACCGTTTGTATGACTCTCATTACGGTCCCTTTAATCTTCAAGAACAACAATACGCAACAATAAACATTTCAATTATCATATCATTGATGCATACAAGCTCATCATCTACTAACCTTGATTTTATGTTTTTCATTGTTGTGCATAAAGATTAGAGAACCATGATAATTATACAAATGACGTTTTAGATAGTTTTTGAAATGGTCTAATCCACAGCCTTCTCGATGGGTCAATTCGCGATTGAACCGACGTTCGGGAAGGCTGTGGCCTCATCATAACCGCTGTGACTTCACGTGGGAATTATGAATATTTCTGTGTTACAGGTTGTTGCCATGACTACCTTCATATGTACCGAGAAGCGACAAGGGTTGAAGGACGCACCCAATGATTGCATTAGCCTCTGTGCCAGCTGGTCTGGGTCCTCAGAAATAGACGACAATGCAGGAAACTGTTCGACCGGGACAGACCGGCGTAGAACCACCAAAACAAACGGATACGGAAGCATCAGGCCCGGGTTTTCCAAAGACCTTGAAAAACATTATTACAAACCATCTGAATTAGCTGCAAATGTGTATTATTGATATACTTATAATAATGATTTTTAAAACGTGTATGTGTATTGGAATTCTTAATACCTCAAACACAGTGGGTGTGACTATAATTAAGGCTAGTGCACTTCACTAAGCGGAAGACCGCCTTACGAAGGTATGAAACAATGCATGCAATTGATGCAGCAATAGCACAAGACTCGAATCTAAAAATATCTATGTGTCCGTGTTTTGTTTCGGACAAACATTGAATATACACCAATGAAAGAAAGATACAACAATGTAGTTGCCTAGACATAGATTGTTTGTCCACCTGTGATGTCATAACCCCATCAATTGAGGCTTGTGCTATTAATTTCGTTGAATCAGCGAGCATGAAACTGTCAGTTAAATGTTGTTAAGATAGAATGGAAGAACTTTAGCTAAGTAACTGTTGTTGAAACAGAAATTGTAAATGTGAATGCAGGCCGCTATTTTAAATGTATATATACAAGATTTTATTATGTATGTTTGGTTATTATGTGTTTGCATGTATTTTGTATGAATCCAAGGCAGTTTAACCTAAACAACAAAACTGTATGCCTATAGTGCGATCACAAATAAGCTTTACACATATTATAATTATTTGTGTTTGATTTTTGATTTAATTTAACTGAATGCAGAAGTTAATTTGGCGTTCTAGTGTTTTTGTAAATACGTTTCCTTATGTTATCATTTTGAGCAATTCAAAATGTATCATGCGTTTTTATCATAGGTTTTTTTGTATTGTTTTTGTTGTTTGAATTTGAGTGTAAATTAGTATGTGTGTTTGGGTGGGATGAGTGGGTGGGTGGGGGATGCGAGGATATTTTCTTGTGGACAACTATGAGTTCAACATTGTAATATTTTCTAGCTTATAAACAGTGATAAACTCAAAATTGTTAATAATAAAGATGCATTTAATTTGTTCTGAATATTGTCCCAAGTTTTCAGATAGATTAAATGTAACAAAACAATTGATTTTACTTGTAACTTTCGCAGTGACTTTTATATCACGTGAAGGCGAAGAACAATGATCATGAATCTTTAATGCTATCTAGTTTAGTCTCCAATATTTCTAAAAATAACTTTTCAATAGCAAATAGTATAGAAGTTGATACGTTTTCTTTTCTAGTATTTTAAACGTTTTATATACTAGTATTTTAAAATATTACTGTAAACTTTTTATTAGTTACAACCATTTTCTGTAAACTAATGTGTTTTGTAATTGGAATAGTGATGTATGTTGTGCTAACTAAATGTGAGTTCTTTATAATCATAACAACACTTTGTATTTGCATTCTAAAATACTTTATTTGCAAATATAATCTTACGTCGAACCAATGCACATTGTGTTACGATTCTTGTTCTAAAGATTTAACATTTTACTTCTTATCTTATAACTATGGTTCTCGTAGTTTTTGAAAGTCCGTACGTAGTAACTTAATTCTTTTTCAGCTAGAACAAGTTACTATACTGCAGAAATGTCTCAAACTTGTAAACAATATGCCTACGTTAAAACGCCTAATAAAGAGTTGAATGTCGAATGTATGACTGAGTGATGAACATTGCCTGTAAAAGGCGGAAATACTTTTTATATAATTTAATAACAACCTTTCGGCGATTTTCGGCGATGTTGCGTTTGCTTTATAAATGATGAAAGGTTACGATTCGTGTATCGTGTGTTTGATCTAGAAACTGTTTGTGATTCGTGTATATGTTTTATTATGATTTCAAAATGTGTTCGTTGAATTAATAAAATGTATTTTTTTAAATGTGAATTGTACACTTTTACTACAATAATGTTTGTGGTTTACTTGATAAATAATGTACAGTATACACCATTGTAAACAACCCTAGATCCTTGCATGCTTGAATCAAGTTGAACTGAAGCAGCTCCGCGTGGTTGGTAACTGTGCTTTTATGTCACCGCATTTCCCAAAAGTTGTCACTAAGCACATTGTCAGTGTCACAGTCGCAGATAGGAGCTGGATCGAGTAGGGTCGTAACGGAATTAATTGATTTTTATAGTATTATAGTAGTGTTTATTTATTTTAGCTTTCGCTAATTACATAGATACAATGTACAGTAGAATATCGAAATTACAATTCCAAATTAAGATACATCATAGAATGAAAACAAAAAAAACATACACTTAAACGAAATAATAATAGATATAGATCTAAATTTGTAATAACTTACATATTAGGAATATGGGTATTTATTCTTAAGAAAGTTGATGCATTCGGCTTTGTACGTATTGACATTTTTATTGAGTTTTATGGTAAGTGGTAGACTATTGTAAAGTTTGATGCCGTTTATAAAAATAGATTTTTGGTTACATGTCTTGTACTGTAATTTTAGATGGAAATTATTTGCGTGTCTAGTTTTGTAATTATGTACTTCATTGTTTTTGCATAAAAACTCATTAAAGTTGACATTAAAATTTCCAGCAACAATATTTCGAATAAAAATAAGTACTTTGAGCCCCAACCTTTGCTCAACAGTCATCCACTGAAGAACATCTAACATGTCCTTGATATGTGTTCGTCTATGTACCTGCAGAATTATCCTTATTCCTCTATTATCTAAAATTTGCAAAATTTTAATGTTATCAACACCTGACTTCCATAGAATGAAAGTACAATATTCAAAATGAGGTCTAATTATAGTTTTATATTGTCAGTCTTGTCCATTGGCTTAAATGTTTGCTGATTCTATACAGATATCCTTTCTTCTTACTTATCTTTTTTGATATATACTGAACATGTTCACGGAAATTTAAAATATGATCTATTATGACCCCTAAGTACTTAACACTACTAACAAAATCTAACTCAATTCCTTCCAAAGTAATTTTACAACTAAGGAGCTTGCTATAAGAATACTTTGGGTTTTTGACACATTAAGCTTTAACTTATTTTTACTAAACCATTCACATAATAATTTTAGATCACTATTAACTTTATCACATATTTCCCTAAAATTAGTACCCGCATGCCAAATTAGTGTGTCGTCCGCGAATAGGTTAACAAATGTAGTTTTAAGTGATCCAGGCATGTCATTGACATAGATTATAAATAATAAAGGTCGTAGGACAGACCCTTGAGGAACTCCTATGTTAGTCAATGTGTGTATTTCAATGAATGTTGAAGTATTTCCTAGCACCCTTGTTTGCTGAGTTCTTTTCTCAAGATAACATTTTAATTTTTAACCATTCAATTACATTACCACGCACACCATATTTTTTTAGTTTTTGAATTAATATTTTTCCATCCACAGTTTCAAATGTATTTTTTAGATCTATCATCACAGAGATAATAATTTGGTTTTCACTTTCAAGAATACTTTTCCATTTAGAAATCAAATACTGTAATGCTGTTTCCGTTGACATTTTCTTTCTAAAGCCTGACTGATGTTTATAAATTAGATTATTACTTTCAAAGTAGTCCGACAGCTGGTTATAAACTACAATTTCTAATATTTTTTCATAAATTGGCAGCATATTTATAGGTCTAAAATCTTGTGGCAGTTTAGGTTTCGTTACTTTAGGTACAGGGATAACAGTCGAGAGTTTCCATGACGATGGAAATTTTCCAGTTTTTAGTGACTCATTTACAATTTTTAACAGCTGAATTCCACACGAACCAAAGGTTTTTTTAATAATTTCAACTGTAATACCATCAGTGGAACCAACCTTATCTTTTAAACTGGTAACTACTTTCTTCAATTCGTCAATGTTTATTAATTTGAATGTATCAAGTAGGCCATGGGTAGGCGTATTTTGAACATCCGTATCCTTCTTATCGCTGCTTGGGATTGATTTGCATATTTCGTTAATACTGTTCACAAAAAAATGTTAAAACTAACTTCAGGTGAATTAACACTTTCACAATCATCAAAATTAATATTTTTATAAATTTCTGCGTCATCTTTCTGGCCTCCTTCACACCGGACAAGTTTTTTCAATGTCTTCCACATTCATTTACTATCGTTCTTTGAGTTGTCAATTTTAGTTTCGTAATATTTTCTTTTTGCTTTAGATAGTTCCTTTACAAAAATATTCCTGGCACTTCGATACACATTTTGTTGCTTTTCACTGCTACAAAGTTTATTTATTTCCCACTCTTTCACTTTTAACCTCCATAGCTCCTTCAGTCTCTCATTGTTCTTAAACCATGGCTTATCTTGTGATTTATTCGCCCATTTTGTCTCCTTACTCGTCTCAATTAAGCCTGCCGTGATTGCACGTGTATAGTTAATTGCGAAGTTGTCCAGAGAACATGAATTTTCCAGCCATTTCACGTTATTAAGATATTCATTCAGTCTTTCAAAATCACATTTTTTATAGTTGTATAACTATCACAGTTCGTATTATTAAGTTTACTTCTCTTTGGAGGAGAGAAGTTATACATAATTTCAATTGTCTCGTGGTCCGAGATTTTTAGATTATTGTTTGTTTTGACTTTTAGCTTACTCACATTAAGCTTAGTTATAGCTAAATCAATGATGGTCCTGCTGTTTGTCGTAATACGGGTAGGTACCTTCACAACTTGTTTTAAACCCGCACTAGTAATAACACTCATAAGTCTCTATGAGTATGTAATCATTTTTTATCATATCAATATTGAAGTCTCCAAGAATTATAAGGTTTCCTTTCGCGTCTGCTACGTCAATGAGCCATTCTTCGAAACAGTTTAGGAATGAAGCATTAGATGAACTAGGATAATGGTATATATAACATAAACAAACAGTGGAAGTTGCTTCGAAACAATTCTTAAACCAACGATCCAAGAATTCATTGGAAGCGTTGTTTTTACAATATTGTAAATTTCTAGGTCTTCTCGGGCGTATATCGAGCATCCTCCTGTGTGACTGCTCTCAGACTTTATGTTTATATGTTTGTATCCTTTTATTTCAGTTTCCATTTCGTATAAATCATCAGTGTAATGAGTTTCAGTGAGGCAGATTATTGGCGGACGATTGTTTCCTAGGCTAAACTCAATTATATCCTTTTTTGCGACTGACCCACAGATGTTTAAATACAAAATATCACTGCATATTTTTTATCGCCTCGTAACTTTGATTGCTAAATCTTATATTTCACTTTATTTTCTTTCGCTTTGTAAACTCTACCGTAACACACGCAACTATTATCGTAGACGGTATGATATGGGTCTAGATCAAGGTTAAATTTTGTATTAGCCCTGTAGCAGTTAGTTCAATATTTGTTGATGGATTCACATTGGTTGTACGAGTGATTGTCTGAGCAATATGCTCACGCCACTTGGTTTTTACAGTCACGTTCGTAATGTCTATAACCCTGACATTTGTAGCAGCGTATAACATAGATGTAGTCCTTTATCTCATATACACTCCAATTCATTTTGATCTTATTTGCTTCCATTAGTACTTCTCAATTGTTTCCGGATAAACTTCAATTTTCATTGTACTGATTTGTTCGTTTTTAGTTTTCTTATGAATGATTTTTAATTTTTATGTAGTTGTGCTCATGCAGTACGATTTGGTTTTGTTCAGCAAGTATGTGTACCAGATTATCATTTGTGTCATCGATTTCATCCATGTCGTTGATATAGCCAATCTTGGATTTTTCCTATAGGTAGCTTTCAATAGACGTCACGTGGCGGCCATTATGAGGTACACATTGCTTGTTTACATTTTTTCTGTCAATAGAAGACACATAAGTTATCCAGGAAATCACAGTTTCAAGCCGTATAGATTGATGTGTGCAGGTAAAAGTTCAAGAAAATGATAACACATGCAAATGATTGTCTTCAAACAGAGTTTACGCGTTCTTATTTTTTTTTTCAGTAATAATAAGGAACCTTTGTTTGAAAACAGTTGATGTGTCAGTCAAAGGACATCTGCAAAATTGCAACAATAAAGTGTCGGAAGAACGTAAACAAATGTTTACAGAGTACCCCACAAGGTCCACTAGATCGCTTGTAGCGCGCGCGCAGCGCGCGCGAAGTAAGGTCATCCAACCTATTTCCATAATGTTAAAAATCACATGTTATTTAAGGTTAGAATGATAAACAAATTGAAATTGAATGTAAATAAATCCAAATGTATGTTTATAGGAAGTGGTATAAATGCAAGCTATAATTCATGGAATGATGTCAACTGTATAAGAATAAATGGGGTTAAGCTAGAAATGGTAAATGAATATAAATATTTAGGTATTGTAATAGATAATAAATTAGATTTTAAAAACCACGTGAACTATGTTGTAAAAAAAATTGGAAAAAAGGTAGGTTACCTTAGAAGAATAAGTGGACATCTTTCCTTATGGACTAGGTTAATGGTTTACAATGCAATTATCAAGCCACATTATGAATTTAGTGCAACAATTTTATTTCAAGCTTACCAAGGAGATGTTAATAGGCTGCAAATTATCCAAAATAAAGCAATGCGTTGTATTATTAAATGTAGAAAAACAGTTCCAATACGAGTGATGTTATTAACACTAAATTGGCTCTCTGTTGTAGATAATAATATGTTACTGGCTATGGTGTTTATGTTTAAAATAATGAAGGGCTTGTCGCCTAGTTATCTAACGGATAAGTTTGACTATGTTAATAAGGTGCACAGTATAGGTACAAGAAGTGCAATCAACAGAAATGTGTATTTAACTAATTGTAATTCAAATAAATTGTATAAATCAATTTTTTATTTAGGATTAAGACAGTATAATCTGTTACCAATAGAAATTAAGGAAATTAATAGTGTTGGTTTGTTTAAAATTAAATGTAAGGAGTGGATAGTGAAGAAAAAATAAATGTATGTAGGATGCCAAAATAGCTGTTAAGCTAATAAATAAAGTACATTACATTACATAGGTTCAAGGGAGCGCCAACTTGATTCAAAACCGCGAGATAGCGCCACGGCGAGTCTCGACTCTCGCTCTGTTTTGTGTGAAACTTGAGGCTGCTCGTAAAACATTTCCCAGCAAACAATGGGGGCCCGTATGTCGGCGTATACGGCCGTACATCACGGCTGTCAAAATCAATGTTACGAATTGGGTCGGAAGGTGTATTGAGAATCAAATACACTTTTTGATCACATATTATTTGTTTTGAAGTTTTGAACATGAAACATTTTGAATTTTTGTCCTGCGATGAAAATTACGGATGTAACGTGAGTGGAAAAGAACATAATAAGTTTAGGCCTATTTGATTGTCATTTATTGTTCTGTGTAACGCTTAGTTTTCATCGTAGAACTGAAATTCAAGATGTCTCGTAGTTCACACATTGACACTAAGGTTGGAATTCATAGTCGGCCCCTACACTTAGGGGCACCCATTGTTGCTATGGATTTGTTTTGTTTATGGGAAATAACATGCAAACAACTGTTACCTTAGTAACAATGGGCGCCCCTAGGTGTAGGGGCCGACTATGAATTCCAACCTA
This sequence comes from Isoperla grammatica, assembly GCA_945910005.1. Taxonomy (NCBI): domain Eukaryota; kingdom Metazoa; phylum Arthropoda; class Insecta; order Plecoptera; family Perlodidae; genus Isoperla; species Isoperla grammatica. Next base: position 28,146,254 of record OX246748.1, read on the forward strand.
ATAGTCCGTGATTCAAAAATATTTGATTGGAAAACACTTTATGAAAGTTGTATTTTGTATTATGTATCCGCCTGATGGTCCGTGGGAACCTGAGTAGCGACGAGGGTTCGGTAAACACCGGCGAGTTCTCGACTCGCGCTCTGTTGTGTGTGAAACTTGAGGCTGCTCGTAAAACACATTTTCTACCATACATACGGGGGGGGGCCCGTATGTCGACTTATACGGCCGTACGTCACGGCTGTCAAAATCATTTGTTTACTAATTAGATCGGAAAGGTTTTTTGAAGATCAAATAAACTTTTTGATCACATATTATTTGTTTTGTAGTTTTGAATACGGAACATTATGAATTTTTGTCCTGCGATGAAAATTACGGATGTAACGTGAGTGGAAAAGAACATAATAAGTGTATTTGATTGTCATTTATGGTTCTGTGTAACGCTTAGTTTTCAGCCTAGAACGAAAATTCAAGATGTCTCGTAGTTCACACATTGACACATCACACACATACTATTTTTTTTTTTTTTATCCGTGATAAAAAATATTTGAATGGAAAAACTGTATTAAATTTGTATTTTGTATTATGTATCCGCCTGATGCTCCGTGGGAACCGGAGTAACAAGGATTCCGTGAAGCACCGCCGAGTGTTTGACTCTCGCTCTGTTTGTGTGTGAAACTTGATATTGCAAGTAAAACTGTGAAGGCACCTTATCGGCAATACACATGCTATCTATCACGGCTGTCAAAATCAAATGCATATTACGGCTTTCTTTGAAAATCAAAACAATTTTTCGATGACATATTATTTGTCACAAAGTCATAAACATGGATCAGTTGGAATTTTTTTCTGTGATGAAAATTACGCCTAAATTGTTGAGAAGCGTGAGTGGAAAAGAAGATTAGTATATTTCATCTGTGATCTATTGGTCCGTGTAACGCTGAGCTTTCATCGTATCACATAAATTCAAGATATTTCATGGTCCACACATCGACACTAATATGATTTGCGTAACTAATAATAATAATATTTAAATAATATTTTATATGAGATAAAACTAGTAAAACTAAAAATTGTACTTTGTTTTCTCGTAGATAGTTTGTGTGAAATTGAGTAACAAGTGTATGGTCGGATGTCTGCTGAGGCGCGATGAGAACGCAATGCAGCTGCGTCCACTCACATTACAACAGTCACTTAGAAGCATTCACCCATTCATTCAATCAACTACGTACTAATGTTTGTTGTGTATTGTTGTGTATTGAGATCTGGGAATGATTATTTATTAGCGGGCTACTTATAGGTATGCATTTCTAGTTATATTGATAATACTAGTGTCGATGTTGAGATGTACAAGTAATGACCAATAATCATTCAGAAACTATCCCAACCCAACCGTTACAAGTGTGGCTTCAAACTGTTTCCACCTGATATACTGAATAATGCGTCATGATAGTCGTGTATCCTTATGCCACATGTGAAGCGGTTACCGAACAATAAGTTTATAATTGTATTGTGTTTGCACAAATACATAATATTATGTTATCGATGGTGGCGGGCTGGAAGCATTATAGTTTGGAGTACGTTGCCATCCAACACACTTTGCGCGCGCGTGTGTGTTTGTGTTTGTGTATAACCATGGTATAACTATAAACATTTGTGTTCAAACTTATTTGTCAAAACACAGGAACAGTCTCCAAGTTTACCATTGGCTTATCGCAAGTGTATTTTGCTTCATAATATCAATTGGTAAAATAAACCGAATAAATTACTACCTTGATTAACGTTGTTGCACACAATTACATATAACTATATAATGTAAATTAATAAATACACTTGTATTTATAGTCTACCCTCTACCGAGTCAGTTACAAGAACTGATTTTCTGATGCGGACACTATTCCATAATTCCATTCATTACACGCTTCGTTGTTATGACGGCTCTAAAGTCACCGTTTACGTATACCAGTGTAGTATAGATTGATAAAAGTCAATTTCCAAAATTAAAGAACCTCAGCCCGAACCGGGAATCGAACCCTTGACTTTCTGCATTGAAAGCAGAAATAAACCCATTGGAGACCATAACGAGCCACATACTATTAAAAGGAAGATTGTGTCTTCCAAGTCTGCGAGTCTAGTAAAACAAGGTCCTTCGGTTCCACGTTCGAATCCTGCCTTCGAAATTCACGCAAGTGGCATTTCATCGACAAATAATAAACTTACAGCAAGAATTATGTCTTGGGTGGTAATGAAGGCGAAAGTGTTTGTTTCAGCTCTTTGAGGCTCGGGTAGCTTGTAAGTTGTAACTATAAATAATGCTGCACACGCCAAGACGATGTTTCGTGAAACATGACTCTGAAAGTAGGGGAAATGGGAACGTTCGAGCGCGCGGCTGGGCTTCAAGCTAAAAGGGAATTTGGCGCGTGCACTTACGTCGGTGTTCCATAAATGTGACAAATACAATTCAGTGATTTTGCCATAATGGTAAGAAATAATCAAAATATAATTATTGAATAGTAAGGGATAGAATAAAAACTGTGTTTTGTTGGAATAAAAAGTTGGGTTTTATTTTTACAAAACAAGCTATTTAAAATTGCACCCAATATGCATTTGCGAAAGAAGACAATTAAAACTTTAAAATTAAATGCCAACAAAACATACAAATTAATTAATTCTTTTAGTGTGCGTTTGAAATTTCCAATTATTTAACGTAGTTTGGATGCAGTCGTTGAAGTACGCGTTTTACAGAGGTTTACTAAACCTCATATCCCGGGACAATTATTTTTCGTAAGGATACAAATACAGATTATTAATATTAGAAAAAGAGTTATCTTTTTAGTAAATTTTGAATCATGCTTCTATCTGTGTTATATTAGGAGATATTGACCTCCAAATTAACATGCATAATATTATGCCTACCACTGGAAATCCGTTTCCCGCACGACAATCTACTGTTTAACCTAACCTTAAATGGGAGAATCATTCAGAAAAAGAAATGAAATGATCTATCAAAACAAATTATGGGCCACAAAGGCAAAATAACAATCTGTAATGAGATTTTATCTTCACATTCTATAAATATTTTCAAAGGAAATACTTCACGCGTAAGTTCACATTATTGGTGAGGATAATTTAAATAATAATGCGATTTTTGTAGTTTGATCCAAAATGGCGATTTTGGATCTCATTCAATGACCTTACTTTGCGCTTCGCAATTACTCCGCTAGGAGTAAATCCAGTAGACCTTGAGTACCCCATGGCTACCGTGCGATACCGGAAATGACGTTATTGCAAGCTCCCTATAATTGACTATATACTTATCGCTCATTCTTTCTTCCATTGTGCTTTTTAAAAGTTCCACTTCTTTGTTGTTTGTGCAACTTGTTTTTACGCAGCCATTATTTAATGATTTGACCATTGTTATTCCAAGTCCCATTTTTGAAGGCTGTATATTGTGTTCTTTGATACTCTGTCTGGTAATTTCACATGATTGTTTCTCTTTTGGATAAACAATTATTGTTACTGGCGGTGTTTGTTTGAGAGCGCTGGCAAATGTTTTTTTAGGCGCTGTGAGTAGGCCTATGATATTTTCTTGAGAATTATTTTCCGATCGCGTTCCGGCTTTGTCTGCCACCTTGCGGCAATATTGGGGACTGTTATCGGACCGGACCGCTTTAGCTGTTGAGGAATTCTGGAGGTGTTTGGAGTATTTGAAATGTTAAGAAATGTTGCCTTTTTTATTTCGAATTTGTTCATTTTTGTTTTATTAAAAAAAATATACATAATGTGCTAATTATAATTCCTTGACGCCAAGTTTGGCACACATTCTCAAATGTATTGAATAAATAAATAATAAATAAACTCTGTGACTATCAGACTTCGAGCTAGGCCTGAAGAAGAAGATGGGTAGTGTAGCCTAACCGAAACGTCAGCTATGGTATTAGCGGCGATCGACGCGGTAATACCCGAAATCAAAGATCAATAATTGACTCGGGTCACGAAAGCCTAGACGACAGTGTTTACAAACATATTATAAAACAAATTTTAGTCCGGTTTCTATATACCTGCCAAATTATCCGTATTTTGTCAACAAATTCTCTAAAGACGTTTGCATTTTTTTTATAGTTCGAACAATCTTGAGTAATACGTGTGAACCTGTAACAAATTATGCAATACATAGATCGTAGATTTTATGTCATAATTAGCGATGAAAAAAATATAATGTTTATTAATACCACATCAGGTTACAAGTTTCAATTGGCTATTATCAAGGCAATCTGCTTCAAAGTCTTGCATCAATTTACTCATTACCGCGCAAATGGTATCTGCATGTATTATAAAAAAAATTATTATACATACAATAAGTTTATTTAATCGACCCACAATTGGTACTGTAATTTATTACTGGAATAATTACTTCTTTTGAAATACAACAAGATTACTTGTTATTGTAATAACCTTCAGGTTAAGGATAAACTTTATTGGGTGTTAACGCGTGTAAGTATGTATATATATGTATCAACCAGGAAACGTATCATAGCCAGTATATTAGTTACAAACAACCTCTAAACATGGGTCTGCTGCTGAGGTTTCTTATTCTAGCTGTCTCCGTCCTGTGTGTGACTAGTAAGATTCTGCCGCTACGTAAGTTGACAATCATTTATTATTAATTTTTTAAGGGTGGTCATCAAAATAAGCTTTCATTTTCTTAAATATATCTCAAGAATGCTACTCGAAATCGAAATTCTGAGTAAAGTGCACTGTGGTTTGGTAAGCCCTACATACTAAAATGATAAATATACAAAATATTATAATCAGTAATGTAGTTAGTAGTGTAGAGTATAGTATCCCTCCCTCTTAAAGCAACAAGAATTCTCATCATTGATGTAATTTTTAATGTAAATGAAATATATAGAGTAATATATTAAATTAGTCATAAACTAGGATAGGATTGGAAAGGAGTCATAATAATATATTAATTAGTGTTGTGTATACCTCTCACTATTATTGTGTATATTGCACCACTATGCTGGTATGTTTGATTTTGTTGTAATTATATATTAATATCAAAGTTGTATTGTGTAATTCAAAAGTAGATAATATTAATTACAATGTATAAATAGCAATTGCTAAAATAAAGTTCTACTAATATACTAATTTCCGAATGTATGATGTCTTGATGTTGCAGCTGATTATATCACTCCCTGTTATAGAGATCAAGCCGATCTAGATGAATGTGTCACAAAGCATGGCAGAATGGCCATACCGATGATTGTCAAAGGTATTTATTTCTTTACACCTACTATTTTTACTCACAATTATTGAACATTTGTATGTATTCGTCAATCAGTAAATTTAATAACAGTATTTAAAAAAAATATTGTAGCTGTTACGATTGTTATTATATCTATGTAATTAATTCAATGGTTGAAAATTAATTTATTGCAGGAATAACAATCGAAACAATTACAATCGAACAAGATATTAAATTCATTAGCAGATTCAAAAAACCATTTCACAGATATGAATCACTTATTCAATATATTTCTCGAGATGTTAAGAAAAGTGAGTTGGATTTCTATCCACCGTTAATCATAATTGTGTGTTCTTCAACTTTCAGGCGACCGCAAGTACAAAATACCCGTAATGGATCCTCTAGATATTGAAAGGCTAGTGATAGCTAGAGGCAATGGTACCGTTTCAATTGACTTACTGGCTGAGAAAATCAAGCTTGAAGGGTTCAAGAAAACACAGATCAAATCTGCGAAGTAAGTCAAACTTCTGGTTGTTTTTGTCTCTTTTAAGCTCTGCACACATCGGGCTCTGTGACATAGGGATATTATTTGTTTCTGGATTGGTGAAGGCCAATCCAGTCTTTATGTTTTATGTATAGAAGTTTACTCCCAGAATAGAAATTAAATATGGTTTTGTAAGAACACATATTCTTAATCAATAACATTGTATATTTAAATCGTTCCGTGTTCAAACGTTTCATCTCGAGCGTACTTTAATAAACCATAATGTAAAATATGTAGTGTACACTGTACATTTCTACTTTTTCTTTGTGATCTGACTTTAACATTCTTGCACCATTAACTATCGTATGTTTCAGATTCGACTTGGATGCTAAAACAATTACACTCAACCTGTTCAATCCTACAGCTCAATTCATTGGCGATTGTACTATTAAAGGACAAATTCTTATCCTGCCAATCACAGGCCAAGGGTTCTGCAACGTAACGCTTGGTAAGTACTCATACCAACAGAGAAGGAAATATAAGGTAAAAAAAACTCATTAAAAAAAGTTTTAAAAGTAAAAAAAAAGTAAAAATATAAATGTATATATAAAAACAAAAGTAGGGTCACAGAATTGGGGGCCAAATATTAATCACGCACTGCTAAATTTGGATGAATGGTGTCTGGGGCAGAGCCCCATTCTCAGGAGTCAAAATATTGTTGGGTTCTTAAATTTAAACTTTAATAAATATGAATTCTTCACATAGAAAAGATTGCTCATTGTTGTATTCAAAATTTAAAACATATCATATTACCGGTATAGTATCTGTACATGCAATCGCACGACAAAATAGTTCGTCTTACAAGAAGGCAGGAGTGAGATTGACATAGAATTGAAATCAATAGTCAAATTGTGTTTATACGTCATAGAATTTACTCCTTGTTAACTCCCATACTACTGTATGTATACCATGTATATGTCAATTGGATGAAATACAATTCAATACAACAGAACACAATACAATACAATACAGTACTGCTCTCTGTGGATGATATCGGGAACTTAGTAACAGGACTCAGGATTTGTTTTTTTCCAATTCCGGTAATGTTCGATTCTTGGGAGTTGATTGTGAATCAGATCGTGGTCTCCTGGTCAGGAAGTGTTTATGTAGAGAGTGAAAGAGTGATTTAAAAGAGTGATTTAAATTGATTGAAAATCTAACTCAATCCCGGTTTGAAACTTCCATGTAAACGGGACTATTTAAACCTAAAGGCAAGGTTTGGAATCAAATGAACATACAAGAGTTTTGTGTTGCTTTCAGAGAATGCGGACTGGGTATATGTATTGAAGTACGATGTGGTCAAGAAAGAAGATGGACGAGAATATATTGTTCCCTCCAACAACCACCTGGATCTATCGGTATCCAGGTTGTACATTAGGCTGGATAATCTCTTCAATGGAGACAAAGCTCTTAGTAAGTCCTCAATTCTTTGGATTAAGAGTACAAGACTCAATTGAGGGGGTTGTGACCTCACAGGCGGACAAACAATGTGTTGCTAGGCAACTCCGTTGTTGTATCTTTCTTTGATTGGTGCATATTCAATGTTTGTCCGAAACAAAACACGGCCACATGTCTATTTTTGGAATTGAGTATTGTGCTAGTGGCCATTCAACAATTATACTTTAGTATACTTTCACAATCAGAAATGTTCCCAAACTTTCTTTAAAAAAACTTGGTTAAAGTTGGATCATGATCTTTAGAAATGTCAAAGAAAAAACAACAACATTTCGTCCTTTGTGAATTGCTTTAAAATGTGTTTAAATTATCCCAAAAGAAAATCAAAATATGTCATCCTGTACAATATTACGTGCTCTTTTTCATGAATGTTTCATTGTTCCAATCAATGTTTTCGTTTTTCAGATGTTCTTAATTACCTTTTGTAATGTGATGTTGCTGGACACATTTCACACCTAATTAAAAAACATCTGCAAAACAGAAATATGTATTGGAATAAAAAAAATCATAAGAAAGAGCATTAAATTCTCTTTAGGCTGACATATTTTGATTTTCTTTTGGTACAATTTAACACTATTTTAAAGCATTTTTAACAATCGGGTTTGGGGGATGTGGGGGGGGGGGAATCTAGTGTTTCGCAAGGTAGATGAACATTCAGTCTTAAAATAAAAATACCTGGAAAATCGCTATTTTTTAATGTTGTTTGCACTGTGTGTTTCAGCCGATAACATCAACCGCGTAATGAACGACAACTGGCCAGTTATGCTCAAAGAATTGGGCCCGCCATTAGCTGAAGGAATCGGTGAAATACTGCAACTACTGGTTGCCAATGCTGTCCGCGAGATTCCTTACGATGTAATCTTACCGGTCAAACCCTGACGAACTAATTTACTAAGACACGCGTCTTGGTGATCAAACATTGTAAAAATATTACTGTTATATAAAAGGCTATTCGCACAAATTCTACAAATGTTTATTTTCGATTTCCAATTACACCCAATGAAACACAAACAGTTCTGTGTAGGCCTACTGTGCAACCACCCCAGCCCCTATGGATATTTTATTCCTTTTCCACCCTTTATATGTTGTCCCTGTTTCATACAGTGATGTCCCTTGACAGTTTTATGCAAAGCTCCTATGTTTGAATTTTTAAACGCCCCACTAGGGTTGACGCAAATAACTAATTAGGTAGACCCGAGGTCAAAGAGATGGTGGAAACTTCCTACTTACCCCCTACCCGACTTTATAGTTGATATTGGGACAGATGTTGATATTGATACTTGGGAATACAAGTAAATTTTCAGATAATATCCGACATTGTTTTAAGCTATGCCTGTATCCATTGTATCCGAATCAAGGCCGCTGTGACGTCACGTGGGAACTATGAAGACCAAGAATAACCCCGTTTGGATAATGATTGTCTCACCATGGGTTTATAATAGTACCTACTCCATGGTCTCGCAGTGAAAAATTGCATTCTTCTGACCATATCTTGCAGCTGGGCCAAAACCACAAGATCAACTAAGGCCAAAACCACAAGATCAACTAAGGCCAAAACCACAAGATCAACTAAGTTATATGAGGGTTTTTATGAAGTTTCAACTTCAAGTACAGACTGGCTGGAAATGTTAGCGGGTTATAAAACAATTTTAATTACTGTTAAATAAATACTTAGAGCCAAGTCATGAAGTAATTTAAATAGTCTTAATGCGGTGCTCTGAAGAGACTGCTATGCAAAAAATGAACTAAAACAAAGGTGCAGTATTGATTTGATTGATAACGTTGGCATGTTTAATCGATTTGAACACATCTTAATGGGGCTTTGCACGCAAAGCTTGAGGTAGAATGCGCCACCACCGTCCAAGCCCAAATCCATGACCTGCTGGATGGGTAAATCAGCGCGGACAAGGTCTACTTGACCCATCCAGCAGGCTGTGATGGCAGCATTTTGCCAAAGACATTGGAATAGAAGTAGCGCCACCATAGTTCGAGCTCACGTCCAGAGCCTCCTGGATGGGTAAATCAGCTCTTTTTTCATGGGGTGATCAAGTAGACCTTGTCTGAGGGCTGGCACTACGCTGGCGCTGCAAGTGGGAGAATGTGGCAGTGCAAAGCCCCATTGGCATTAGACCCGTCTATCATAATATATAAAAACAACTGCGAAGAACTCCAGCTTGTGAGAGATAATTACGTATAAATGTGTTTGAAACAACAATGTAGACAACGCATTTACAAGTATATCATTATTTTTATAGATAACGTGGATATGTTTAATCGATTTAGAAGAAATAAAAACAACTGCGAAGAACTCCACCTTGTTAGAGATAATTACGTATATGTGATTGACACAACACTATGTAGACTAACGCATTTACACGTAAATTTAAATGATTTGATAGATAACGTGGATAAGTTTAATCAATTTGAACACTCAATAATAATAAAAACAACTGCGAAACACTCTACCTTGTGTGAGATATTAATTAATTACGTATTAAGTGTTTGATTTTGAGAAAACAATTAATGGAGGTGATTTTTTTTTCAACTGCTCGTAGCTACAAAACGTCTGGACCAATATTGTTTTGTATTCCTCCTCCCCTTATACTTACTCATCTAGAGGTGGTGAGAAGTAAATTGCTGGGGGAAATCCGAAAATTTCAAAAATTCTCTCTCGACGACGACGACGAGAAGTATTTCGTTTTTTGATGTTGGCTATTTCTGATGGACAGCGGGCGGCCATTTTGAAGGTTCAGCGAAACTGCGGTGAAACGTAAACATACGAGTTGAGGGCCCTTGGCCAATATTAATTTGCTTGTAGCTCCTCACACTTTTACAGAATGAGTGAAAACGAAATGGTATATGGCACAACGTTGTCGTTGGAATCAGTTAAGGTGATGGCTGAAAGCACAGGAATCCATAATTTGCCAGACGAAGCAGCCAAAGAGCTCGCAGATGACGTTACTTACAGGTTAAAGCAGATTTTGCAGGTTAGTTTTGACTCTGTAGCCTACGTCAATCCAAGGTAGTGAGAGCTTCCCGGCTTAAACAAGGGCCTAGGGCTGGAGCCAGGAGATGAGCGTAATGGATCATCGCTCATGTTGCAAATTGATCTGAAACGTAGTTAAACATCCTAGGCCTAGGCCTACCTAGGGCCTAGGGCCTAGGCCTAGGCCCTAGCCTAGGTTAGCCCTAGGCCCTACCTTGGCCACCTTAGCCCTACCTAGGTGAGACATTCCATAGATTGTAGGATTTAAGCCTGGTTTATGATTGACGGAAACGGAATTGGGTAACGTGATTGTGAATGTTGGTAGATAGCTAGGCCTAACACGGCGGAGCGTTTATGATTGACGGGTTGCCAACGCAAGACGGCAACGCGATCAGTAAAGTTCGCCAAGTCCCAACTTTGGCGTTCACGTTGCCGTCTCCGACACGGTGTACGCATGCGCAGAGTAGACAAACATGGACGACACCAAACCAACCAATCTAAAAGGCAGCTGACAGCAACAACAACAAGCCGAGAATGGTCGACTTCAGACGAATAGACCCGAACATATTCCGAGTACCAGTTAATCGTAAACGCTTATTTCACGTCTTCAGAACACATAGGCCTATCCAACCACGATTCCGTTTCCGTCAATCATAAACTAGACTTTAGAGAGGAAACCTATGCCTAGCCTATTAAATTAGAAATTAATAGGCCCACATCTAGGCACTAAAAGCACTGGGCACTAAAGTTAATTTAAGCTGTAGGCCTACATTTTTAACCATTGCTCACTGATTGTTTACTAGGATGCATCAAAGTTCATGCACCATGCCAAACGTCAGAAATTGACAAATATGGACGTCGATCATGCTCTGAAGGTTAAAAACATCGAGGTGAGTGAAGAACGCCAACTGGCATTTAAACTATTTATATACAGTTATCTCCAAGTAGGCCTAGCTCGTTTCAATCGCAGGTCTTATGAGTTATTCAATACTATGTTTGGGTGAGCCTACATTGTAGAAAAAAAATATAAATAGGCCCTTAAACTCTACTGTGCTACAAGCCTCTAAATGTGTGTTTGAGCACTGTGACAATGTACTGTGAAATTTTCTCTTACAGCCACTTTATGGATTCTACACCCAAGACAATGTTCCGTTCCGATTCGCATCTGGCGGGGGGAGAGAACTTCACTTTATCGACGAGAAGGACGTTGATTTGAATGAAGTTGTTACAGCACAGCTTCCAAAATTACCCCTGGAAGTTTCATTACGAGGTTTGTGTCCTTTCGATGTGACTAACCTATCCGAATCATTTAGCTCTATATAGTCTAGTGGACGCTGCGAAAGATTTGTTCAGTTCATCAAGGTGCTTGTTTTGAATTTTCTGTGGTTGTTTCAATGAGTGCATTATTGTGATACAAGTTAAAACGTCATCAGCAGGGAAAACAAATTGGGAAAATATATATTCATTTTCAAATCAAACACCACTAGGCCTACATATTACCTTTGAACTGAAACAGTGGTGATGCCCCTTGTTAAAATTAATGATACCTTAACACTATCTGAGCTCTGGATTACGCTTGATACTGAAATGTTACCTCTCTTGTCGTCTAGCTCACTGGCTTTGCATCGAAGGTGTCCAACCAACAGTGCCAGAGAACCCGCCTCCTATCTCGAAAGAGGCGCAGAAGGTGGAGAGCATTGACCCCGTCAGCAAACTAAACAAATCGGCGAAAGAAAAGGGAGAACAATCTGGCAAGCCAACCACTGGGTAAGCTTACCTACTACTATGTACACTGTAGACTCGTAAAGATACGGAAACATCGCAATGAACGATGTGCGACGAAAAATAATTCCTTGATTAGCGTAATTTATGTGTTTCGCACTTTCTATATGTTTTGTGTTGTTTGCTAGGCTAGTATTTAACAGTCTATTTTATTTCTGCGAATATTTGTAGTTTGACCCGACACGAGTCAACCGTTAACGGCTAAAATGTTTTGCTTTTCTCTTCAGCAAAATGCACAAGCTACTCAACGTAGAAACCGTCCACGTGAAGCAGCTGGCGACGCACGAGCTCTCCGTGGAGCAACAGCTTTACTACAAGGAGATCACCGAGGCTTGCGTCGGGTCCGACGAAGCGAGGAGGGCGGTGAGTTGCGTCGACACCGAACTTCGCCGACAGTTCTCGTGTCATATACGTATATACATACATAGATTTTTTTTAGTATAGGATTGGGGATGTGGAAATGCGAGGAGGGGACTGGAATGTAGTTGAGGGGGAAGAGTGGTGGCAGGATAGAAGAAGATGGAGAGGCTTCTTCAATGCCGACCCAACGCAGAGTTGGACGTGGCAACAGATGATGATGATAAAAGGATTGGGGTAGAATCCAATAGCTTTCTTGCTAAATGTGGTAGATGAGGTGATGAATTTTATTTAGATTAAAATAATAAGTAGAAAGTCAGAAGATAGAGGTGAAGACTTCAGCAAAATGTCTCGTCTGTATTTGTGTTAAAATGGTTCTTATTACTTACAAAAATGTATACTCTAGGCGTACAGTACCGAAACTCCTATATACGTAGCGGTTACATAGAACAACTTACGCACAGTGGTAACACTAGCGCGGCGTAGCGGTGATTGGGCCGAAACATACGTTCCTTACCGTTACCAAAACCGACGCAAGTGACTCGAACCGTCTCTTCTCTCGTGCGTTCCAGGAGGCGCTGCAGAGTCTGGCGTCGGACCCCGGCCTCCACGAGATGCTCCCCCGGATGTGCACCTTCATAGCCGAGGGGGTCAAGGTCAACGTCGTGCAGAACAACCTCGCGTTGCTCATCTACCTCATGCGGATGGTCAAGGCGCTGCTCGACAACCAGTCGCTCTACCTCGAGAAATACGTGAGTCGTGCTAAGCGGAGACCGCTTTACAAACGGCAATGGATGGCTCGCAGCAATACGTTAGACCACGCGAAATCAACGGTGGTTTCTTTATAATGTCGTGAGAACGCTTCTAGATAACTTCTACTTAGGGATGACTTCGGATATCCGGAAACCGGTTCGGAACCGGTTCCCAATTGCAATCCGGTTCCATTTTTTGGAACCGGTTCTATTTTTTTCGAATGCTGTCGGTACGATACTGGTAAAAGTGCGCAGCGAGCCACCACAATCGTCGCCGCCGGTGTCGTCTGCTAATGTAGGCTGACCGGTCGACCCACCCCTACTGCACGCCAGTAGCTCACTGTCTTTCGTGCCGCAAACAACGTGAGTGATTAGTTGACACTTGACAATGAGTGCTTCAAGTAGCTCGAAGAGCGAATTCGTCATTTGTGTGGGACTATTGTACGAAAGTCAAAGACAAACAGGTAGGGCTTAAGTGAGGTTATTATTACATCTTATTCTTTAAATATATATACTAGAGCTGGACCGATTCCACTTTTTTGCCGATGCCGATTCCGATTCCGATTCTAGTTATTTGCCGATTCTACACACCGATTCTCACCGATGCCGATTATTTTTGACCTTTTTTTACCTTTTCTAAAAAAAATTGTAAATTACTATGGTAATACAATTAGGCCTACCTTTAGCCTATATTTCAGTGATCAATAGAGCCTTTTGTCCTATTTATATTTTATTTTTCTATTACAATTGGCTAGAAGCAAAGTTCAGTGTAAAAATTTAAATCTAGGCCTATGTCGCATCCATTGATATGTTGAAAACAAACATTTGTAGGCACAACTTGTGCCTACAAATGTTTGAGCCTAAGAATGGGTTGGTTTACTAGCTACCATTCTACCAGCTACCATCGAGCTCACAGTCGTGTTGGTTGTTGTTGCAGTCCGGCGTCATGATTTTGAGGTCAGGGAGGTTACGCCTAGGCCTAGGCCTATCAATTGCGGCTTTCAACTTAATTAGTAAAGACTCAATTTCGTACACGATGGGTTTTACGTTCGATTCGTTTAGCACTGCAAGGAAGGAATGGAAGTAGAACACTTGCAGAGCTGCTGGGGGGCGGAGGGGGGGGCTAGGCAAGTAGGCCTAGGCCCAAGGCCTCGGCACAACGGACTTTTTTCAAGAGCACATGGCGCACACGAACATTTTCTTTGATTACACAATTCTTCGCGGGGCAAACACGAAAAACACGAGACGTACACTTTGCTAGAACACATTTTGAACTGGTTGACTGTCGCGAAAACACTTCCACATTTCCAAAGTGTTTCAAACAATTTGAAATGGAAGATAAATTATAGGCCTAGGCGCGAAATTCCTAGTTCCCACAAACTTCTAGACTCGCGACTGATTATTTTTTTCTTTCCGTTCAAGTTCTTTGGTACCTCAAGTCTCCACCACAACTGGAAGTCAACTATCGATCTATCGACTTAGTGAAGTAGACTCGTGATTGGTGCACACGCACGACAATATCGACTTTCGATTATCGACCATTTCTGGAATTTATTTTCTTGGGCGCGAAATTTGAAAGAATCGGTGATCTGAAAACATTGAATCAAAAATCGGAATCGGCGGTTTTACCGATTCTATGAAGAATCGGCGATTCTCAAGAATCGGAATCGGAATCGGTCCAGCTCTAATATATACTCGCAAACTACAGCAAGAGATGAAACCGTTTTGGGAACAATGTGTTTGTTCTAGTCGAATAATGTTACATTACGCCGCACAATGAAAGAATAAAATGTAAATACAAAGCATCGCACGTAATTTAGGCCTATTGGTATCACTCTACGCGAGTGTTTTGATTGTAGTAGCATGCCACGCGTGAGTAGGCCTACAATTCATTACGTACGTAGACTAACACTCACTTTTGTGTTTTGTTTTAGGTGAAATGTAATTACAAAATTAAAATGTTCAAGAACCGGTTCTGAACCGGATCTGGCGCGGGAGGATCCGGTTCCGAATTATTAGATCCGAAGTCATCCCTACTTCTACTTATAAGCATTCAATTCCATCGCTTCTAGTCTTAAGAATTTAAGTACAGTGAAACTTCTTTATAACAAACGTCTGTATAACGAAATGGTCTAGGCTATGTAACAAACTGTTTTTGAGGTCCCAAAAGTTTGTTAGCCTATGCATGCAAAGGTATAATCTTTATAAAGAAATGTTCTTTAAACATAGGCCTAATAATAATCTGGTCTACAAGAGTTTTTTATAAAGATGTTTCACTGTAGGCCTATCTGTATATATTTATTTATATATTTACTTCTACATTTCTCCAGCTTCATGAGATGATACCGTCGGTGGCGACGTGCATCGTCAGCAAGCAGCTGTGCATGCGGCCCGAGCTGGACAACCACTGGGCGCTGAGAGACTTTGCGTCGCGGCTCATGTCGCAGGTCTGCAAGAACTTCAACACGTCGACCAACAACGTGCAGACGCGCGTCACGCGCATGTTCAGCTCGGCGCTCAAGGGCGATAAGACGCAGCTGTCATCGCTCTACGGCGCCATCGAAGGTCGGTGACTTTGTTTGTGAGACAAGTCTGTGAAATGTTTTACACTAATTTATTTTTTATTTATGTATTTATTTATTCATTTACTTATTTATTTATTTATTTATTTATTTATTTATTTATTTATTTATTTATTTATTTATTTATTTATTTATTTATTTATTTATTTATTTATTTATTTATTTATTTATTTATTCAACCTGACTGTAAAGTTGGATAGCAGGCCAAGATATATAATACATACATTTATTTATTTAAACGTTTAGGCCTATTTATTGTTTTTAAGTGATAACCTATAGGCTATCGTCTTATCAGGTCTGTCGGAGCTCGGAACGGAGGTGATCAAGGTGTTCATCATACCGCGAGTGAAGATGATATCGGAACGGATAGAGGCGGCTCTGGAGGGGCCTCTGCTCAGCAACGTGGACAAGATAGCCGCTGGCCACATAAAACACTTGTTGGTGGTAAGTTGCTCTTCCTAAAACACATGTTGCTGACCAAGCAAGCAAGACAAATAACAGTATAAATAAAATTAATTGTATAAATAAAATTAATTGTATTACATAACCTACGGTCAGTGTTGGGGCGAGAACTTTTAAAAAGAACGCGTTCCCGAGAACGCGTTCTTTTTTTGTGAACTTTTCAACGAACTTACTCTTTTTTCAAATGAGTGAACTTGAACTTTCAAAAGTTCTTTTTGAGAACGAACTTTTCAATTTTAGAAAGTTCTTTTGAAAGTTCATTCTGTTCGATGATTGAGCATCTGTCAACGCGCCGTCGAGGAACACGCGAATCGTTTTCGGTTCTCCTTCAGCTGATTTTAAAAAGCTACCGGCCACCATTCATGGAGTAGAATTACATTCAAGTCTGGCCGTTCGAACTCTACCCACCACAAGATGTTAGATCACTCGGTCGAGATAAGTGGGTCTGCAAGTGCAAGTGCCCAAATACCAGAAGTAATGCGACACGATAATTGGGCGGGAGGAAACGACTCTACGTGGAACTCCATTCACTAATCAAAACGCAAGATTGAAACATTTCTAGAGCCAGTGTAAATTCTCAAGAGGAACAGATTTCTCGGTTGACTAATGGATTTGTTGTTATAGGGTGTTTGTGTCACAATTCTACTACCGTTTCACTTTATCCTAAAATATGGTGTTACTAATCGCATTGATGGTGCACTGGAGCAGCGCACCATCCTTGGAACCCCTAGCAATGTTTTCAACTCGAGTCTATTGAAGCAAAATTCGAGAAAAGCACTTTTGTACATACATATACATACACTATCACTAATCGCTATCACTATCACTAATTAATCGATACACTAATCGCTATTTTCACATGTCTGTAATAATATAAACTGAAACAACAATACAATTATCCTTCCTTGAAGTTCTTAAGTTTTTTATTTCTACAATGGTAGGCGCCTATAGCCCTACATCAGACACCTAATGCCAGCATTCAATATCTTACCTTAACATGCATGTTTTTCTTCCTATTTAAGCCATACAAGGCAATCGATTATTTGCATGACTGTTAATACAATGTGGTGACTGGTGACACTTTTTCACAAAAGAACTTTTAAAAGAACTTAGTTCATATTTTAGACGAACTTGAACTTTTCAAAATTTTAGGTTTTGAAAAGAACTTGAACTTTATTAAAGTTCATTATTTGAGCTGTGAACTGAACTTTTAGAAAGTTCATTTAAAAAAAGAACTGCCCCAACACTGCCTACGGTAATTAAAATATTTTGTTAAATTTCTTATTAAATAATGATTATAAAAAATAAATTTTCATACTAAGTAATTTAAAATCATACCCAAACAATTGGTAATTAAATGTCTAACTGCCTCCGTCCCGCAGAAAGTGCTGGCGCCGATCCTGAAGGGGATGAAGCAGCCACCCGACTACCCAGACGACTACCGCTCGGAGTTTGGCTACCTCGGGCCGGCGTTGCACACCGCGGTGGTCAAGGCCAGGACGCAGCCGCAGGTGTCCGTGCCACCCCCGGCCGCCGGCCCCCCGACCGTCCCCTCGCTGGGGGGCGGCATCGCGGCGCGGACACCCGTACCCGCTATGATGCAACAACAGCCCGGTGAGTCACACTTACGTTACACACCGCGGTGGTCAAGGCCAGGACGCAGCCGCAGGTGTCCGTGCCGCCCCCCGACCGTCCCCTCGCTGGGGGGCGGCATCGCGGCGCGGACACCCGTACCCGCTATGATGCAACAACAGCCCGGTGAGTCACACTTACGTTACACACCGCGGTGGTCAAGGCCAGGACGCAGCCGCAGGTGTCCGTGCCACCTCCGGCCGCCGGCCCCCCGACCGTCCCCTCGCTGGGGGGCGGCATCGCGGCGCGGACACCCGTACCCGCTATGATGCAACAACAGCCCGGTGAGTCACACTTACGTTACACACCGCGGTGGTCAAGGCCAGGACGCAGCCGCAGGTGTCCGTGCCACCCCCGGCCGCCGGCCCCCCTACCGTCCCCTCGCTGGGGGGCGGCATCACGGCGCGGACACCCGTACCCGCCATGATGCAACAACAGCCCGGTCAGTCACACTAGGGATATGAGAAAAATCAGCTATTTTCCTAATCGGTTAAATCCATAAACTCCCCCCTTCCCTGAAAAAAATCTGTTTAAAATTCTGATTAATAGTAGTCCCAACACTTCGTAAATGATCCCTCGTACTCTCTCACAGCTGCAAAGAAGACACTTGAAGTCTTGTTGATACTTGAGAGCTGTGATGAATGAGAATATATTTCCCCCCTCCTTCAGATCCCCACCCAACCAAAACATTTTGAATGTAACTGTACTGTACCTAGTTTATGTATCAAACAGATGTCAAAATCACAGTTTTTATGGTATTCCTGTTTATTTATTTAGGCCTATAACTTTAACAGTTGCTAACCCTGTGACAAATTTAATAACCGCTACAGACTTAAATGGTTAAATGTTTCATCTTCTTATCCCTACATCACACATTACAGTTTACAGATCAGGCTGTTCGTATTGGAGCGAGAAGCCTTCGATAGTGTTAAACTCTGTTCTTAGAGTTAGACGGTTCAAAGTTCCGTTCGAGTTTCCTTGAATTCAAGGACATACGACAGACGGACATAATTGGACCGTTGTAATTAATAATCGTGTTTTTTCCAGCTAACTTTCCGCCGCACATCGCCGTACCGGTACCCAAATTCGCCGCACCGTTTTGCATTCCTCGTTTCCTGTTCAATCCAAACAATCCCGGCTCCTTTAGGATTCCTAACCATCATCCTGGTCATGGTATGTACAGTAAGAATAAAGAGCAACAATATCTATATGATGCCATCGTAACCCATAAAACTGCATCACGTTGGTCTACAGTAGTGGGTTTATTCCTGCTTCCAATGCAGAAAATCCAGGGTTCGAATCCCGGTTTTAGCTCGATTGGCGGTTCTCTAGGGAATGACATGTCTTGTTTTACATTTTAAAACAACTTAACAGGCAGAAGTCTGGGGTTCCACAAGTTCGATGAATATTGGGTATCTACAGCCTTTTAAAAGTACAATATTTTATCTAGCCTATTACATTAATTTAATATTATTTTAATTTATTAATTTATATACGTAATCTTCTTCTCAAATGCCCACATTTGGCTATTATGCCATCATGCTGGATCTGGTCAACCAGTAGAGACACGCTTTATTTATATAATGTGTGCATGTATGTATTTATTAGCATCCATAGATCTATGTAATACATTGATATCAGATTTGTCGAATATTAAAAATGTATATTTAAACACAATTAATACAACAATAATAGTATAAAATAATACAATGTTCCCAGTGTCGTCGGCAGGCCGCACGATCATGGGGGGTGGCCGAGTGAACGCCCCCGGCAACCCCTCCAAGTACGTGATAGTGACGTAATATTGTCTGCGTGTGTTCCCAGTGTCGTCGGCAGGCCGCACCATCATGGGGGGTGGCCGAGTCAACGCCCCCGGCAACCCCTCCAAGTACGTGATAGTGACGTCGAGGGCGTCCTCCGTCCCGACTGTCCCCAACAACCCGGGCGGCACCACCGTCGTCAAGTTCGTCACCTCCTCTCAGGCCGTCACCACGCAGAAGGTATTTATTATTAATATTATTTATTGGAGATTTTTTTTTTTTTATATATATATATATATATATCTGCTCCCTGTGTCCAACAATGAAGTCGGGTAGGGGATAGGAAATTAATCCCATCATATTCTGGCCCCTAGGTATCATATTGTTTATTATATTTTTTTTATTAATTAATATTTATTCATTTATATGAAGTGCAAGAACCCCCTTCTCCCCCCCCCCCCCCACTCATTATTGAAGGTTGTGTGCAATTGTGTGCTTGACACGATTATAAAAATTACAGGACTGCTTTCCAATTTCAAATTGACGATAAAAACCATACCGTACATGCAATTTTAATTGTTTTAAATAAATTCAATTTTACTTAGAACCGCTAAGAAGTCACACTCGTGACAGCATCTCAACGGGTTAATGTCCCCCGTAGATGGTGACGGCCACCGCCAGCTCGCAGATGACGAAGCTCGTGGTGGTCTGCATGTCCGGCTCGTCGACCACCTCGTCCACAGCCACCTCGACGCTCGTGTCGCAAAGCGTTGGGGTCAAGTCCGTCTACATGGGCTCGCAGCAGCAGCAACAACAACAACAACAACAACAACATTCCATGATGGACACCTCGCACATGGACGACCTGTAGGGGCGGTTTGTGGTGAACGGCAGATATTCTCAAATTGTGGTAGAAATTAATCTGCCTGGGACTTTTTTTTTAATTTTTAAATTAAATTTTTAAATTTAAAAATATTTTTTTTTTCATTTTTTTATGAATTTCTGTAAAAAATGTATTTTTAAATTTAAAAATTTATTTCTGTGCAGAGGACTAGAAATTGTAATTATTATTTTGAAGAATTGGCAAACGTTGGAGGGATGCTCTACAAGTCAAAATTGGTAATAACAATGAATTGCAATTTTTGCGTGAACGGACGGGATTTAACGATCGGATACACGTGATAGAATTAAAACGTAACAAAAGTTTGACAAATTAACTATGAAACAGATTTGTTCACGTTTATTGATTAATTGTTTTAGCTTATTTGACAGGGACCTAGTTATTAGTGTACAAGCTCTCAAATCTAATTTGATTTATAAAATGTATCAAAAAGAATTTGCATAATACATGTAAATTAATATAATTGCTTAGATGAAATATTGTAAATAGAGCTTGTCATAGTTTTAGTTGGAGATGAGCTTAAATATCAATATGTCGATGTGATATCGATATTTGACGAGATTTTTTTTATATGAACACGATTTGGTTATTTAACTTTGAAAATAAGTTGAATTACCGAACCGGTATTTTGTTTAGCGATTCAAATTTGTTTGATCAAGTCCGTAAACATGAGTGTGAAAACCAAAGACAAATGTAAAGTTTTTCACTTTTCAACCCTGTTTTGGCTGCACATATTTCATATAACCACCCTATTTTAAATTAAAGTCAGTACGTTTGATAATGCGTTCGCCCACCAAATGATGTAATACTGCTATGTTCTACAGTATATCAACTTTTTGTTTTGTAAAATATTTATCTGTGAATGGGATCTTAAAGGTGGTCTTGATCCACTAGTCAAAAAATGTTGTAAAGAATCGTGTTCAAATTACACGATTCTATCCAAAATGTTAATCTAAAATTACGGTGGTTTGGTATTTTTATAATACATATTATTAATGTGTAACAAGTTTACATGTATTTAATACATATCAAATACAAATGTAAACTTGCCATTTTGTTTTTGTGTCTTCTGTCTACACAAATTTTGTAAAATCATAACATGGTAGATTGTTATAGGCACTGCACAACATGTAACCTGTCGGTAATAATTCAAAATCGTAGTACGTAATTCGGGGATAATTCAAAACTCTTCTATCTTAACACTTCCGAGTAAAGAGAACATTACTTCAGTCTCCTCTTAAAAAATGTGAGAATGGGTATAAAATATAACATGATCAAAACTCAAGTCTACACCTTTTTATTTGTTACTCTACATGGATGTCACATTGGAAAATTCGTTTTTATTCTGTTTAATAGACATGCATTTGTTTTTTCAGCCCATTATTAATTAAAATCGAGTCCAGTCCATCCAAGTGTAAACATCATCAGGACATAAAGATCATGGTTATTGGTTCTAGGTGCATAAGGTCGTGTGACTGTGTATATATATTTTTTTATAAAAATGTTTTCAATAAACAAGAAAAATACATTAGATTTGTCTCTTTTCTTTTAATGCCCTGCCCATAATTGTCCTTATCGCTGGATCTCATTCATAAAAACGTAACATGAGCCGCCACTGGTTGCAAACCGCTACTATAATTTTGCAACACATTGTTAACATTAGATTGCAACGATGTAGCAGAGGATTGCAACCACCTAGTGGCAACTCTAAACTATGGCTTCATGAATGAGGTGTGTTCCTTGGAATCCTTGCCGACTTATATTTTGTGGTACCGATGCATGACACTACATTTTTGTAAAAAAAATAAGCACGCATGAGTTAGAAAAAATATCGCATTTAGTCGTATTTATTGAATTATTTTTTATTTTATTTTTTAGAAAAAACTTTTTTTACGTGGTCTTATTCAGGAAAAACTTTAAACATAATATTTTATTGAAATAATTGTTTATTTTAAACACACAGGCCTATATATACATAATATATAAAAATAAATAATAAAAACCAACAACAACATATAAAAAGTTGGTTTGGCGGCAGTTAGTCTATTCTTGTTAGGTTGGCGACATTTTGTTGACTTTACGCGCCAAAACTGCTGGTTGCTAGGGACTTCGCTTCGCTGTTTTGAGGTTAGGATTGGAAAAGCGGACAACTGGAGAAAGGAGGCATCGGAGGGCTGAGGACGTTTTCCAGTGAAAGATAATGGAAGGTGGAGGTGGTAGTTTATTTCAAGTAGCCAACGGGTTACAACTCAATGCAGAAAATCATAGGCAAGAGGAGGAAGAGGCGTTGCAAGACCAGCAGAGACGACATGAAGAGGTTAGTAGGCCTATTCCCACCTAGCCTAGGCTAGGCCACCTTCAGGCTGGCCTAGATCAGCATGCAATAAACAGGACTACGAGACTTACGTTCGTAAAACTGTAAGTCTAGCCAAGGCTCGAGGCCCCATAATATTAATAGGCCTAGCCTAGGCCCTAGGGTGCTGTCAAATCCCCATTACAAAACCAGCTCAGCTCATCTAGACCCTAGGCCTAGGCCTACCACAGCCTGCACTGGTGCAGGTTTTCTGACACTACCTTAGTTATTTTGTCTCCATGTAGTTTGCGTTATTTTTCCACTTTAGACTACATTGTACTAGGCCTAGCTAGGCCTAGGCCCTAGGCCTAAAGGTCGGTGCACAATAGCCCGGTAACGATAACTGTAACGATAACGATAACGGGAAAGAAGTTCGATTTCATGTTAAATTACGATACGATGCACAATAAGAGCTTCCCGTTACCGGGCCCGGTAACGGTAACGGAAAGTTCGCCAAGTTTTAACTTAACGTTACCGTTCCCGTCCGTACGTTACCGGGACCAATCAGAATCAAGCGTCCACGGCCTGTTAAAAGTATTAGCAAATAGCCGAGCGTCTGCTTAACGGGCAATTGTGCATCGAATGCCTTCCCGTTACCGTCTTATCGTTATCGTTATAGTTACAGTTATCGTTACCGGGCAATTATGCACCGACCTTAACACGAGCCCCCGAGCTGGTGTGGCTGTAATCTGGTGGCAACTTGAGTTAAAGAGTTCAAATGTAGGCCTAGGCCTACTTGTCAGACAGACCCCATAATTGTTACTAGGCCTACCTAATGCTATTGTGATGTAGCCTATTGTAGGCCTAGGCCTATATAATGTAATATGTAGGCCTAGGCCTACACCCTATGCAATTAAAAATACCTTTGCCCAATTACAGTTGCCCTCACACATTGGCTATTGTATTTTATTTTAACTAAAAATACCTTTTTATATTTTACAGATTCAAAATATTCTTACAAACGCGTTTGATGATCTTCATATGGACGACGATGATGATGACGTGGCAGAAAGTGACGGCAGTGTAACGAGTGAACATGCTCGTGTCACTCCCATTTATTTAGCCAACAGTGTGGACGAAGATCATCCCAATCCCGCGTACTTATCTGGTGGCGGGGATTCGAACTCAAATGTGTCTGAACATTATAAACATTGCTATCGTACAAGTCCAGGCGCTTATGAACATTACTCCGACAATGAGCAGTACAGGCAAGCTGGTAAGCATCTTAACACTTTCTATTACTGGGCTACGTGTTACTATTAACGGCGCATATTGCATACGCTTCCGATTTAGTTAGTACTTCACTCAATATTCCCCGACAACTTGACAGCTTTAGCAATATAGACTTAGGCCTAGGCCTTACCTACTACGTCATCATAGGCCAACATTCCTAGGCCTACATCATAAATCCATCATAGGTTATGACTGAATAGTAATAGCACTGGCTAAAACAGGAAGGGAAAGAAGTAATAAGAGGGCAGTGATTGCTACGGCTCAAGTTGAAAGAGTGCAGGGACTGGTTGAACAGTTTACCCCCCACTTCCAGCTGGAATTGCACATGCCAGAGCTTCAGTTCAAAGCAAACTGAATAAACATATTGATTTGTATTTCAGGCTACAATAGCACTGAGCAGCTTCAAGTGCTGTACGAAGTCAGAGTTCGAGAAGTTGAGCGATTGACTGGCGAAGTGGAAAAGTGGCGGAGGCAAGCGACCGTCTACGAGGCGGATAAAGAACGGCTTCAGGTGTCGCTTACACAACAAACCCACAATCTTAGTAAGTTCTGGTTTGATTTTGTCCCATAAAGGGTTACATATTGTAATAAAAAGGTTAAATTTACATTGTAGATGAATATAGAAAACATGTGCAGATAAAAATTACTTGGCAATTATGTTATTGTAACAGAGTCAATGTATTTATCTTCTATCTTATCCATATGTTTCAACCAAATTCGTATTTGCTACGATGATTAATTTATAATTGTACTCTTACTTTTGCCTGCTTTATTTCTACAATTTGTTACCCTAATGTAGGATGTTACATTTTTTGCTTCTATTTGCATTTTAGCTACAAGTAAAGGAAAAATTAAGGAACTGGAAGGGGAAGTGGCCACGTTAAAGGAACAAGTTACAAATTTGGAAAAGTCGAAAAAGAATGTGAGTATCTACTGCCAAAGTATGTTTATTTATTCTAGCTAATAAGCACTAGTTGATCATGTCTGGGATACGTAGTGTATTTAGAAGTATGATTGAGCTTGCAGTAGTGTTAACTAAAAGCTTGTACATTGTAGATATCCCGTGACCTGGAGCTCTACAAAGCATCCACCACTGACCTCCAGCAAAGGGTCACGATGCTCCAGCGGGGGGTCGGGCCAGACCCACAGACCGACAACCTGCTCAGGGACATTCGGGAACAACACCAGAAGGAGATTCGGCACATGCAAGAACAGCTGGAGGCCGCTTCCAACAAGCTAGTTCTCAAGGTTGGTAACTGACATTATTAAATGCCTAGGCTAGTCTTGTTACCTCAAGTTCGTTTAATAGCCATCATCGGGAGTTTTCGTCACTCGCAGCCTAAAATTTATGATGATCATTTGCGTTCACAGGGCAATGAATGCGAGAACTTGTCGAGGAAGGTTGTGGAGATCTCGAGAAGTCAAGATGCGATTCTCCTGGAGAAAGTGGACACTATCAACAGGTTGTCACGAAGCCTGGAGGAAAGTCAGCGCCAAGTTCAACAACTCATGGTACGTATGTATAACTTGCTGTCATTATTTGTTGCCTATATAGGGCATACTAATCATTTTCTCTAATGCTTTAAAATTGAAATTTTACTATTCGGCTGGAAATGTAATATTTTATTTGGACTGTAGGCTTATATGAAATTTGCAAGTCATGTTTATACCAAAGTAAACATATCCGGCAAGTCTTACGAGTTTGGCCCGGGTATACCTATGCCGATCAAGAGGCGAGCAAATGAGGCGAGCTGATGAGTGGCGAGCAAATGAGGTGTCCCCTTTCCCCATCCTCCCCTCAAATCCTTAGAATTTTAGCACTCCAACTTCTCCCTTTCCTCCAATCACGCCCGACGTCATGAGATCTAGTCGTCGAGTACGTCGTGAAAAAGTGAGCACCAAGTAGGCTAATCAATAAGACGAGTTACGTGGAAGGGTCGGACATCGGTAACTCACGTCGGTCCAACGTCTCGCAGGGATCGGACGAGGTGATCCAACGCTACGAGGCCACCGACCTGTTGGACGACGAGGACACTGACTCGATGGTCCAGATGGGCATCGGGGGCGGCAACAACCTCAAGGGCAACGCCGCCGACGTCAACAGCAAGCTGAGGGACGAGCTGAAACGCTGCATCGCCGGTAGGTTTGCTGCATCGCCGTTTGTTGGGTCGTGGCAAGATAATTATTGACGTGTAATGAATGCTCTCGGCATGATGATTTACTTTGATAAGTAGGTTTTGCATATGGTTCTATGTCAGTCCTATAGAATATTAGATAAATTATTAGATATTAATAAATAAGAGAGCTGGGAGTATGAGGAAGAGATAAGAGAGGAGATGAGAAGAAGTGGAACCCAACGTCATATGACCTTGGTTTCGAGTACAGTACATCCCATTCTAAAACCATGTAAATAATAATAATAATAGGCCTAATAATAATAATAATAATAATAATAATCATTATGCAGTGTATCCTATGAACAAGTACTAATATGACAGTAATGACTGAAGTTGAACAAGGTACCTCATGGCAATACTTGACATTTCATCTGTATTGTCCGTAGGCCTATAACATGTAAACACCGGCTTTGACCGAGATTGATGATTTTAAATTAGTAACATGTAATTAGTGAAGTTAAATAAGGAAGGCACATGGAAATACTTGACATTACGTCCGTATAACATGTTAACACCGGTTTTGACCGAGATTGTATGATTGTGATACATTCAATTTTTTTTTTCATTTATATCTGCTCCCTGTGTCCAACAATGAAGTCGGGTAGGGGATAGGAACTTAATCCCATCATATTCTGGTCCCTAGGTACATCGAAGCCGGCTGGCCATGCCTGACGCTTCCCTCATGTTAACTTCCTCCGGCTCCTCCTCTTCACTTTCTTCTTCCTCTGCTCTTCCTACAAATTCTGTCCATACTTTTCTATCTTCCCACCATCGTTCCTGATTGACCTCTTCCCAAGTTGCATTTCTTCTTTCCACGTCCATTGCTATCACTTCTACCCACCTCAGTCTTGGTCTTCCCCTCTTTCTTTTCTTTTTCCCTGCTTCTTTCTCAAACTCAATTTTCGGGATCCTGTCTTCCTGGCTCTTCCAGCATTCTTTTCATGTGGCCAAACCACCGCAATCTTTCTTTTCCCAGCTTAAAGTTTAGACTCTCCACTCCAAGTTCCTTCCTTATCTTTGAGCTCCTTATCTTATCAATCTTGGTCACTCCTGCCACACTCCTTAGGAACTTCATTTCTGCTGCTTGTATTGCTTTTTCTTCTTTTCCCCCAACTGGCCAAGTCACCGCTCCATACGTGAGTACTGGTACAAAATATGCTTTGTATATTAACAATTTGCATTGCCTTGGTATCTCTTTTTTCCCAATCAGTTTCCTCACTAACTGGAAAAAATTTTCAGCGGTCCCCGTTCGTCTTCCAATCTCCTTGTCAATTTTACCATCAGATGAGATGATGCTTCCAAGATACTTGAACTCCTGAGTCTACTAGTTCTTCGCCTCGCAGTACAATCTTTGGTCTATCCGCTTTCCTCTTCTTATTCCCCATAACCATCACTTCGCTCTTAGCCATACTTATCTCTAATCCAAACTCTTGAGTCCCTTCATCCCACTTATCTACTCTTTGTTGTACTTCTTCCCGTGACTTTCCCCATATTAGAACATCATCAGCATAAATTAAGGTTCTAGATGCCTCCAGTCCGTCTGTCTCCACTTTCCTCAATATCTCGTCAAGTACTATATTAAAGAGCATCGGTGACAGCACACTTCCTTGTCTTAAACCTGTTTTGACTTCAAACCAATCCGTTCTGCCCTCCCTGGTTTCCACGCAACTCACACTCTTCATATACATGCTCTGCACTCTTTCCACCAGTTTTCTGTCAACCTTCTTTTTCCTTAGGCTTTCCCACACTCTCTCTCTGGGCATTCTATCATAGGCCTTTGTGAGGTCTAGGAAGACCATCCATATCTCCTCACCATTTTCCCTTTCTCTTTCCATCATTTGACGTATTGAGAAAATCAGGTGCCTTTGACCGGCCCCTTATAATAATATATATATATATATATATCTCTGGCTCCTGTTTCCAACTTAATTTAGGTCAGGGGGTGGCTATAGCCACCAGGATTCTAGGGCACTTCAAGAGCTCCTAACACCGGCTTGCCACGCCTGTCATGTCCTCTTCAAATTCACTCTCTTTTCTTCCCACCAGCTCACGCCATCCACTTCTGTCTTCCCACAGTCTTTTTGCTTGCACTTCTTGCCAACTTCCACCTCTATCTTCTACATCATTTCTTATTTGATCTTGCCACCTCTCTCTCGGTCTACCAACTCTTGTTTTAACTTGGTCTCCACTTTCAAATTCTGTCTTTGGGATTCTGTTCTCTCCCATTCTTCTGACATATCCATACCACCTCAACCTTTCTCGTCCTATTTTATATAACAGCTTTTCAACTCTACTTTTGTCCTGATTTTCTGGCTTCTAATTTTGTTTAGCTTTGATATTCCGGCTATGGCTCTTACAAACTTCATGGAGGCTGCCTGGATCCTACTTGCATCTCTCTCTCCTAGTGTCCAGGTCACTGAACCATATGTAAGGATGGGTAAATAGTATACCTTATATAGTAGCACCTTACATTCTCTAGGGAAATCCTCATTCCACAGTAACTTTCTTACTTGCTGATAAAAAGATTCTGCTTGCGCCACCCTTTTACCAATCTCACTTCCCATCTTTGCCTCCTTTGTGATAATGCTTCCTAAGTATGCACACTCTTCTGTCTCCTCCAGTTCCTCTTCTCCAATTTTTATTTTGTCTCTAATTGTTCTACTCGTTCCTTTCTTTCTTGATCTTTCCATCACCATAGTTTTACTTTTATTTATACTGATTTTTAGTCCAAATTCCTCTGTTATGAGTTTCCATTTCATCACTTTTTAGTTTTTTCTGAACCTCTTCAGCTGTATCTCCCCATGGTACCAGAATATCATCAGCATAAATCATTGTTCTTGTACCTGGTCCTTTTACCCCTGGTTCCACCTTATTTAATATTTCGTCCATGACGATTGAAAACAGTAATGGGGATAATACACTACCCTGTCTTAAGCCAGAGTTAGTCTTGAACCATTCTGTATTTCCATGTTTTGTTTGTACACAACTTGTACATTGTCGATACATGCTCCTTATTCTGTCACTCATGTTGTTGTTAACACCCTTATTGTTTAGGCACTCCCATACTTTTTCTTGGGGCATGCGATCATATGCTTTTTCTAGGTCTAAAAACACCATGTGTACATTTTGTCCTGCCTCCCACCTTGTTTCCATAATTTGCCTAACTGCAAATATCAAGTCCGTGGTTGACCTTCCACTCCAGAAACCATACTGTTCTTCCCTTAGTTGTTGCTCTACCGATTCTTTTAATCTTACTTGTAATATTCTTTCGTATATCTTAGCTCCTTGACTCATTAGTGTGATGCCTCTATAGTTAGTGTACTTAGTGTGTAGTTAGTATACTTCCTTCCTGTTGCCTTTTTTATAGAGTGGGACAATCACTCCTTTCCGCCAGTCTTCAGGAACTGTTTTCTGTTGCCAGGCTGCTTTTACTACGCGATGCATCCATTCACACCCTACTGGTCCTTTATAAAATAATAATAATAATAATAATAATAATAATAAAATAATAATAAAATAAGTGGACAAATTTGAGCTATTTTCATATATCTAGTATCTTCTAGTTTTAGTTCAAAAAGCATTGTAGCCAGGTGTAAAGTAGCATTTTCAATCAAAATGTATTTGTGTAGGTACAATCAGCTGGGTATAGACCAGGTTGCATTAAAGTTGTTGAAGTTGTGAATGTTGGAGTTGAAATTGTGCCTAGTTTTGTACTAGGCCTATATGTGGGTTGTCCTGAATTTTAATCACCAAAAAGTAGGCCTAATTGAATTGAATACGTATTATCGTTTAACCAGGGCACAAACTTAAACGGAAGGAAATTGCGCGTCTTCAAGAGCAGCTCGACAAGGAGAAACAAACTGTCAAGAATCTAAAGGAGGACGAGGCGCGCGTCCTGCTTCAATTCGACAAACTAAAAGAGGAGGACGCAAAGTTGATCAAGGTACGTGAAAAATAACTTGGTTTGAGTACAAAGAAGCTTGAGGTAGAATTTGGCCTACAGTGACTCTGCCAGTTAGAAGTGATCAGTATGGTCAATACTCAATATTGAATTTGTATTTCTAATTATAGATTTAATATTATATTGTAGGGATAGGATCCAACAGCTTAACTAAAGATGTAAGATGAATGGTGAATTTGAGAGTTAAAAGTGTACATTGACATAAGACAAAAATGATGAGACGTTTCTACACAATGTCTTAATCAAAATAACTAGGGTACTGATTGTAACACCAGTATTTGATAAAGTATATCATACAATGCCCTAACTTACATATAATACTGCTTTCGACCAATCCTATTATATGTAAGCTGGTAGGTGTTTGCTAGTAAATCATGGCCAGCCAGTATCTATTTTGAACTGTGCTGTAGTTGTACCTTCTCCTATACTGTTTTGTTCCATTTCTTCAACAATCGACAACAATTTCATTTTTTAATTCCGTGCAGGAGTTAAAACTGCGCGAAGACAACGAAGCGAGGCTGGAAAGCGTCAATGCCGAGCTGACGGAGCAAACGACGTCGCTGGAACGCCGCGTCGCCGAGCTACAACAACAGGTGGCGGCGGCGGAGACGGAGAGGGAGAGAGTTGCCAATGAGGTTGGTTTTTTAACTTTTAATATTTATTTATATATTTATATATTTATTTATTTATTTATTTATATATTTATTTATTTATTTATTTATTAATTTATGTATTTATTTATTTATTTATTTTTTTATATTTTTTATTTTTTTATTTATGTATTCATTTTTTTATTTATTTGTTTATTTATTTAGGTTGGCAGCGAGTATCTGAGGTTCCACGACGCGAGGCTGGCCAGCATGCGGGAGGAACGCAACGAGAAGCTGGAGATACAAGTGCAGTACTGGAGGTCAGTGTCCTAATTTTGCCCTCGAGATTCACTGCATTTTTTTTTTGTTATTGATTAAAAAACAATGTTTATCTTCGAGGGTCTGACATTTGCAATAATCATCAAAATAATTGATAAAGGATTATATTGATAATCATACTGACAGGTGGATGTCATCCCCAAGTTGAATAATTTTAATAATGTGAACAATATTAGTAGATTGGGTAGTCCTCCTAGTCCTACCACATTTATTGTAACTTGGAAGTAGCTGGTACGTGTGGGCTCATGCAGTAGTCATACTATTTTTACTCACCAAACAAAATGAGTCGATTTCAAATCACAAAGGAACCAGCAACTTGCAAATTATATACATCGGGTTTTCAGGACAGAGCGCATCTCCTCAGCTGTGCCGCACTTAAATCTGACATTGACGCCCTGCCAAATAACCTGAGCGGGCCAGAGAAAGAAGCACATATTTAGTGGATAGCTAGGAAGAAAAATGAATGAAAAATCAAACTTTTGCCATAGGAAAAAAAAAAGTTAATGTATAAATTGTTAGGAACAATGGAGCAATAATTTCGAGAAGAAGTCCACGATTTTGTGTTTTTTTCTCTATGTAGGTCCCAGCTTGATGCTGCTCTCATGGAAAACGAAAACGTTAAGAAACTCTACGTGGAAGTTTGTGCGGCCAAAGACAACGCCATCGCAGAACTCAATAGCGTGCGGTTAGAAAAAGAGGCGTACGTTAAGAAAGTAGCAGCCGAAATAGAAAAAGGTAAGTTAGCATTAATGCCGAACAGTAATAAGTGAGTGTGGTTTTGTATCAGCAACAAATTATTTCAAAACTGTCAAATATTGTAATTGTTACGATTGGCATACCAGGCAATGACAATATTCATTCATTCTAAGATTAGGTATGCATTAATTATAGAAATATAGGCCTAAATCGTAACAATTACATTATTTGGAAGTTTTTAAATTCATTGTTTAGCTGATACAGAACCAAGTTCAATGTATTCGATTCACGTTTTCAATATCTACAAGGTGAAATGGGAAAATAAACATTGGATCCGAAATTCGACTCGAGTCTATCACTGAAAACACGTGAGGCTAACTGGCAATGTTTGACTATAATCGGGTAGGCCATCTCTAAAAATTAATTTTTCACCGCTAGATCGCAGAATCATGCATGCAAAGGCCTGTAGCACTATGCATGTATTTTTAATAGGGGTGTGCGAACCCGTTCGAAAACGAACCGAACTCGAACCAACTTTAAAAGTTCGAGTTTGGTTCGAAAAATCAAAACCATGTTCGAAAACGAACTATTTGAATTTGCCGCCTTCCCGCCTAAATTCAAACTGTTGGGCTAGGCAATGCCTTTCTAAATTGCCATTCACAACCTGTTGTAAGTAACAGAACAAAGGCAGTGTCTTTTCGGGCTCCGTTTTCCTTCTATATCCTGTTAAGTGTTCCGTTTGAGCCAGCCTAAACTTGATTTTAACTCTTTAATGTGTTCCGTGCTCTTAAATAATGTTTTTCAATCACATTTAAGTTATAAATATTTTAGAAAAATGGAATCAGCACCATCAACAAGTAAAACCAATTTATTCGCATGATCATATTTCTTCTCCCATTTACAATACAGTAATTTTAACCACACCTTTAGAAACTTTAAAGAAAGTTCGAAGTTCGGTCTGATATGAAGGTTCGGTTCGAAGTTTGGTTCGAAAAAAAAAATGAGGGTTCGCACACCCCTAATTTTTAAGATGTTTTACCTACACTCACTTCTTAACTTAAAAAAATCATAACAATGAAAATAATGGGTGAAAAATTAAAAATTAAATTCTTGGTTGAGGGAAAGTTTTCAAATAAAAATACAAAATTAAAAGAAATTGATGCAGCAAAAGGGTTGAACTGACATGTCGCCTGTGCCTGTCCAGCGAAAGCCGAGGTGAGGGGCGGCCTCGCGAAGGGCGTGGCCGACCCGTCCAAGCGAGCGGAGCTGGAGGCGGAACGTCTCCGCCTGCGAGAGGAGGTGGACAGACTCGAGACCCGGGCCGGCGACCTTCAGCGACAGGTGGCCGACCTCCACGCGGAGCTGCGGGCCGAGCGGACGGCGAGGGACCAGCTCGCGGTCAGGGTCAAGGACATGGTGAGTGGCCGTTGCGACCTTGCACATTTATTTATTATTATTTCAATGACGTAGAATATCAACAACGAGCAGCACAGCCCTTCAACACAGACTGTGCGTGGCTGATAGGTCTGTATATCTGTTAACTTTATATTTTTATCCTAATCCACATCATATGGAAAACATTAAAAAAAGAATACTCGTTGAAAAAATAGTTTTTGTCACATATTGCCAGACCACTTGTGGATTTACGATGTTTTGATTAGAACATCCTCTAAAATGTTGAAGTGTGTGCTAGTTTGCCATACTGTATAATCTTATGGCATTTCTCATTGAACAAACCAAATCAAATAAAGGGGTCATTCCAAATGAAACCATCACAAAATTAATTAATTTGGTAAGTGACCGACTCAGATTTGCATGATTTTTTTTTGTCTTATAGCCAGAGTCAAACGAAGTACAAAAACTTTTTTTTTTTTTTTTTGGACTTGCGGTTCCCAAAATATGCTACCCCAAAGTTTTGGGTCCGGCGCCCCCCGCGCGCGCACTGCTCACCCTTATAGCTTCTAGAATCGGCTGTAATTGAGCTAGAGAGCTCTGCAAGGACTCATTGCAAAGGTATTGAAATGCTCTAACAGAATATGCAAAAAAACGTGGACATACCCCTATACAACCAATGCTACAACCAAAAACATGTGTCATCACTAAGATGCCCAAAAACCAACTTTCCATATTTTTTAAAAAAATAATTTTTTTTGTACATATAGCTAAAGAGTCATACTACATGCTCTGAAAGTTTTGGGCTGGGGTTTCTAGCCATTTGGGAGAAAACATTTTTTTTCTATCATAATGTAATATTTTGACGCAGTATACATGGCTACATGGTGGTTTCTTCATTTTAGTAAATATTTATAATAATCTGTGCCATACTTTGATTCCTGGTAAAGTGTTTACAAATTCTAGACACACTTAGATTTCTACTAATTCATTAAGCTCAAGTGCCAGCAGGCAATGCGGTCACACTCATGATTCCAATACCTGACTTGTTCAATCTTGTTCAAGTACTCAGGCTGTGACATACAATATCAAGAGCACTCCTACAGTTATTGCTGGGTGTTAGTCTAGCAGACAGTCTTGAAGGGTGAAGACGTTATGTGTTCTATTGGAAAAAATGTTGGCTTGGAATGCCCAGCTGAACATTTGAAAAATATATCCTTATTCAGGTCCAAGGAACAGTTGCTTTTAAAAAGTCGTTCTAAATGTGAAGATTTAAGTGAAATTTGTGCAAATCATGAAGGGGTTTTCTTGTTGCGGTACGACTGTCACCAGCTCTACTGTTGTGATCCATTTGATGTGCATCCTGAGATTTTAAAAAATAAAGATTTACGTGAAATTACAGTGAAGCAAGTGAAACGTATTCAGATGTTGTGCAGCTTGTACCTGGAAAAAAAACTGTAGTTCTTGCCGAAACCATTTACCTTCTAAACTTACAGATTTACATAATGCAAAAGTTTCGACTCCTAACAAAGCAAAGCAGAGTGACGAAGAATTTGTGTTTTCTCCAAACAGTGACACGAAAATGTTACACGAAACTTTAGCGGCAGTTGGAGAATCGCCAATCAATAGCAGGAAAATGAAATGCACTCAAGCTTATCCTAAGCAAAAATACAGGAGTATCAAGGAAAGTGTAAATAAAAAGCTGAAAATGGTTTCAATTCCTAGTACATCTACTAGCCTCAACGATGAATTATTGTCATCGGACGAGAGTTCGGATGTGTCTGAGATGATCGATCGGCTCAAAGAAAAATTCAAAACATGCAAAAAAAGTGAACGAGTTTTGTCCGTCCTTCACTCCTTCCTAAAAGCTGGTCGATTAGAAAAATTGTAAAAGAATTTGGCGCTTTTGGATTTGGATTGGATTTTTACATCCTCATGGACCATCACCATCATTCACCTTCCCCAGCCAAGTGGATGAAGTCATCCTTCCCTATGCCAATGTTCTGTCACTGGCCAACCCAACCACATAGACCGGCTGCACTTACAAGCTCCGTGACAACGAGAGCGCTCGAGCGTCTTCGTCACTTTTAGCAAAATTACGATAGAAGTGTGAAGAATGGCCATCATATATTATTTTAGAGTAATACATTTTTACATCAGTGTTTTTTGTTGTTGTGATCTATGATAGTTAATGTATGACTATTAATGTATGCAGTACCTCTACTCACGCTGAGTGATAAAGACCACTAGTTGGTAGAAACGTATCAGCAACTGTCTACTCATCTACTTGTGTCTATGTGCGACCTACCTAACGTTTTAAGGTAAGCTGTCGTCCTTCTGTACCTTTCCCCTCACTAGAACATGTTTATTTGTGTTCCTAGTCCAACTTACCTGTCTACTAATAATCTATGTTTTCATTAGCCATGAAGGATGAAGCCCTATTATGCCTATACTGACTGTATATTAATATATATAGTGAGTTTTCTCCCAAATGGCTGGAAACCCCAGCCCAAAAATTTCAGAGCATGTAGTATGACTCTTTAGCTATATGTAAAAAAAAAAATAATTTTTAAAAAAATACGGAAAGTTAGTTTTTGGGCATCTTAGTGATGACACATGTTTTTGGTTGTAGCATTGGTTGTATAGGGGTATGTCCACGTTTTTTTGCATATTCTGTTAGAGCATTTCAATACCTTTGCAATGAGTCCTTGCAGAGCTCTCTAGCTCAATTACAGCCGATTCTAGAAGCTATAAGGGTGAGCGGTGCGGGCGCAGGGGGCGCCGGACCCAAAACTTTGGGGTAGCATATTTTGGGAACCGCAAGTCCAAAAAAAAAAAAAAAAAATTTTGTACTTCGTTTCACTCTGGCTATAAGACAAAAAAAAATCATGCAAATCTGAGTCGGTCACTTACCAAGTCCGTGCTGGTTTCATTTGGAATGACCCAAAGCATTGTTTACCATAGTCCATGGTAGTACAGGATCTGGAATCTGGATTACGTCAATATGTCATTTACTATAATAATAACAATATACGTACAAGCGTTCTTTGTAGGGTTGCCGTTCGATGTGAAAATCGGCATCGATAATCGGCGGAGCGGAATCGATAATCATATCAAAATATATCGATATTGTAGACTTCAATCGATTATCAAATCAAATGCCAAAATAATGAAATCAAACTGAAAACAATCCCAAAAACCCATAAAATGGAGTATTTAAAGATAAAAATGTGTTAAAATCACGGACTATTAGTCCACACACTTTTTATTATAAGGTAATGCAATTACTTGGTTGGTCATTGGGGTGCCACTTTTTTCACGTTCTGATTGTACGCAGACGTGACTTGCGAGGGTTGAGTCAGGTATAAACACATTCCGTAAGGGGGCGAGAGAGATAGCGCTATCCCAGCTGCCATTATATGGGAGACCGTACGAAATTCCCGTCTTTAAAGAGAGCGCTGCGAGCGGTGTTGTTCATTGAAACTAGGGGGTGTGTGCACCTGCCATGGTTTTACTGTGGACAACTGTCAACAGCTGTGGCATTACTCCAAACATTGTAATATATTTAAGTCTTTTTATGCCAATTATACGTTTTTGGTACTTAAAAAGTTGTGCTACATGAGACTTTGTTTTAAGCATTTCGGCATAGTTGACGACAGCCGCGTCATCAAACTTCGGCAACTTGACACTCCGTGTCAGTTCAACATAACCAATATTTGGTGGTACTAACACGTTCAAAAAATCTGGAACGATGGGTGGTTGTTTGCCAAAATTGCAGTTGCGGTTGTAAGCTTCAAGTCAGGAAGAGGAAAATATGTTGTGCCATAAATAATGATTAGTCTAGGGCCTATGCTTGTTTCAACAACTTCTCGAGAGCCTTCGAAGGCACCTACAAACTAGGGCTAGGTTAGCATTGACAGTCAGTCCCATTCTTTTTTACTTCATATTTAACAGTTCCGTCTTATAATTATATTTTCATTCATATTATGTTTTCATGTTTTTTGTTTTGTATTTTGTATTTTGTATTTTGTATATTTAATTATTTTTGGGTGGTTGTATTGTTATCATTATCATTTCCAGGTTCTTTTATTTATTTTTATAATTAATTTTATTTGTTCATTAATATATTTAGATTTTAAGTACTTTTAGTATGGGTTGGCAGTCACTCTGTGTGTTTGGAGCTGTGCTCTTTTCTGCCAACCCCTATTCACTTTTGTAATGAATGGGAATAATTAATAAATAAATAAAATAAATAAAACTAGCTCTGCTTTGCGTCCACTTGTTCGTGCACGTCTCTCTTTTAAAAGAATTTTCAGTTGTAACGTTAAACTACCATACTTAGCAGCCGCCATCTTTAGATAACAGTGAACAACACCGCTCGCAGCGCGACTAGCGGCGAAATGTCATACGGTCTCCCATAGGACAGCTATCGCTCTACGCCCCCCCCCCCCCCCCCCCCAACACGCACACCAATGGCATCAACAATACAGACCGGCTCACAACTTTACGAGAGGAGACTACGACTCACGGCGTGTGCGTGACAAACCATTGACAAACTGGCTCACATTTGACGGTTTACTGCCGTGGAATGCGTTGCGCGTGGATGGAATAGTTGGTCCTGGAATAGTTAGGCCCTCCGTCGGTAAAGCAGTACATACTATTTTACCGACCTAGCAAGCGCGCATTCTATCGTCAGCTCCGCGCACCGCTACGAACCGCCCAATCACGATTTTAACAGCAGCGCGGCAGTTTTAAACATCGCTCGATGATATTATTCAAATCGATAATCAAA
Source organism: Isoperla grammatica (assembly GCA_945910005.1). Lineage (NCBI taxonomy): Eukaryota > Metazoa > Arthropoda > Insecta > Plecoptera > Perlodidae > Isoperla > Isoperla grammatica. The sequence goes on from OX246748.1 coordinate 28,184,248, forward strand.
TCATATCATATCATAATACTTGAATCGATTATCATATCATATAACTTGAATCGATTATCGATCGATATTTCGATTATCAACGGCAACCCTAGTTCTTTGGGATAATTAACTAGTAAATCTGGCAGCAGCATTGGGAAAATTACTAGCGGTTCTTTGTATTGCACATTTCAGGAGCATTCCAATATGTTAGCGAGGGACAAGGGTACGTACACTGAACTGGAGAAGATGGAGAATGACATTGAGAGTGAAAAACAAAAATTGCAAGAAGTATTCGACAAGAGAATGACGGAATTAACAACTCGACACGTCGTCGAAATGAAAGACCAGGAGGAACGCATCAAAGACGAAGCGGTGAAATTCTTCACGGCCGAAATCGACAAAGTGAAAGTAGCTCACAACGACGCGATCAACAAATTGCAGACGAGCGAGTCGAACTTGACGGAAGCGATACAGAAACTCGTCCAGATGCGCCGGAATGCCGAGAAAGCCATAACGAGTTTGGCGGAGAAGCTAATGAACGTTCAGACCGATTACGACGCCGCGCAAAAACAGTTAAACGAGGAAAAAGGTAAATTCAAGCAATATCAAGTGACGTGCGCAGATGAATTCCACAAAATGCGCGACAAGTACTTGCAGTCATACGATAAACTGAAAAGTAGGTACGCGTCGGCAAAGGAAAAGATAGCGGAATACAAGAGTTACATTGAGTGTCAGGAGAAACACATTCTCAGTGAGTGGCAGCGGCTCGACGACGCTTATCGGCTGGCATTCGAAAGTGTTCAAAACAAGCTTCAAAAGGTGCTGGAGGATAGGGAGGGAGTCACAAATAAAGAAGATTTGAGAAACGATTGAATAGGTAACTGGTGCAGCTTGATCCTCAAGGTAAATGCCGGTATGCTAATATGTAGTATTAAGGGCGTTTTTTCAACGTGAGGGACAAGTTTTCTCACTGCACCGCGCTGGCGTCGGTTTTTTTCTGTGTGACTGCCATCTGTTGACGACCAAAGAAACTGTAATAGTTCAGGGTTGTTGTGGAAGATAGCAGCAGGTGTTGCTGTTCGTTGATTGGTCAGCGTAGTTCTTGGGGCGGTCCTCTGCTACTTGGCCGGGTGTTTCAAATAATACAAACTGTCTAATCAGCTTTACTTCAATGGCTCGTCGGCGCATACAAGGCCAAGCGTGTAATCTAATCGGTGTACCCTCTGACCGCGCGGTCTGTCTGAGCGACTGCTCGTAAATGATACCTGTCAAAATGTCTACTGATACGGTAATTATCTATAGTAAAACATAAAACATCCACAGATTATTTATTTTTCAACTTTTAACCCGTTATTTTGGTTTATTGAATAAAAACCAACACGTTTCTGTGTTTGAGTCCAAATAGGGCAATAACTTCATAAAGAAGATAATGCAGACAGTTCTTTGCTATAATACACTCAATCACAAAAAACGCATTACTTTGAAGTTTGAAGTTGTGAACTCAACATGCCATTCTTGTTTGGTGAATTAATAATGAGGTTAACAATGCACTGATACAAGTTATTCGTAACAATGTATCTGCTCGCACGCACCAACATGCACGGTTTATCTAATAAAGTACAGACGTACACACGTAGACTAAAATTATCGTGTTTTGATTTTTGAGATAGTCATTAGACACCAACGCAACACTGTGTGTCTCGTTGGTATGTGGGGTTTATTCTGGCTTCTAATGCCGAATTACCTGTGCTCGATTCCCGGTTGGGGATGTGTTTGTTTTACTTTGAATGTTGACTTCAATCACAGTCACGCACATTATAAATTATATAAATGTCGCGCACTGAAAATCAGTTTTTTACTGAGTGGGTGGACTATAATTATACAAATGTATTTACTTATTTAATAATTATTGCTTTTGTTAATTTAATTGTAATAGTTTATAATATGTAGAACAAATATGCCGTGTTACAAAACAACCGCCTCGGTCAATACCGTTATAATTGCTGGAAAACTTAGGAGAGCCCCCTAGTGAGTAAGAAGCGGGAGCGTGGTCCGTGTGGTCGTCATTATTTCAGTGAATAATAGGTTTGTGAAGACATTGGACAACAATGAATACGTTGTTTTTTCCGATTATTGTGTAGTGTTGCAAGGCGGTGATTGGCAAACACATTCAAACACTATGATGTTTACTCAGTAATGACGTAAGTCACGTAACCATTCGTTTCACGATAAAAGCCCGGGAAAGAAGAAATGTCATACTTTGTAACGTTATAAAAATGAAATTGTGACGTTTTGAAGTGAGAAAAGTTTGCCGGTATTTGTAGATGAGGGCCTGTCAACTTCACATGATCGAACCAATATCGGGAAATGTGGTATATTCCCTATTGTGCGCAAGCATGTGGCTACCTGTGTGCCCTGTGTGTGTACCCAATATAGCGTGACCCAGCTAGAGTCAAAACTCATGCACTCTTTTTTGGATGCCATCGTTTCAAGTGCCCAGTCGTGATATTACTACAATTTTATACAACTTCGTTATATGATCTTTGATTGTATGCCATTTTATTTCCAACGGAATTATTATTCAGTTCATTTATTTATTTATTTATTTATTTATTAGGACACATAATATTTATACAATTACAAATTTACTTATAATGTATGAAATAATAATTTGAAACAGTTTTCACCGTGTTGTCCATGTCGTAATTCTATTGTATATGTGGGCTTTGCTTGAATGTTCACTTTGATCGTGTTTATTACATTTGGATGGTTGGTTCTTATAAAATAGATTACATAAAGTAGCTTCGATTTATTTATTTTGTTGTTCTTTCTATTATCGCCGTTTATTGAAAACGTATATGTTACGTTATCTGATGACAATGTATTTCAATCCAAAATTGAAACATTTAATTAGAAATCTATTATAGTTGGTATTGTCCTTATTGCGATTGCGATTATGATTGGCACACACTTCAATATCCGACATTTATATGTCGTTGCAGGGAAGCATCGCTATTAGTAGGGTTGGACAACGTTCCTTGGTTCTATTCATTCGGCATCTTTTGTTGAGGCAGAGATTACAAAAACACAAGTCGAAGTGGCGAGTTGTTATCTTTGGTTGGGAATGCGCGGCGCGGTAGATTGGCTGACGAGGCGGCAGACGGACACCTGGCTGCCTTCAGTATCGCTCGTACACGTAGCTCAACTAACTGCCGCATCCGCTTGGAGCGCCTCCTACCACGCACGAGCCCACAATTCCACAGCAACTATTTTATTTTTTAACGTGAACATTTAAAAAAAGTCATGATTAAGACTATCACATCCCCTGAGGAACATACAAATGCACACTTGTTAAAAACGCGAGCATTTTATTCGCATGGGGACGCCTACGAGGTTGTAAAAACTGAATTTGAATACGAACATTGGTTTACTTTTTACAACGACGCAATCGACTGTCAAAAAATGCACGGATTCTTTTGACATAAATAAAAAGCCCATAAAATTCTGTAGGGGATGAAGTAGTTTGGCTACTATAGGTAAACTGTAACTAATGTAAATAAAATCGTAACTTCAGAAAAATGTCTGTACTAATTTTTGTGAACACACAGCCTTAAGTGAAATACACTTTGATGGGGGTTCTACTTTTGACTAAATTGCTTAAAAAATGTATTCATGTATAATTTAGTGATAGGGTGCAACAGCTTAGGCTACCTTTGTAAGATGACGAATTACACATTGAAGACATACTACAAAAATAGCTAGAAAAAAATGTATAAAATAGTAAAAATTATTTTTGTGTTGTGTGTTCAATGTGTACTTTCAACTCTAAAATTTTGCTGAAAATTGGTCGAATTGGTCGCTGTCTACTTGGGTATTTTTTTTCTCACTGTGGGTTTTTTTCACCATTTTTTTTAGTAAACCCTTTTTAATCAAACTTTCCATTTGTTTTTCAAATGAGTGATGATGAGGCCTCTTTTAGTATGGATTACAGGGGGTTGCCGTCTACTAGTTTTTTTTTTCTCACACTGGGTTTTTTTTCCTAGAACAAATCCTATTTAATCAAACTCATAAATCTGAAACTAATATTGCTCTGTGCTGGTCACATCAGAACTTAAGGAACCATGTTGTTAATTTTCTTTCAATTCAAACTTTTATTTTGGTTTAGATTCTCATCATTTACGAAGTATGGATTACAGTGGGTTTGCTGTGTTTTTCGGTGTTTTTTTCCACGATGGGTTTTTTCCCTAGCACATCCTTTTTGATCAAACTCGTAGGGTGCATAGCCTTATCACAATCTACAATTTCAGAAACAAATAGCTAATAATTTTCTTTCAGTCGATTTTATGATTCATTCAGTTACGTAATTTTACTAAAATTACAAAACGAAAACATACATTTGTACGATGTTTGCTGTTGTGGGGGGGATTACGCAACACCTTCCGTGGATACCTCTATTGTCCTCCCAACGAAACTATTCTCATGCTTTCGCCATAACTCTTGAGGCCTCGAAGTAAACTTCCGCGGACGGTTTACTGCCTGTGTTCATGCGCGCACTATTGCCGTATACTAAGATGGCGCACGACGAAATTAGCAGCTCCTGCACTGCAATCATGTAACTTTGATCGCTAACATTGAAATTGTTATTGTGTAGCCAATGAGAGTTCCAGAATTCGAAGAAGTTCACAGGAACTATCAAAATCCAGCAAGCTGTGAGCAACATTGGCAGTCTTTTGTTTTTATTGAAAGCCTGTCAAAATGTAGGCTATAAAAATTCACACTTTTCTGAGTAGATCCATAGAGTAACTATACTCGCAGCAAGAATTTATTCTAATATTCTACTGTGTTCTAGAGGTAGGTCAAAACTGTAAAGGTATAGTCCATCCTACTTTAGTTTTATGAAATAAAGCCGTTTAAACACCGGCGTTTCCGCCATTTCTTGGTCTCGAAAGCTGTGAATGGCTGGGTGCCCGAGATCTATTTTCAATTATCACTTCTCTTCAAACATGACTTATTGGTTTTGTCACTACAAACTTATATTTGTATTTAATTTTTAAAAATATCCATCGTGTAATATTATTAATAGCAACTTACACAAATGAGAGAATTACCATTTACAACATCGGACAAGTTGGCCAACTCACGAACTGAGAACAACCCTACGCAATCTTCCATCAAGCACACAGAGGAATGACAAGTTAAGTTGCCATTCTGGACGTGGCCTGTGATGAAAGCATGAGAATAGTTTCGTTGGGAGGACTATAGACGTAACATGAACAAATCGTCGATCCGGTCTGGCTCGAGTCGTCATCAGGGTGGTTTATCTTTAGTTCAGGCCGTAGTTCAAGGTAGTTGTGAAACTGCTTCTGAGAAACAATTTTGTATGTTGAGCCTCATCTATAATTAATTGTGCTGAAACCCCTTTACGTTACAAAGTACCAGAATGACGCATCGAAGAACTACATTAATCCTAATAGTAATTAATATTTATGATGTAATTTAGTCCATAGTGTTGCTACATGAACATGGTTGGGGATCATGCGTCACCAGTTACCCGGCTACAGGTTGTTATGGCCAGACCGGGCGTTTTCTCAGCCTTCCTCACCGCCTTCTACGATTCCATTTCCCCACCGAAGTCCTTTCCGAATGTTGTCGTAACTGTTTCCACGATGTTAAAAATCACATGTTATATTCAACATTGTGTGGAAGTTGCGCCGTCTGTCTACGATTAAACAAAAATAAAAATGTCGACGTCCCTAAGAATATTTGTTTGTTAATTTGTTCGAAACGTAACGAGTTAGTGTTATGTCACGAAATTTCAAAAGTCACATTATGTACCCATATCGTGCATCAGAAACCAATAAAATTGGAATCTAACTTTCAAGTAAGAAAAAAATCTTATTTTTGCCAAGAGGGATTTCCCTGGGCCTCTAACTATGTAAAATGTGTGTAATAATAACATACTATGAACTAAACTGTGTGCATACGTGAACTGGGGCAGTAATCCACAAGAAAGTTTGTCGTGTGCATTAGAATGCTCAAAACACTCCTAAAATTTCCTTCAATATTCGTGTCCTTTCTAAACACAAACTTATGTTCAGCCACTTTGTCGTACGATACAACAGCCAGAACTTACCCGGGGTCCCAGTGCTTCCTTAAGCTTGTTTTCTATTGTTACTCATTGAGACGATCAAACAGATTTGGAGAATGTGATGATTGGAAATGTTCAGCATGTGTTATTTCGTCCGTAAATATCCACGCTATGTTTCTCATAGCGATGTCATCTTCCATCGTTCTTTGGTATTGCAATCCTTGCTACTGTCGTGTTTTCTCTGATTAGATCCAAGTTGAGTTGAGTAGTTTGCTCTCGCTAAAACCTTTCTGTTTGTAAGTTTCGCCATCAATTCCCGACGTGTTGGTTGGTATTATATGTAGCCTAGGCCTATGTATTTGGGATGTTGGCAGTGTTGTTAAAGCTACTTTTTAAAAGTAGCACTGTTACAGCTACAGCTACTTGATCTTTGAAAGTAACTTAGCTACTTTTCAGCTACTGTATTTTGTCAAGTAGCTCGCTACTTGTACATCTACTCAAAAAACGTAGTGACGCTACTTTCCAGCTACTTTCATTTTTTTATAAAGGACCAAGAGTACGTACTATTTATTGAAACGGCGGTAAGGTTCGGAAGTGAATCATACTCATATCACAGCTCACGGGGTGAAACAGGGAACTCAGTGCTGGGGAGGCGGTTTTGGGACTATAGAGCCAGAAGGCCAATGTCAGTCGTCATTCCGAACCTGTGACGGTGGGAATTGTGGCGGGCGAAACGATCGTGTGTTTGTCTATTGCAAAAATAGAGTAGCGGCTACTTTTCGCTACAAATACTCGTATATAGTAGCTTGCTACTCGCTACTTTACCGCATTTTCAAATGTAGCGCGCTACCAGATCGCTACCAAAAAAAGTAACATGCTACAAGTAGCGCGCTACTTGTAGCGCGTTACTTAACAACACTGGATGTTGGCAAGGTATTTTTTCAAAATCGGCACCCGGTTTAAAGTGCCTTACATTGTATATGTTTTTAAAACAACACAAAGCTGGACATACTTATTTCCATATTATTATTATTTTTGCGTACATGTTCCGTTCTGTGTATTTTTCTTGCTAACCTTCCATGGGAGGGTAGTTGAAGGCACAACTTTTCAATATGATGCACATTTACTGCAGAATGTACCTCTGTTAAGCACATGACAGTTTATTTATGCTGTAGAGAGTAATACATAGTAGGCTACGTATAATAATATGTAAATACAGTAATAAGCAAAGCACCGGCAGCACCGGTTTTGAAAAAGAAATCGGGTGCAATCGAAAACAATTGCCCGCTGACATCCCTACTTGGTCAATTAATTTTCAAAATTTCTTGTAAGAAACTTTTATTTCAATTTTAAGTAGTTTAGTATATTCTGTCTTCTGTACAGGGTGTATGTATAATGTATATACTATGTACATATTTTATTTATCCTTACTTTGTAGACAAAATTCCTGTGCACTAACAATGTAAAATATTATTTTATCACTAAAAGAGACACAAAGTGCTGTACATATGCTTATACATTGAGTGCAGTGCAGCTGATAGTCTTATATTTATTGTCAAAATTTTTTACACAAAAGTTAAATATTCAATTTTGGTTTGAGAGTATTTTTATAATTTTTAAGTGAATTGTAATTTGTTCAAAATTTCTCGTAAGACTCTTTTATTTCAATATTTAGTGTAGTTGCAAATGGCGTATGGACATCTGTTGTATGACTGCAGGTATAGTTAGCTCACTTATAGGCCTAGATTACCTTTTTAAACAAAGTTATTATACTCTAAATTTCATTTAGGTACCTAAAATTCTTTGTTGTATGACAAACATGGGCACAATTTGTTCTTATTGTTTTCCATCATGTATTTCTTTTCAAAATATGTTATATTTGATCAGTAGTGTATTTTAAAACACTTTTATGGTGGGTATTTGAGCTCAATCATAGACTGGTACGTTATAGAACAAACTATTTGTTGTAAAATTGTTAGTTCTTCATTGACAGACATCATGAACTCGTATGGTGTAGCCATGATGTACAGTATTTAGTTTAGTAATTTCCATGTAGGCAACTTGCATCTCAATAGTATACGAACTCTGGTGTAGATGCAAAATGACTGAATATAGGTGCAATTGAGCCACAAGACTACAATGAAGGTTTTATGTTCTAAAAACAGCAGTTTTAATTTACAAAAATAAATACACACAAAATTGTTTATTTTTCAAAATTCATAGTTACCTCTTGTTTTAATATTTAAAGTGGCCTATTGAAAATGGGTTTATGTTGAAGAAAGTTCCTAGAATGTGTTAAATTATAGTATAAAACTAGGCCTGTGCAAATACTGTGGTGATTTTCGAAGTTCAAATAGAAAGTTTAAATATCGAATACTTTTGAGTGTAAAATATATTTTGGAATAGATCCGAGAAATTTCAAGTATGGAGCGTATTTAAATTAATTTGCCTCTAAAAACGCATTTAATATAGGTAATGTATGGTGCTATTGACGATTACTGACCTGATACGAGTAGGCCTGAGCCTAGTTAGGTGCATCTAATGATATTCAACAGCTAGCCTATAGGACCTAGTAGGCTAGATCACCAGTCCCCCAACCTTCCACTCAGTAGCAAGCGTAGCGATTTGAAGCCATTTTGAAATGGGCAATTTACATGCTAATTTGGACCTTATAGTACTGCTAGCGCTGCCAATGGCAGAAAGTCGCATTAGAAACTCCTATTCCCACCTGTGTTATTTGCCCATTTCAAGATGGCATCAAATTGACACGCTTGTGGCTGCTAGGTTGCGCATCTAGCCTACTATAGCTGTTGAATATCATTGGGTGCATCATTCTCAAATATCAACCCCTTGGAAGCAAATTTGTATAAATCAATTCTATAACTTAATGAATATTTTTGATAATTAAATCTACATTTTGGATAATTATTATTTGAATAGTTTTGAATGAAATGCAAGTGATTAAATTGTTATGAATATAATTTGTAATTCCAGTAGTATTTGCACAAGTGCAAGGGAAACACTTTATGCATTCCATTTTACATTGTAGTACTTAGTATAAATACTTGTACAAAATAATTAGGAAGTTTTTTTATACTCGAAATTTAAATGGGTTACTCCATTATGTACTTCTGTGATATTTTGTAGTAAAGAAACAAAATGTGCCTTATTAGCTTAAGTCAATTAAATGTCTAATTCACAATATTGGACCATTCTGATAAATTGTTTAAGCATTGTAATGTTATTTAGAATAAGTTTGTTATACTGAATGTATTGAATACTACACGTGGTGACGTGAGAAAACTCAATAAAATGTACCAGTTCCATGCCACTGAGAATTTTATAATATGTTCAGTACATAATTGTTTTCACTTCATAGGTTAAAGTTCTCTCCACACTCATATTATGAACAAATAAAAATGTAATAATGTAAGTACGTATGGCCTCGGTATGGATTCCTTTCTTTGTGATTACTGATTTTCTATTTCAACATTAGCCTACCGTACTTTGTGAAAAAGTGTTCAATGTGTGGTTCTACTGGAGAAGAGGAAATTCCAAATTATGTATCGTCACAAACCATTCCACAAACTAAAAAAAACATGATACAAATGAAATGAAGCATAATCACACCATATTTCTTTGGTAAGTTAGCTTTATTCTATAGGGCTCTCCTCAAGTAAGATTCTTGGCCACCTAGCCTAAAGTTATTTGTCATAGTTCATACATTTTCTGTTTGAAAATGGTACTTCATATTTTCTCATACACAAAGCTATTATAGGATACACACACAGGGCAGTATAAATGTTTTTTTTTTTTACAAAAGTAGAATGTAGTATGCATTTCCAGCAATTTACTACAATAGGTACTGTACAGTAAATATTGTATTCATGATTTTGGCCGTTAAGTCTAGTGTACGATTGGCGTCAACGCTTACTTCAACTTCAACACCTTGATAAACCTGTATATTCATATGGAAGCATTCACGATTGCAGAAATGCGTCCACCCTCAACTTGAACCGTCAACGTCAAAGTTCAACTCATTCCAACTTTGACGATTGGCGTTAACGTTTGACGCTCGCGCATGCGCATTCACATGTCATCAAAGAGTTTTAAAAGAAATATCTGTTCGTTTTCCAAAGAAAGCATTTTCTTCTTTTGATTTTGTTGATGTTCACTGGCACACAAATAATAACCTCTAAATGACAACCACAAACCAGCTGTTGTTTACATAAAACCACTGAATGCTCTACATCACAACCACAGGAACCAAGGTCTACTTGATCTCCGCCTGGCAGCGGATGCTCGTCGGGAGTTCGACGAGCCTCCGCTAGGCGGAGATCAAGTAGACCTTGACAGGAACAACGTGTAGAGATGGCCCTGCAATAACGAAGATCAACGAAGTTCACCGATGAGTACCGACGCAGCTTCAGTTCGTGAATCAAAAACGGTAACGTGAATCTATTACCGGTTGACGATTCAAGTTGACGCCAATCGTAAACTAGGCTATACTCATTTATTTTTATATATATATTCGGTAATTGTTTAGTATCACTGATCGCGTTTCGTACTCACTTTTTTTCTGTATTCCTCTGCAATATTGATCATATGCGCAGTACATAATTGTTATTTCATGATTTATCTGTAAGCTCCAGTGATTTTCAATACAAATAGTCTCTTCTTTCATATTAAATTATCGTTTTGAAGCAGCATCGATTTGACAACACAATCACGTTAAATATGGCAATATGGCGGACGTGCGAGGGCGCAGCTGTTTGGAGCACACATAAAGTGTGGTTTACCAACGTAAGTACATGAAAAAACCCTACCTCTTGCGCCCGAAAGTGACTTTGCCCGAGGTTAGGAGGTGGTTTTGGATAGTTTGCCAGAGGTTTGGGGGGGGGGGGTTGGATGTACGTGCAAACTAGGACCCTAAGATTAAATACGCCTTCTTCAAATTATACAATTATGCAGATTTGCGCCCGAAAGTGAGTTAGGGGGTGGTTTTGGATAGTTTGCCATTGGCAGCACTGCACCGGACACAAGCAGGAAACAAGGAAGAAGACGTCAACTTTTCATATAAAAACTTCAAACAATCATTTATTACTCTTAAAAATTAACTACAATATTATAATAAGCATCAAAAGAAAGACAATTAAACATTGTTCAATAAAAATAACACTTTAAACAAGACTTTGGCGTTTTTCATTGGAAAAAGTGAGTGAGAAGCGCGATCAGTGATACTTAACAAATACCATATATTCTTCTAGTGACCAAGACCAAAGCGCCAAAACGTCCAGAAGTTTTTGTGTTGTGTTTTTTGTTTTGTTTTGTGTTATCTACGCTACGCAGCCTGCCAAATGGTTTCAGGTAAGCTGTTGGCTCCTATCCTTCTTTCCCTCTCACACATATATATATATATATATATATATATATATATATATATATATATATATATATATATATATATATATAAATGATTGGGCGTAAGGAAAAGCAAGGCACTGTACCCTATACTGGCCCTTAAATTCAATAAATAAAATAATGCTGATATTTCATTAAAAAAATGTAAAGAAAAATTAAAAATCACATAGGCCTACAGCTTTTAGCTTTAGTTAAGGGCTAATAATCATTGCTCTGCAACTCTTAAAACACTAGTGCAACTGTACTACATTCTGCTCGATGCAGTATTTTAAAACCACTTTCTCTGATAGCGTTCTTTGGTTTCAACCTTTCTTCAGACAGAGTACTGCAAAAATAACCACCACTTCGACAAGGGCTGGCAGTATACTGCAGAACGTAAACACCCACCAGTAGAGGTTGCAGTCCCACTCGTCAAACAAAAAGTAGGCGAGAAGGACACACGCACTCGAATGTGCTGCAATAGCTGACGACTTGGTTAAGGATGTTACACTTCAATAGAAAACTACATAGTAATCTGTGACGGAAAATTATCTATTTTTCACTTAATGTGAACAAAAGGATACAAATCATAGCTGCACTAGGCATAAACATGGAGAGACCAGAGAGAAATCCAACCAGCTCTAGTCCTATCAAGCCCAATGCAATACTCAGCCCAATGGTAATCCTGAAAGCATACAAAAATGTTATAATAAGTTTAATTACTCTAATGTAAGGTTTGCATATCTGTAGGTCTACCGATCACCTTATCACAAAGGAGTAGATATCAAGGAATCACTAGCCCACCGTTAGTAATAAATACGCACATTTATCTATCGTACCATTGCACACATGGGCATAAAATAGAAAAATGGGAATTCACTTACTGTAGATCTTTTCGGGCATACTCCTCGGAACCGTACTCTTCGGGTAGACATGCCTTGATATTTTCGTCCTGAAAGTTGTAAGGGTGATTCAAAGACACGAGGATAGATTTTCTATTGTGCAAAACATTTAGGCCTATGCCTGGGCCCTAGGTCTACAATCGGCAAAAGCTTTTGACATGATACTTTATTTTGAGGTTATGTTGTGATTATTGTGGTTTATTCTTCAAGTATTAAAAAGTTCATTAAATTGAACGTGTTACCGTACGGATTTCACTTCCTTAAAGGTTTTTCTATACCTGTTTAAATATGTCTAGGCCCTAGGCACAACCTACCAAAAGAAAATGCTCAAGACTCAAAAGTCACAACAAACTCACCCTTGACCACAAGATTATTATAACAGTTGTCAAATGCCCGATTAAAGTAAGGAATCTTGTCGGTATTAAGCCATCGGCAACAAAAACCATCCTGCTATAATGCACTCATTACACGCCGATGGTAAAAGCCAAGTAAAACCCTAGTGATACATTTTACAAATTCTTTGCCACAAGATTTCAAATGGTATCGCAACATTCGGCCATGATGTAAACAAATAAGCACCGCTTTGACAACTTTTCCACTGCGTCCATGCTGTATTTTTAAATACTGGCGGGAACATGTTAAGCCCGCCGCCGCTTGGTAAAATAACAGATAGTTATTTTATTCATATTGAATAATTGTAGGTAATTAGCCTACTTGTACATGAAATCAGTATTATTTTCCCCAAGTGAGTTTTCGACACATCAAACGAACAGCGGAAGCGCGTGACAAGACGAACGAACAAGTTTAGAAAGCAGTGCGCACAGGTGTTAGTTCAAAATACAAATGCAGGCGGCAGCGCCAGGGAAAATTCTGAAAATCGGCGTCTGCTTGGATTCTGCTGTTTCATTTTCACGTAGGCGTCCGCACAAGTGCCCACTGGTGTATTTTAAATAATTGTTTATACACGTAGGAATATACTTATTCGATTTTTAACCTAGGACCTTTTCGCATCTCTCTTGTGGCGGCCTACGAGGCGCGCCTCCTGTCGAGGGAGAGGTTCGTCGAGGCGAGGGAACTCGAGGATCGAGGGTTTCGTGGTAGCCTCAGCCTAGGGCCTAGGCCACATTGAAGAGCAGCTGGTTCAGGTCAGTGATAGCCTATATAGGGAGACTAAGACGAATGGATCCTTGACAGTTGGGGAGATGCACTTCAGTGAAACAGCATAAAAAAAAATATCCTGGGGCCTATCGACACTCACCTCGGTTAGGCACTATAGGCCCCTAATCTAGGCCTAGGCCTAGCCTATAGCAGCTGTTCACACCTTGACTTGCCTAGGAGACCCATGGCTTTCGTGCTCCTAGGCTATTAAACGTCTTACAACATAACTTACGTACTTGACTAGATAATTACAAGGAATCTTCCTTTAGAAAATTAAACCTGGCCAAGGACTGCTTTAAACATCTTGATGAGTCCTTCAGTCCTATAGGTAGGCCTAGGCGTAGGCCTAGGGCCTACGCCTAGCCTGTGCTTTGTGTGTGTAGGCGTAGGTCTAGGCCTATATGTACAATTTCCATTGTAGGCCTAGCCAGGCCTAGGCTTATGCACTTTCCAGTTCCAGATTCAAACTCCAGCGCAGAATTATTTTTATTTAAATTTGTATCTCGATGTAATGTGTCTTTAACAAACAAACTATTAAGTGAACACATTTTGTGATTGGGAAGCAAGGAATATTTTGATCATAACATTTAAAATAAGACTATTTTACAATTTGTGACCTCAAACTCATGCTAAAATTGAATAGGCCCTACTACATACAAAAAATGAGACAGTATGCTAAAGAACGTTCATTGCGTATTGGGATGTAGGCCTTCTGGTGTTTCTAACTCTGTAGGTAGGCCTATACAGCCTATGTCTATTTTGTATTTACAAGTTTGAAGTTTTATTTTGCAGTAATAATGGAACAGTCACCGCAACCGTTCGACAATTGTCGCCAGAACATCGAAGACAAGTTGTTGGGACTGCAACTGAGTCTCAGCAATAATGAAGAGATTGACTATGAAGACCTGAGACAAATGTTGACGCAGATAATTACTCCAGCAGCGTCGGAGCTTGAGCCGGATCAACAGAATGAGGACCTGGTTCTCGATTCTCCTTTCAAGTGGAAGCCCATTAGCGAAAAGAACTCTCCGGCTGATCGCATCAAAGATGTTCTCGAAAAGAAAAAAGGATACATGAATGAAACGGATAGCAAGTGGATGATTATTGTACTGAATCTAGTTCTATGCTATGAGTACACAATCCATGAGAGTAAGTAGGCCTACTATTAGGGTTGCCAACTCTCCCGTATTTCCCGGGAAATCCCGTTTTCCACTGTGATTTCCCGCTTCCCGTATCAACTCTACACGGGAATCAGTTTTCCCGTATTTTAACAATTTGTTTTAAAATACACATTTCGTAAACTTCCGCCTATACTAACAGTAGGCCTACACAGTTTTCAGCATTTGAGCATTTTGAACTTAAAGTCTAATGTTGAGACAATTGTTTCATTATATTTAATACAGGATGGTACATAAATGGCTAGACAATAGAAACAGATCAACCAGCTGAGTTACAAGTTGTTGGTATTTATTCTCTTTCGTGTCAAAAAAACGGGATATAAAGATTCTACGTGATGCAAAATGGCTTGACAAAATGTAGAAGGTAACCAGCTTAAACTATACATATTAATTCAATTTACCCTCCCAAATTAAACACAAAAATTGAATAAGAAAATTACACCTGCAAAGTTAATATCAAATCCCTAAACTCATTTTCTGGGACCTAACGTCTATTATAAGAAAACATTTTTTTGCGCCTGCGGCAATTTGGCCTTCGGCAACTGGGACATCGCGTCCTCTTTCCCTCTACAATTCACATCAATTTTAAAATTCCTGTATTTTCATATTTAATAGTTGGCAACCCTACCTACTATAGAACCAAAAATCAAAGGATTCAAACATTTGTTCTCATTAGGCTACAGTTTTGTACAGATAAGATAAAAAAAAATATATAAACTAGTCAGCATGACAACACTTGTAGGCCCCTAACATTATAGAAGAAATAATTTTCGCACAAATTCTGTGCGTAATTGACACTAAAAATATAGAGTCAAAATTTGTGTGTATAGGCCTATATTAAAATTAGGAAACGTTTTCATCAATTCATTTAGGAAATGCTAGTTTTGGGAAAATAATCGAGCTACAAAAATGTAAACGTCATCGCTAATTTTACGTCGCCCGCCCACAGACGACCGCGAGATGGCGTCGCGACTCCTGGACGAGTGCGACGCGACCCTGGTCGAGTCGTGCCGCGACCCGAATGACTTTGTGTCACTCATCGAGTCGGCGTTGCGTCGGGTCGTCGACTCGAGTCGTTACCTCGTGTCGGTTGACGCGTCGGAACGCGGTCGCGCCCTCTCCCGACTCCGTCCCCACGCAGAGCTGTCGCGCGACGAGGTGGGGGCGGTCTGGGGGCTGAGGGGGGCGGTGCACATGGAGTACGGCTACACAGGCAACCGGTTGGCAGAGATGTACCTGCACACGGCAATCAAGTGAGTCCCGTAGTGAGAGGATGATTTTGGAAGCGGAATACTGTATGCCAAAAAAGACATTATTATTATTATTATTATTATTATTTTATTGAATGTATCACAATCATACAATCTCGGTCAAAACCGGCGTTAACATGTTATACGGACGTAATGTCAAGTATTTCCATGTGTCTACCTTATTAAAATCACAATAGGCCTATGTTACTAGTTTAAACAGTCATCAATCTCGGTCAAAGCCGGTGTTTACATGTTATAGCCTACGGACAATACAGATGTAGCCTAATGTCAAGTATTTCCATTATTTCAATTTATTTATTATTTCAATTATTATTATTATTATTATTATTATTATTGTTGTTGTTATTAAGGGTTATTATTGGATTATCATTGGGAGAGAATTGGGAGCAAGTAGAGAAAGTACAATTGAGGGAAGATAGGAAGAGGTGGACAAATTTGGTTGTGAAACCCAAGCTGACCCTGCCAGAAGCAGTGAAACGGCAATGGATAATAGGGTGGGTCGAAAAAGTCGTTTTTTCGCGTATCGAATTCTAATAGTACTAGAAAGTTGTGTATTTGCATGCTTATCAACGGAAAAATATTGAAAAAAATCATAACTTGGATCTTCAGTTCGCGCAAAGGGCCTAAAGTTAGAAAAAAAAAATAGAAAATATGGGAAATAAATTTTCGAGTGTCGAATTCTAATAGTACTCAAAAGTTGCGTATTTTCATGCTCATCAATGGAAAAATATTGAAAAAAATCATAACCTGGATCTTCAGATTGCTCAAAGGGCCCAAAGTTTAGAAAAAATGCAAAAAAACACCAAATCTTGGGTTTACGCTCAAAATATACAAGTAATGTGTTTTGGCTTTTGATAGCGTTAAGTACAAAGTACTTCATCGTGCAGCCAAAACACATTACTTGTATATTTTGAGCGTAAACCCAAGATTTGGTGTTTTTTTGCATTTTTTCTAAACTTTGGGCCCTTTGCGCGAGCTGAAGATCCAAGTTATGATTTTTTTCAATATTTTTTCATTGATGAGCATGAAAATACGCAACTTTTGAGCCCTATTAGAATTCGACACGCAAAAATTGATTTCCTATATTTTCTATTTTTTTTTCTAACTTTAGGCCCTTTGCGCGAACTGAAGATCCAAGTTATGATTTTTTTCAATATTTTTCCGTTGATAAGCATGCACATACACAACTTTCGAGTACTATTAGAATTCGATACGCGAAAAAACGGCTTTTTCGACCCACCCTAATGGATAATGAGGCAATTATGATTGGGTAGTTATTTATTTATTTATTTTTATTTATTAGGACACATAATATTTATATAATTACAAATTTACTTATAATGTATGAAATAATTATTTGAAACAGTTTTCACCGTGTTGTCCATGTCGTATTGTCTTACTACTAACACAAAGGCTACAATAGAACAATACTATACACTATACAATAATAATACTACAAAAGAATGGCTGAAAAAGCCATCTTGGTATAAGAAGAAGGAAAAAATGTACACATGTACGGTATTCCTATATAGGCATATATCCTATGTAATTAGGCCTAGTATCAATTATATATCAATTATTATATTATATTATAAGAGAGAAGAAAAGGAGGCCTGTCTCTACTGGTTGACCAGATCTTACATGATGGCCTGATTAAGCCAAATGTGGGCATATGATAAAAAAAAAATGCTATAGATATATATTTTTTTTTTAGTTAATTAGTTGTTGATGTTAACGTTCAAAAGCCCGTGTGCGTGCCCGCCAGGTTCGACCCGAACGTGGCCCAGTGGCACTTCCTGTACGGCCAGTGTCTGGGCCGACACCGGCACATCGTCCACTTCCGAGACCTGCCGCGCGACGTCGAGCTGATTGCGCTGGAACGCGCCGTAGAACTGTCGGCCAACCCGTACTACGCCGTACACCTGGCGCAGGCGTACCGCGAGGCCGCCAGCGGGCTGGGCCGACATCCGGGCGCCGACGCCGACGAGACGGTGCGCAGGATGAACCGGCGGGCCGTCGAGCTCTACGAGCAGGTTATTTTTAATTTTTATTTTTTTACGACAATGTTTTTTTTGGTATACAGAGTTGGTCTCTTCAGCTATCACACATTGCACATAACTAGGAAAACGCTCTGTTTGACGCGTTGATAAGCGAGCGCGTCCATATCTACGAACGTTCTGGCGAAAAGATCTCAAAGCTAATAAAAACAACAACTGA
The DNA here is from genome assembly GCA_945910005.1 of Isoperla grammatica. Taxonomy (NCBI): domain Eukaryota; kingdom Metazoa; phylum Arthropoda; class Insecta; order Plecoptera; family Perlodidae; genus Isoperla; species Isoperla grammatica. Next base: position 28,202,441 of record OX246748.1, read on the forward strand.
CAACAATTCAAGAATGTGCATTTCAAAATTTTTTCTAATTTCCATAGCTATTATACTTCCCGATATTGTTGAATGCAGTGCAATTTGCGTTGCTAAGAATTTTCGTTGTCATTCTGTCTAGTGTTTTCGCGGCGGTCCGCCACCGTTACTAACAGTTAATGAGTGTAACTTTGTAACTTTTCGAACGATTTTGCCTCAAAACTATACACCTTCAATCCACATCGAGGCTTGTGGATGGTCCAAATTTCAAGTTGATCGGACTTTCCGTTCAACCGCTATCGACAGACATAAAAACAAAACAAAAAACAAACAGCATGAAGTGCCATAAGAGTCTAGTACACAAAAAAAAAAAAAACGAAGTGCCATAAGAGTCTCGTGGAGACGCTCGCTTCGCTCGCTTAATTACCTACCTGATTTTTGTGTTTCTAATGGGTGTGTTCTCCCGCGCAGGCGCTGGGACTGTGCCCCGACTGTCCGTTCATCAACGTGCGTTGCGCCCAGGGCTTCATGAGGTTCAACAGTCCCGAGCGCGACTACGCCCGCGCCTACGAGTGTTGTCGCAAGGCGATCGAGGCGTGTCCCGCCAACACGATGATCAACCACGTCTGGGGACAGATCAACGAGCGGGTGCGCAACTACAAGGTTGCCAACAAGCACCTGAGGATCGCCGCCTACCAGGGTTTGTTCGCTTATTATTATTACTAGGAAAACGCTCTCTTTGACGCGTTGATAAGCGAGCGCGTCAATATCTACGAACTTTCTGGCGAAAAGATTTCAATGCTAATACAAACAACAATTCAAGAATGCGCATTGCAAAAATTTTTCTAATTTCCATAGCTATTATACTTCCCGACATTGTTGGATGCAGTGCAATGTGCGTTGCTAAGAATTTTCGCTGTCATGTTTTCGCCGCGGTCCGCCACCGTTACTAACAGTTATTGACAGCAATAGAAATGTAATTTCTGCCTCTAATATGTATCAAATCGCGTTAACATTAGTATATTCGTGACCGGACATAAATTTACTATAAGATAGCCACCTCACATTTTAATGTTACTGTGTTTCAGAAATATATTTTCGAGTAACTTTTGTGTAACTTTGCCAATATTTATCAGATCGCCATAAAATGAATATAAGCGTAACTGGAAAAAGCTTTAAAAAAATATGGCTATCTCACATTTTGCCGCCATTTTGTTTCAGAAAAATATTTTGCTGTAACTATGGTGTAACTTTGTAACTTTTCAAACGATTTTGCCTCAAAACTATACACCTTCAATCCACATCGAGGCTTGTGGATGGTCCAAATTTCAAGTTGATCGGACTTTCCGTTCGACCGCTATCGACGGACATAAAAAAAAAAAAAAAAAAAAAAAAAACAAACAAACAAACAAACAAACAAAGAAACAATCAAACAGAATGAAGTGCCGTTAGAGTCTCAAACGGTACAAAAAAAAAAAAAAAACAACGAAGTGCCATAAGAGTCTCGTGGAAACGCTCGCTTCGCTCGCTTAATTATTATTAGGCCCTATTATTATTAGCTATGTTAACTGTAGTTTATATGATGAAGAACTCCGTATTGGTCCTACTGTTTAATTACTTAGGTTTTTATTTGCAATAACTGTGGGTAATTAATTACTACAACTATGTAGTCAAGTGCAGCGGAATAATACAATACAATACTAATTGCAACGTTCTTGCACGCACGTGTGACTCGCGTTAGCCCAGTGGCCGGGTTTATTCCTGGATTCCAATGCAGGAGGTCCAGGGTTCGATTCCCGGTTCGGGCATTGGTTTTTGACTTTTGAACTTGACTGTACTAGTGTGTATTTTTTTAACTGCACAACATTAGAGCCATCATTGCTACAAAGCACATAATGAATGGTATAAATGTCCCCAACTGAAAATCACTTCTTGTGACTGAGCGGGTCCAACCTATAGACTACAGTCTATAAATAAATACAAATACGTTTATATTTAAGGCGCGTTTGGGGCGTGCATGGTTCGGGCATTGGTTTTTGACTTTGGAACTTGACTGTACTAGTGTGTATTTTTTTAACTGCACAACATTAGAGCCATCATTGCTACAAAGCACATAATGAATGGTATAAATGTCCCCAACTGAAAATCACTTCTTGTGACTGAGTGGGTCCAACCTATAGACTACAGTCTATAAATAAATTAGGGCTGCCCAACGATATCGATAATTCGATACGATATCGATAATAGAAAAATAATTCGATATCGATATAGAATTAATATATCGTACGTTTGCGATATCGATCAAGTGTCAACTATCGTAAAAAAAAAAAAAATGTTTGCAGTGTTGTGGTTCTGCATCTTTGTGATCGTTCTGCCAGTCTGTCACACTCACGTCACGTCACGCCAATAACAACATCGCTGTTTGTGGATACATTTTTAATAATACAACACACAAATTGACGCACATAGTAAAACATTTTGACGTTAAATTATTCACATTAAATTATTTATAATGAATGGCCTCTGGCTGGTTAAAAAAGAAAATACGATATCGGCGATATTGATACCGAGTTAAAAAATTCGATATCGCGATACGATATCAATAATAACATCCGCGATATCGATATGAATTTTTTTATCGTTGGGCAGCCCTAAAATAAATACAATTACGTTTACATTTTAGGCGCGTTTGGGGCGTGCATGGACCTGGTGAGGCTGAGCTTCCGCACGAACCGCACGTACGACCCGCGTCCGCTCTACCAGGACATGCTGAAGAGATTCCCCGAGGAGCCTTATCAGATGGAGGTGTGGACGCAGCTCGCGATGTACCACTACGTCAAGCTGGGCGACCTCCCGACAGCCGTCGACTACCTGATGAAGTGCGTCCACTTGGACCCCCTCTCGGACAAGCTCAAGGTGACGGATTCATGTGTGCGGTTGTTTATTTATTTAGTTCTTTATTTATGCATTTATTTTTTTAATTGTGTGTTTATTTATTTATTTATATTTATTTATTTATTTATTTATTTATTTATTTATTTATTTATTTATTTATTTATTTATTTATTTATTAATTATTTATTTTATTGTTTTCATGTTACCGCCAGCCATTATAATTTGGTAAATTGTCACAGTTTCTCCTGTCTTAACCGTCGGTTCCTAATAAGGTCTTCAGCTGGATGTGGAGGGTTTATTAAAATTAATCTGAATACATAGGGCCTACCTATTTAAATAATTTTATGGATGGGGTAAAATGTCAAGTAAAAGAAAAAGCACGTGAACATTTTAGGTCTATCGCTTCTCATCTTTTTGTTGTATATTTTTTACGAGGTTATTCTTTTCTTCCCCGACCAGAATCACCGGAGCGCGTTCGCCAACACAAACCCCAACACCAACCCCAACACCAACGTGTACCACGTGTTGGTCGAGGCGGCCGAGAAGGTCTCGGACGAGGACGAGCGTAGGGTCAAGTTTGGTCGAGTCATCTCGATCTGCAAGGCCAACTACCCGGAACTGTTGGACGCGGCGAGGAGGAAGAAGACCGAGTCGACGGACTGCGACGGCGTCCGACTCGAACCGGAGAAGAAGAGAGACGACAACAATAATAACAACAACAACCAACGCGGCAACTGGCGGAACAACCCGCGGGGCGACGGAAACTGGCGCAAAGCGAACAAGGAGGGGGGTAACTGGCGGGAGCCGGAGGGGAGGAATAACGCAAACGGAGGTTACTCGCGAGGGTATTGCGGCGGGGGACAGTTTGATCGTCACAGGGAGAGGGGAGGTAACGGGGGGTGGGGGGGACGGCGTTACACGCAGAGCGAGAGCACGAGAAGCGACTACGGAAGCGACAGGGACGCGTGGAGCGACAGGGGAAGCGGATACGCGAGCAGCACGGGAAGCCACAGCGATTACGGGAGCAATGGGGCGACGAGGGGGCGACGCAGAGATGACATCGATCGCCTCGCGGAGGACGTCGCTAAACAGAGGCTGGACGACGGGGCGGGCGATCGGGCGTACCGGCAGGGCAACGCTCGCGCCAAGAGCGTAAACAACGGAATCAAGGACTAGCGTTTTTTTTTTCGAAAGAGAGGCCTCGTGGGGAAAGTGGGAACGAGACAGAGTGTGATTTTGTCGTTTTGCAGTGCCGACGGAGAAACCCAGGTGATTGTTTCGAATCTGCGTGGTAGGTCGGAACGATCTAGAACCGATTACGCGTTTGCACGGTGGACTTCACTCGGAATTTTCGAGGTAAGCGTACGCAATGATCGAGTTGATTGGCATTTAAAATAGAAACGTGCTCATAATGAATGGAACTGGCTTTATAAATGTGTTTTCAGGATGTGATTATCTTGTATATTTTTATTTTTTTTTATTTTTTTCGTGATTGCTACATTGTGATTCTATATATTATTATGAACAATTCTAATGAGGATACTCTCTGCTATCTGTTTTTTGTACGTCTTGGTCGAGTTGCCTTATTGGCAGCCGTCATTGAACATCTCTTCCTTGATTTCGTTATTCGCAGCAAGTGGAATTTTCATTCAAGAATAATTTAAAATCAATCAGTGAAGCAGTTTTTTAACGGGCTGTTCATTATTCCAAAACTGCTTGCTTAAACTGAACAACAACTTAATCAACAACAAACGTCTCTTTATACGTACTATTGTATTTTAAGCATTTTCTGTACAAAGGTGATAAAATTAATAAAGTATTTGAAGTCAGTGGAATATGTAGCCTACAATAAATTACTAGCATTTAAATAACATTTTAAGTAAATAAAGTTAGGCCTAACTATAACTCAGAAATATTTATGATGGAAGGTCCCGATAGACTGAATTAATATCATGCAATGTAACTATAACTCAGAAATATCTGTGATGAAAGGTGCCGATAGGCTGAATTAATATCATGCAATGTAGCTATTAGCCCCTCAATATAGACTGGAGGCATTCTGGTGGCAATAAAGTCAATTGTTCATTGTTGCTTTATTGTTAAATCATCAATAGCGCAGATAAGGGTGTTGCTTAGCAGCGCTATCTATTTGTCAGTTTGAGTCTCCAATAACTCAGGAATATTTGTGATGAGAGGTGCCGACTGCCGATAGACTGAATTAATATCATGCAATGTAACTATAATTCAGGAATATTTACGATCGAAGGTGCCGATAGACTGAATTAATATCATGCAATGTTACTATAACTCAGGAATATTTGTGATGAAAGGTGCCGATAGACTGAATTAATATCATGCAATGTATGTAACTATAACTCAGGAATATTTGTGATGAAAGGTGCCGGTAGGCTGAATTAATATCATGCAATGATGAGAAAGAGATGGATGTTAACGGGGCGTTGAGGTTGGTACGTATGAGGTTGGTATGCCATCGTAGGTAGGCTAATTGTAATACTCCGAGAAATCCACCGAGGTGAAACAATTTCAGGTTAATGATACCTGATCTATGATGGGCATACGTATGACATAGTATGTCGATATGACATTGAAAATTAATAATTATGTTATTATTGTGTGTATTATGTTTAATGACTTTGTAAAATACAACAAATAGACGAGAAGCTGTAGATTTGAAATAGGGCCTACATCCAAACTTTTTTTTTATTCAAAACTTTTCCACATCTATAAAATTACTTTGTAATGTATTCAGTCAGATAAATTTTATGTTTTCACCATATGTAAATAAACCCTCCACCCACACCCAGTCGAAGTGAAATTGTTGATAACGACTTTCAACAGTAAGTGTGGGGTGTGGGTATGTAGATGCAAGTCTAGTGACAATTGCGACTCAAATGTTTTTTCTTGAATTATGCCCATAAATCACAACTGAAATTATTCTACATAGTCCTAAATCACCCTAGGGTACTTTCTAGTTAACAAGAGAGGTAAGACTCGTGCCTTCCGATCAATACCCATAAAGGCATTTCCATTTTGTCTCGTTGGTCCACCAAACTAGTAGTACAAATACAAATATGTTTCCTATCATGTTTGTTGCCTCACTTACAGGATCCATTTGACCGGTCGTGGGTTAATCATGTAAAGAACGACCATTATATTTCTAGTTGTATTTAGTAAGGCTTACATAAAGTATTGGAGACTCAAGCTAACAAATATAGCAATACCATACTATGGCTAGTGATGTTCCTGAAACATAGGTGCTAGGTCAGTTGGTTTTCAGTTTCAACTATTTATTATTACTAATCTATGTAGTAGTACTGGCAGGAGTGTTATCCAGTGTCCATTGTTCTACGGTTAATTCTCGATCGTGTTCTCGATGTAAAAAATGTCAAGAGACAAAAACAATGTTAAGTTTTGTTTTACTTTTTATTTATTTTTTTATTAATTTTCTTTTTGCCAAATCTACTTGTTGTTGTTGTATCTAGCAAAGGCTTGTCAAACTACCAAAACAGTTAGATTGTTGCAAACTATTGAAAATCGTGTGTTATTCGAATAGGAGATACTTGAGGAAAACAAATGAAGTATTCTGCTAAAAATAAAATAAAAATGAATTGTGACCCAAAGATACAAAATATCTACCCTTGAATCTGTTTCGATCTGTAACAATGACTACTGTACTCACTAATACCATCAGTAGCTTGAAAAATTAGAATAACTTGCATGTTTATAAGAACAATAAATCAATTACCGGTACATTATGTACCTTTACCTACTTCACAATGAACTTTCATTATATGTTTAATCACTATTACATAATCTAATCAAACTTCTAGTCTGTAAGGTAAATAATTTGTATTGGAATAATTAATTCTGAAATAAAAAATGTTGCAATTGTAAATGGAAGTGGATATTGACCGTTGTTTAATAAGTGATACAAATCGTCTTTTGTGTCTTGGAATTAACGTTACACTGTTCTTTTATTTTATTTTACCAATGTTCGTAGCACATTTATCGACATTTTCAGTATTGTGTATTTAATTTATCTACTTATAATTTATTTCAATTACTTATTTGAATTATGAATGAGTCAATAACCACTTCAGTTTAGTAGGTTTTGTCAATGAATATGATTATTACAATGTTATGTTCTTATGTATACATACACTTTCTATAATGTATTCGAATGACAAGAAGAATTGACTAATCAGATTCAAGAAGTGTGAATCTATTGCCCAATCGAATTCATAGCTCTCTTGAATCGCTTTTTATTTTTTATCGTTAGTACCCCACGTTTTGATTTTGTGCCTTGCAATTTGAACTTCAGTGTAGCATAATATTTTATACAAATAGAAATAAATAAAATTCTAAATGCCTATGAAAATGTTCATTTTGTTGATTCCCAGTTGTCCTGTAATGCAGGTTTCCTAGCTGCATTATTTTTCTTTAATACATTACAAGTATCTTTAACCTGTTGCATGTGTGTGCAGGTATTCTGTTCCGTCGACATTTGAGCATCTATCTTAATGTTCATTATTCTCCTCTTTTCATTATAGTTTGTATTCTCTCGAAAAATCATTCAAACTGTTCTGTCTGAAAGAAAAGTGTCGACATCAGATAAATATTTGTTATTGTTACACAATCATTAATTTTTATGAGTTACTTTTTTAAATAAAATCTTATGAAAATGCCTCCATGTTGATTGTTTTTATTTATTACTTAGTGAACTCTCAAATGAAATTCATAATTTAAGATTTAAATTTAAATATATGGTACCTCAAATACCATTGAATAATATGTGTAGGTGATAATGTCTAGTCCAGCATCATTTGGAAATTTTGATATTGAATACCATTTTAAAGATACAAACAAAAAACTTTGGTTCTCACGCTCTTCCAGCACTCTTAATAAATTTAAAAAGATAATTTTTTCATATTCTACTTGCCGATAAAAATAGCCATAAAAATCTTAACTAGAAAGTCTCATCAACACTGCGTACTTGCATTTTTTCTTTTTATTCTTCCTTTTCTTTTTTATTCTTGCACTTTTAAAGTATTGCACGCCGCAACAATGCGACGGTTTTCCCCACGATGACGATGACGTGATTATTGATTTACCGATAGAAGTGGCTCAGCGGTAAGATGCGAATAAACTCTAATTCAAGAGGTTGCCGGTTTGATAACGGCCACTGACAGTTCTGACTTAAGTGTTTTTCGAGGTTTTCCTCAGTCACTAGACGAATGCTGGGCTTGAGTCATATTAACAGCCCCAGCTATTGCAAGTGGCTTGTATCTTGGCAGGTTTCTTACAAAAATGATTATTATTGTACATGGTGATGACTGTAGGGATTGACACAAAATTATAACCCAATAAATGCAACTCAACATAATGTAATCTTACTTTGTTATGTGTTTAGGAAACCTACCCATGGAACAAATTCAAGCCCTTCTTCAGAATGAACTAGGTACCCTATATAGGGTATTAGCCAACGGTTTAGCCGCGGTCGCTTAACGGTTCCCATACGAACACCAAAGTTAAGCAACCTCTAGCTAGGTCAGGAGGTGGATAGGTGACCACTCTCCTCTGAAACACTAGTTACCGCTGGTTAGAGCAGATTGGAGGGTTCGAAAGCTTGTGTAACAGCTTCGCTCTTCTCGTCAACTGCTCGGCAGTCCAGGTTAGTGGAAAAACCTATATGACTGGTCAAAGTAACACCGTCCTTTCGGATGGGACGTACAGCCGATGGTCCCCTTGGTACTTTTCGACAGGAGTGGGCTACGTGCCGGTACCAGGCTTCCCCTCCTCCCTTCCTCATTATCATTCATCAATCATCACTCATCAGGCTAGAGGGCATTGTGCCCTACACTGGCCTTAATTACAACAAAAATAAAACAGATAAAAAGGTATTGTGGTGTTTGTTTGGAATAGTTGGGTTACGGAATGTCCAAGAGCTGTTCGTACATTTCAGCTGAATTACTGAATTATTCCTGTCCACAGCCCCCCCCCCCCCTCCCCGCCACCCTCACCCACCAAGAGGTTCAAACTCTGTTTGACACCGAGTTATGTAATCGTCCGAAGATCCAGTTGTCGTTTTCTTGGCCTTCTACATATTCCTATAAATTATTAATTTTTGATAATTAATTATCGAGTGTATGTGCTATCGATTCTACACGCGTTAAAATTATTGGATCACTTGGAAATTGTACCACGACCCAAAGTGTACAATAATTTGTCTGTGGTACCACTTTACGAACATTACTACCTAAGTAGCAAAGTTCTACGAATCATTATCGCTTCCAAACTGACAGGAATAACATTTGCCTATTCCATCATCATTAATCAATAATTATAATAGAATGGCGAAAGGCTTTAAAGCAAACTTACTAATATTTCATGGTTGATGAAGAAAGTTGACGCTTTCGTGTCTTCACTATTGGCAGCAGCAATAGCTTCACGACTCAGATCATGGGCGCTCTAATATTATATTGTAAAGCTTTCACGCTGCTTGTATTTATCCCTTCATTTACTCAAAGTCAAAACATAGTAAACAAAAGATTTGAAATAATTTTTGGTGTCTACAACTTCTTCTCTTCGAACGGTCTCTACATTGTCCAAACAAGTAAATACGAAAACGAACTCGACAACTTTAAGGCAATGTCGATGTTTGGTAAGAAGGAATTATATTCTACTGCATCGATTTCAATCGACCGTCTTGAGGGGGTTGGTTCTAGCACAGGTTCTAGTATTACAAGGGGTTGTGATCGCCCGCTGTATGTCCTATCCAGCATACAAGCCCTGACAAGTCTCATGAACAGTTCGGCCACGGATAAGAGAGCAATGTCTAAAAGCATCTGGCTCGTGTTCTTGCAAGATGGCGTCAGCCTGGAGGGAAGCTTCTTCAAGGTCAACATCCCCTTTGACTGCGAGCTACTGGTGGCCCAACCCTCTCGGGGCGACATCCGGCTGGTTGAGTTGTATCGCGTTGCCCAACACTCGGCTCTTGAGATCCACGACTTCGGGTCGTGGAGTCCCCACGACGGCTTCACTGGACCCAGCTCGAAGTACGTGTATCGTAGGCGTAACAGTCTTGGAGGGGTGGTTTTGAACGCCACATATTCTACTGTTCTGAAGACGGACTTGGCCAACCCAGATAAGAACACATTGCTGCTCGGAGGTACGTTTGGTTCAGTATGGACGCTACTCGAAAGACACATCAACTTCAACACCAACTACATCCTGCCCTCTGATCACCAGACGGGCATCCTCTACGAGAACGGGACGTGGAGTGGGATGATGGGCGTGCTTCTCCGCAACGAGGCTGAGCTTACAGCTTCCGGTCTGACAGTGACAAGTGAACGCTTCCGGTTCGTCAGTGTGAGCACTCCTCTTTTTATCGCGTATTCCCGCGTTCACATCCGCAAGCCGGTACGGGAGACTTCAGTAAGTGCCCTGGTCTATACTTTCAGTCCACATCTTTGGTTCGCATTACTTCTAACCTCTTTGCTCACCTCAATCGTCATGAAATATCTTCATTCGGTTTACATCGGCTACGACGAGAGGCAAAGATCATTCCAAGAAAACGTGTTTCTCTTTTTCCGAACCATTTTCTGTCGACAGGCCGATTCAGAAAGTTCTCGCTCATTGGCCAAGAGAATAGTTTTATTTTCTGCGAACCTGGTTGGTATCATTGCATTCGGCGTTTACTCCGGGTTTATCATGTCCAGTCTGGCAGTAAACAGAGCTAGGCTACCTTTCGACACGCTTGATGGGTTCTACAAAGACTCTACCTACTCTATCGGCATGAAGAAGGAATCTGTTCACTATGCCGCGTTCAAGAACGCACTTACTAGTCCGAACAAGGAAATCTATAAACAATTGATCCGTCCACATGAAGGGGATCTACCCCGCACGGAGATCGAGGGGTTTGAACGTGTGTGTGGTGGAAGATACGTGATGGTTGCAACGGACGTTGCTCTGTCCGCCGAGACGGTGAGCTGCGAGATTGTCACATTACCGGAATATCTGCTCAACATGAGGATCAGTCTTCTCTTCTTGAAACGCAGCCCCTATCTGCGTCTGTTCAACCACAACATTGTCAAAATGTTGAGTGCGGGAGTGATGAGCAAGACGGTAAAGGATGATGCTATAATAAGAGCCAAGGGACGATTGAACGAGATATCAAATGAACCGAAACCGGAAGCCATAGATTTCAATACCATAATGCCCATTCTTACGGTGTGGCTAGGAGGAGTGGTATTAGCGTTGTTGGTGTTTATCATTGAGATTCTTGTGTGTTCGGCATCCAAAACCTGTTAGTTAGCGTACCTTATGTATAATGCCATTCTCTATCCATCACCTCTTTTTGTGACAGAAATTGTACTAAAGTAGGCATTTTATCAGTGTTGGAAAGTAGCGCGCTACCATCCAGTAGCATGCTACTTTTCTTCAGTAGCGGGATGGTAGCGCGCTACTTTGAAAAACGTGGTAGCGTAGCAAGTAGCATGCTACATTTTTCAAGTATCGTTAGCGGAAATTGCTGCTACTTTATTTTCCTTCCCTGGCTCAAGTTGTTTGAACACTGACTGACCGTCACCTAACATACTAAGCTCATAAAACCTACCCCAACTTGACATGGTCGTAAATATCTTCGTGGGTCAATGGGTGATTGAGTACTTCGGACGGCCGACTACGGTCGGGCGGATGGTCCCGAGTTTGAAAGTTTTCTATTTATTTTACAATGTGTGTTTACCTTCTACATAATTTGTTAATATTTTCAGATATAACTATTATAACGCACTGCTTTTGTATACTAGGTTGATCTATCTACATTCTACACAGTCAGCAATAATAAATTACTATAATATGAGCATAAACTTTGTTGCATACAATTGTTTTTAGAATAGTGTGATACTCCCAGAAACTTGAAACCACGGCGTTTATTTGGTTTGTAGCTTTGCGTGATATGTCATACTTGTTGTTTTCGAAAAGTAGCGCGAAAAGTAGCGCGCTACTTTTTAAGCGGAAGTAGCGGTAGCGTTAGCATGGTACTTTAAAACAGTAGCGTTTACATACAATACTGCATTTTATGTAAACGGTTTAAGATGATTAATTCATTTTCTGCTGTCAGTAGAAAATTTGGTTCTTTCTCAGCGTTTCTGTTTAGTTTATGCTAGTAAAACAAATACATAACGATAGTAAATCTCTTCCCCCTCAATAATATCACGAAATAAATACAAAAGAAAAAGGGGTTCACCAAAGATGAAAATAGTGTTCTTAAGTAAATGGATTTATATCACATTGTAAAACACGCTGTAAGGTATATTTCTCATATAATACGATGATGATGATACTTGGAGTTTAGTCCCATATTTTTGCAACTTTGGCTAATCGAGACGATGAGTGGGAGATATTTGAAGATGAAAACGACAAATGTCCGAATCAGATCCATTACAAATCGCGGGCGTCTCATAAGGGGAGTCCAGCAAAGGAGGCCAGGGCCAAGTGGGAGGAGAAATCAGTGGGTCAGAAGGGGGGGGGGGGGGGCAGGGTCTCCTTTCGTCGCTTCTTACGACTATCAGAGTCACTCTGGGTCTACTCTTTCCCGGGCCCGGACGAGACAACGACGACCACGATGGACGATTGAAGAGGACGGACCTTGGGACAGTGACGACAACGGAGGAGGACGGACCATGGGACAGTGACGACAACGGAGGAGGACGGACCATGGGACAGTGACCTCAACGGAGGAGGACGGACCATGGGACAGTGACGACAACGGAGGAGGACGGACCATGGGACAGTGACCTCAACGGAGGAGGACGGACCATGGGACAGTGACGACAACGGAGGAGGACGGACCATGAGACAGTGACGACAACGGAGGAGGACGGAATATGGAACAGTGACGACAACGGAGGAGGACGGATCATGAGACAGTGACGACAACGGAGAAGGACGGACCATGGGACAGTGACGACAACGGAGGGAGGGACCATGGGAGAGTGACGACAACGGAGGAGGACGGACCATGGGACAGTGACGACAACGGAGGAGGACGGAATATGGAACAGTGACGACAACGGAGGAGGACGGATCATGAGACAGTGACGACAACGGAGAAGGACGGACCATGGGACAGTGACGACAACGGAGGAGGACGGACCATGGGACAGTGACCTCAACGGAGGAGAACGGACCATGGGACAGTGACGACAACGGAGGAGGACGGACCATGGGACAGTGACGACAACGGAGGAGGACGGAATATGGAACAGTGACGACAACGGAGGAGGACGGATCATGAGACAGTGACGACAACGGAGAAGGACGGACCATGGGACAGTGACGACAACGGAGGAGGACGGACCATGGGACAGTGACGACAACGGAGAAGGACGGACCATGGGACAGTGACGACAACGGAGGAGGACGGACCATGGGACAGTGACGACAACGGAGGAGGACGGAATATGGAACAGTGACGACAACGGAGGAGGACGGACCATGGGACAGTGACCTCAACGGAGGAGGACGGACCATGGGACAGTGACGACAACGGAGGAGGACGGACCATGGGACAGTGACCTCAACGGAGGAGGATGGACCATGGGACAGTGACGACAACGGAGGAGGACGGACCATGGGACAGTGACGACAACGGAGGAGGACGGAGCATGGGACAGTGACGACAACGGAGGAGGACGGAGCATGGGACAGTGCCGACAACGGAGGAGGACGGACCATGAGACAGTGACCTCAACGGAGTAGGACGGACCATGGGGCAGTGACGACAACGGAGGAGGACGGACCATGGGACAGTGACGACCACGGAGGAGAACGGACCATGGGACAGTGACGACAACGGAGGAGGACGGACCATGGGACAGTGACGACAACGGAGGAGGACGGACCATGGGACAGTGACGACAACGGAGGAGGACGGACCATGGGACAGTGACCTCAACGGAGGAGGACGGACCATGGGACAGTGACGACAACGGAGGAGGACGGACCATGGGACAGTGACGACAACGGAGGAGGACGGACCATGGGACCGTGACGACAACGGAGGGTGACGGACCATGGGACAGTGACCTCAACGGAGGAGGACGGACCATGGGACAGTGACGACAACGGAGGAGGACGGACCATGGGACAGTGACGACAACGGAGGAGGACGGACCATGGGACAGTGACGACAACGGAGGAGGACGGACCATGGGACAGTGACCACAACGGAGGAGGACGGACCATGGGACAGTGACGACAACGGAGGAGGACGGAGCATGGGACAGTGACGACAACGGAGGAGGACGGACTATGGAACCGTGACGACAATGGAGGAGGACGGACCATGGGACAGTGACGACAACGGAGGAGGACGGACCATGGGACAGTGACCTCAACGGAGGAGGACGGACCATGGGACAGTGACGACAACGGAGGAGGACGGACCATGGGACAGTGACGACAACGGAGGAGGACGGACCATGGGACAGTGACGACAACGGAGGAGGACGGACCATGGGACAGTGACCACAACGGAGGAGGACGGACCATGGGACAGTGACGACAACGGAGGAGGACGGACCATGGGACAGTGACGACAACGGAGGAGGACGGACCATGGGACAGTGACCTCAACGGAGGAGGACGGACCATGGGACAGTGACGACAACGGAGGAGGACGGACCATGGGACAGTGACGACAACGGAGGAGGACGGACCATGGGACAGTGACGACAACGGAGGAGGACGGACCATGGGACAGTGACGACAACGGAGGAGGACGGACCATGGGACAGTGACCTCAACGGAGGAGGACGGACCATGAGACAGTGACCTCAACGGAGGAGGACGGACCATGGGACAGTGACGACAACGGAGGAGGACGGACCATGGGACAGTGACGACAACGGAGGAGGACGGACCATGGGACAGTGACGACAACGGAGGAGGACGGACCATGGGACAGTGACGACAACGGAGGAGGACGGACCATGGGACAGTGACCTCAACGGAGGAGGACGGACCATGGGACAGTGACGACAACGGAGGAGGACGGAACATGGGACAGTGACGACAACGGAGGAGGACGGACCATAGGACAGTGACGACAACGGTGGAGGACGGACCATGGAACAGTGACCTCAACGGAGGAGGACGGACTATGGAACAGTGACGACAATGGAGGAGGACGGACCATGGGACAGTGACCTCAACGGAGGAGGACGGACCATGGGACAGTGACCTCAACGGAGGAGGACGGACCATGGGACAGTGACCTCAACGGAGGAGGACGGACCATGAGACAGTGACGACAACGGAGGAGGACGGACCATGGGACAGTGACGACAACGGAGGAGGACGGACCATGGGACAGTGACGACAACGGAGGAGGACGGACCATGGGACAGTGACCTCAACGGAGGAGGACGGACCATGGGACAGTGACCTCAACGGAGGAGGACGGACCATGGGATAGTGACGACAACGGAGGAGGACGGACCATGGGACAGTGACGACAACGGAGAAGGACGGACCATGGGACAGTGACGACAACGGAGGAGGACGGACCATGGGACAGTGACGACAGCGGAGGAGGACGGACCATGGGACAGTGACCTCAACGGAGGAGGACGGACCATGGGACAGTGACGACAACGGAGGAGGACGGACCATGGGACAGTGACGACAACCGAGGAGGACGGACCATGGGACAGTGACGACAACGGAGGAGGACGGACCATGGGACAGTGACGACAACGGAGGAGGACGGACCATGGGACAGTGACGACAACGGAGGAGGACGGACCATGGGACAGTGACCTCAACGGAGGAGGACGGACCATGGGACATGACGACAACGGAGGAGGACGGACCATGGGACAGTGACGACAAAGGAGGAGGACGGACCATGGGACATGACGACAACGGAGGAGGACGGACCATGGGACAGTGACGACAACGGAGGAGGACGGACCATGGGACAGTGACGACAACGGATGAAGACGGATGGTGACGGAAGACAAGGACACATGAGGGATGAACAGAAGGGTTGTTACCAGGAGGAGCACAAGGTAGAGGTACTCTCTGTACTTTCTGTATGCCTGTTACCTAGAACAGGTGGAATCATCTGGCCGAGTGTGACCATAATCGGGTTCGCCACGCTAAAGCCACGTAGGAAAAAATATGTTTAATTCATAATAAATACGGTTCCTCATTATTCGAAGCCAGGGTTTTTTGATTCAAGAGAACCTAGATTCCCTGTTCTCTTCAGTCTTACTAAGATCCCGGATGTGCGAGTACACGTATATAGGCAACCCAAGACTACCTTACATATCCTTCCGTCACAGGCGAGGCACTCGTAGCCAACCAGCGACCCGCCCGAGACAAGCGCGCACAGATTACGATCGCTGATTGGCTACGAGAACCTCGCCTGTGATGTGACAAAGGCAAATGTAAGGTTGTCTTGGGTTGCTTATATCAGAGAGAGCTTCGACCCCAGTAAACTTTGAGACCGCCGACCAACCAGGGACAGGAGTTCGAGTCCCGTACCAGGATGGTAAGGACAGGTGAGTCGGCGCGTGAATCCGCTACATGACGTAGTTGGCGGGGATACCCGGCGCCTCCACCAACTACGTCATCATCATACCCGGCGCCTCCACCAACTACGTCATCATCATACCCGGCGCCTCCACCAACTACGTCATCATCATACCTGGCCCCTCCACCAATAGGGAAAACACGTATGAATTATTTAAGGCCATTCCAGCCCGCTATCAAATATGCACATTGCTTAATCATTACCAGCTGTTGATATATGACGCAATGTGACCACACTAACATCCCCCCACCCCGCCGAGCCGAGGTATCAGCAGGCAGCCGAGTAACTGGGCAGTCGAGTTACAGACACTGTGGAAGCAAGTTCGTGTCCCTCGCTCCTCTAGCGTCAACTAATTGTGTACTTTTTCGCTCTCTGACATTTTGATGAGTAACAGTGCTGGAGGCTCCAAGTCAATTCTCAATTATACGTAAAGAATGCCTTATAAAGACTAAGAAGTTTGAGGCATGGGTTTCAGTTCTTTAACAAATTTTCAATTTTTACTCGTTTATTTATCGGTACACAAAAATTGTTGTAGTTTAGTCCCTGTCTATGCTACATCCATGTAATTTTAAAGTCACTATTTCATAAGTATTTAAAATCGAGAAAAATATTTAAAAAGTCACATTTAGTATTTTGTAACCGTGGAGCCAGCACCGTAAAGTTGGAAGTGTATACGGCCGGTACGCGTAAAAACAACATTTTTTTTTTTATTTTCTTCTGGTCATACTCGAGATGACTCTGGTAAAAATATTTTATTGTTGTAGCTTGTAAAAAAAAATGTTTCAGTATTGTCCGCGAAGGGGAGGAATAGCCTTAATCGATTTTTAAACACCTTGTCTTTCATGTAATATGTTTGTGTCTTTTTATTTTGAAAAACGGATCAGTATATGCCTCAAAATAATTGGTTTCGTAACGATAAATAAAAGGGCGCTAAAAACGAGCCGCCGCCATGTTGATGGGATTTGACGTCATGGTTTGTGTCTGCGAACGCTCACCGTCTCAGCGATTGGTCTGTTATGCCACGTCTACTGAATCATGACGTCACAGCCACCTGTACGCCTTTAGATCCCCGAGTTGAAACTTTAATAAATGCGACCACATTAAACCAAATTAAAAAATTATTTTTTACTTTAAATTAAGTGCAAACAACAAAAATCGTACGCGTGTGGCCTATTTGTCAGATTACAAGAATGCGGCATTATCCTTAAATGACATATACCCCTGTTTGTAGGGACATAGATAATAGACTTTAACTATCTATTTTTCTCCTGCTTCACTTAGACATTCAATTAGAACCATTTCAATACACTTACAAAACACAAAACATCAGATATCTGGAGTAGCTATTAGACTGGAAGAATTGCAATGTGGGCATTCAGAGAAAGGATAAAATAGCGTAGCAGTGAGTTGAGCTTACACTCGGATCTTCATATGGACTTAATATTCTTATTAGCAAGCAGCTATTTTCATAAATCAATAGTCTATTAAGTGATGACGTCAGAAAAAATGACGGACGAGCTGTCTGATGATCTAAAACCTAGTTATAATAGGGAATGTGCATGCATTTTCTACAGCTCTGAAAGTACGTGGAATATATTGTTATTCATCTAAAGACATCACAAACCTAATTTAAAAGTTTTAAAATTAACTCATTAGCCATGTTTACATGGAGGATTCAATACGGTATTGAGTACGATCCGGCTGTTCAATCCTCCATGTAAACACTTTAAACTCGGATTGGATCGGTTGAATCCAATCCCCTAAAAGCTGGGATCGTATTGAGAGATTGTATTGAATCTGTGCATGTAAACGACTTTCTAGTATCGTATCGAATTTACCAAGGTTGTTGTTGTTGTACGTGTGTATTGTGACAGCTGACGGCAATCAGCACGCGGTTTAAAGCGTCATACCGCAAACTCAGACGTCGGACTGTGCGTGTTTACTTAAAAAGAAAACTAGCAGTAATGTCTAAACGAAACGTGTGGTCGTGTGAAGAGGTAACATGACAAAAAACAAAACAAAATTAAGGTTATGGTACAACCGCCTGTGTTACACCAACTAATGCATCCACTTTCTGATAGCTAGATTAAAGATGGCAGTAGATAAGAAGTTCATAAAAACACCGCTAGATTGCAATCGCTTGGTATTGAAAACGAACTGAGTGCGTGATAAATTCGGGTCATGTAAACGCATCGATCTGAATCCAATCCAATCCCAATCCAATACTCAATACGCCATGTAAACATAGCTATTATACTTCTATACATGTTCAAAGATTTTGATTATCTGTTTCCCGCACTATTATTTTTAAACGGTATGTGACGTCACAATCCATGAAAATCACTGCTTATATGCATGACTTTGCATGTAACCTCCTTGGACTTTGCCACCGCCTCCTAGACGAAACAATCAAATTTTCAAGGTCATCAAGCTAACCTTGTCAAATTTTTACTCAAGCCGTTGTCAAGTCTGCTTTATATGAATAACAACACCACAACACCCAATATTTACTGATATTCTATGAAAATACGTTTGGTATTATTGTTTTTATAGTAATTGGGCTTCAAAATTAATTACTAGGCGTACTAGACATTAATTCGATTTTATATGATTTTGGATATGATAATTTCCAAATAAGTGTTATTTATCATTTTATGATTGGTTGATTGCTGATACATGGCAAGTGACGTATGCCCCGTTTTTCCCGCCATAAATATGTGTGAAACTTTCAGCTCGTATTTATAAATGAAACTTTATTCTATATCATCGAAATAAAATATTTTTGTATTCAGGAAGTTAATCCTAATCTAGTAAAATGCTAAAAAAAAATTATGCATATGCCCCATTAACGTAGGCATAACAAGACTTGGCTTATCGATTTAATCCACTTTTCTCACTGCTGCGTCTTTAGGAAAACGAGGTAGGCTAGATACTAACCACCTGTCCGCTCTTAGTATAGCCCAAAAATACATATTGAAAGTCATCCTATCAAAACCGAAAGACTTTCCAACCGATTCACTCTTTACCATAGCAAATGTGCTAGACATACGCCAACTATATATAAAAAGTGTTTTAATGTACATATTTAATCACAAACAGAAATTTACACCCCTATCCCAACTATACACACCCTCTGCGCACATACCATTGACTAGACAACAAATTAACCACAATTTAACAATCCCACGAAAGAGGACGCAGCTAGGACAAAGACACTTCAACTATATTGGCCCCCGTACCTTTAATACTCTCGACTATATGACAAAAACCTCAACTTCCCTTATCTCTACAAATACAGAATCAGAGACTGGATCCAAACCAAAGACAGATCTTATTTTGAAAATATTATAAACCTTGTCCGAGTTCCGTGAACACTGGTATTGCAACACAATTAGGAAATTATTTGAAATTTGTTGATTATCATAAGTCATAACTAATAATTAATAACTTATAAGTAATAACTAAAAATGTGTTATCTGTGCTAATAATGTAATATTTTAAAAATTCCACTTATGACATATACAAATTTTACTTCAAACCATTCCGACACTTGTATTTTAATGTAATTCTGAAAAATATGTTTAAAATTAGTTTAAAATTAGTTTATAGCCTATGTAGGCCCAATTATTTGATATTTTAGTTGTAATTGTATAGGCTTACCCTTCTAGCAAACATTTATTTTATTTTATCGTTGAAAATTTCAATATTTCGTATTAAGATATGAGAAGATTTTAACCCATATATTTATATGGTAATTTTACATTTTGTTACCTGCGCAAATATTTTTCACTCACCTCCTAGGAAAACAACTTAAATTGAAACTGCCCACGCTCAAGTCCCTCGGGATTTTGTGGGCTTCCTACTGTTCCTATTTTTGTACTGTATTTTTAAGATGGATTAATTGATACATACTTGTTTATTTTATACTAAAGAAAAATTGTTGTATGTAAACACTAAACAGTATGAATAAAATGTACTTGAAACTTGAACTTGAACTAGTCTAGACAGACGGTGCAGAACACTCGGGTGCAAAACACTACAATCTTAAAGACTCAACTCTCATCATAAGTGTTTGGAATCAGAACGTGGTGGATATTGGTTGGCACTTAATACACTCTATCTATATTCTGCCCAGTGGCGTTCTCTGAGGGAGGGGGGGGGGGACTGGAGTCCATCCCAGCATTAATTGTACTGTGCAAATCATCTAAATTTACGCAACAAATTACATTTATTTACGGATTATTTTAAGATTATCTATTTGCCTAGTCGGAAAACACTCCCGTAAAGGTGTAATTGTATAAGTTGAACAATATAGTAATTTTATATAATTTTGAAATTATTATGAAATTGTATTCGGCGCCGTTGTAACCCGTAACCCGTTCAGCAAAGCAGCTTATCTTCTTCTAAAACACATTAAAACCATTTAATAAATACGGGTTTATACAAAACTGCCTGCGACGCTATTGTTGGAGACCTGAACATACCCACCACACCCCCCCATTGAAACCTTTGACCATTGACCATTGTTGAACACCTATTTACCTTTCTACTCTGGGCAGCCCCCCCCCCCCCCCCCCCTCGAAATATATTCTTGCGTATGCCACTGATTCTCCCCTTTTCCAGAATATGTGCCATATAGGAATTAGTAAGGGTGTTATTTTAAGTTTTCCAAATAACAAAGTAAATTTGAAGTACATATTATGTTTAACACACTATTTTAGTTCTTTCGAGCCCAAATCGAGGCAGGTTTTCACTTTTTCTGCATAGTTTAGCATTATTGAGATACGGTATTAAAAAACGGTATCGCAAGGTTTTAATATTGGCGGTAGTCTTTGCTCTTAAGGAGAGGAAAAGAATATGGCAGGACCTAATTTCGTTGCCTCTTAATCAGCCAATAATAATAATAAATAATAAATAATAATAATAATTATAAATAATTAATTGGCTGCCCTAATGACAACCGTAATAATTGCAATATTTGATATTTTGCTAACTTAGTTTTTAGTTCTTAGAAAATTACATTCCCGACTTTTTGTCACTTTGAAAACATTGAAACAACGTTAAATTGGCACAGTTTTAACAGCGAGTTTGCCACAAGTATGAATGCTAAAAACATAACGTTATGTTACTTCATTAACTCAAAAGGAGAAGGTAAACTGTTTATTCACACACCAATAACTTACACACAATTGTTTTCCATTGTCTTTAATCAATCAGTATTATAACTGGATAGGATATACATTAAATAAATATATTTTCTGAAATATGGCATCACATCGTATTTGCTACCAGTAACATCCTTTTGGATATAGATCTCTCTATGACTGGGGAAGATGGTATGATAATTGATAACGTTCTGTCTTAACAACATTCTCATTACATGACCCCATCGTGCTTTCATCATCAACCCAGCATCTTTTATATCCAACTACTCTACCAATCTGTAGCCTACTGGAGCAGCATTTTCTATTTCCTCAATCCTCTCATTCACACATCTTAAAACGTACTCTCCGCGCTTAACGATCAGTGAATGTTCAATAGACCCCAGTAACGTTTCATTCAAATTCGAATAAGAACCATCTACAATTATTCGCTTCACTTTTCTTTGAACAGTTAAAGGATTAAACTTCCACTCGGCCGTTGGTAAATCCATGTTTCGCGCCAGTTCCCGTAGAGTTTGTTCAAACGCTGTTGTGATGTTGAGCGCTCGCGCCTGATCCTCAAGCGGGGGCATCGAGTCTCGTTTTAACCAGTTCGGCTTCACTCCGGTGTATCTTCGTACGAAGACATCGACCAGTGCCAATGTCCCATTGAGATTAAACACGGAGAGATCATAAAATGGCCGACTACTCACTCTCAGCGGTATCGGCAATTCTCTCGACACGGTTTCGGTATTCTCGCACCTGTTGCGTTGATTCAATTCGGTTAAACCGAACACGTTTAATACGAAGTAACCCATTTCTTTTACCCGGTTGAACACGTTGTTAATTGAGGATGTACTCATGCTTAAGGCGGTATTTGTAACATGTTGGGGAGTCTGAACATCAACATGACGACGGGAACGTTGATGTGAACTTCTGGTGTCCGTTTGATCAGTATTTAGGTTGTGGTGTGCGTTTCTCTTGTGGGCATGTCTGTTGGGCACGGCAGCCTTGAAACGTCTCGGCACAACACTGGTCATGAGAGCTCTCATAGGGAATCGCTCACCAGCAAAGTAGACCCTGGTACTTCCGTCTATGTGACGCAGTGTTAGGTTGGAATTCATAGTCGTCCTCTACACCTAGGGGCGCCCATTGTTACCAAGGTAACTGTTGTTTCCATGTTATTTCCCATAAACAAAACAAATCCATAGCAACAATGGGTGCCCCTAGGTGTAGGGGCCGACTATGAATTCCAACCTTAGTCTATTGATAACTAAACCATCATCTCGCACGGAGATCTCAGTCTCGTTCCAGCGTTGTACGAAACACAGATCCACCAGAGGTGAAGACTTGCCGTGTTCTGATTGGCCGTTGAGCAGCTTGCCGCGCTCTGATTGGCTGTTGAACAGTTTGCGACCGTCTATTACTCTCCCTTCTCCGTTAAGAGCGCAGATTCGCTTCCCCTCGACCGTATAGTCGATGCCGTTCACTGTGATATTACCCGGGGGAAACCGGTGATAAACATCGTATCCGTCAGGAGACCTGAAGAACAAGACATTTGGGAAGCGTGTTGTGTTGAATTCGACCTCTCTACCATTATTTTCTGAATATTCCGACTCCCCTCCTCCCAATGACGAGCTCAACGTGACTGGCGTTAATATCTCTTTTAATAACAACCCCTTCTCTAATATCCCTCGTCTGTCATAATGTGTAACTTCAACACGAGCGATTTGATATCATTGAAGAAGTACAACGTATCACATGTCTCATCGACCCGTAAAAAGGCTGGTTTACCATCCAATTTGCCTTCGATCTTCAAGAAATTGTTGTCGGGTGATCTATTCTGCCACCGGTACTTCAAGTCTGACGTAGAAAACAGGAGAGGCAGAGTTTGTTTGTCCGACGGTTTTATGTTTAGTCGTGATATTGTTTCAAGTATTGAACTAAACTCCTCGTCTACCACAAGCTGGTAGAGTGATGTTAGTTTACTGTGCACTACTTTGGCGTAGACTACGGGTGACAAGTCAAGCGGAACTTGACCGGCGACTTGTTAACTTGTTGCGCCGTTATTAATGACAACGTCACCCCTTAAGGTCACATTAAAACTGGTGACTTCTTCATCGAGGTTGATGGCAGCAAGATTCACGGGGTCACCTCTCGCTTCAAGAATATCAACGTGTTCTGCAGACACTGTAAGCTCCCCTTCAATAACATGTCCGCTCAGATGCAGCTGGAGAAATTTCTTGCGAGTCAATAGCTGGATTAAACCCTGATCGAGTATTTTTCTTTTTTTTCCGCCTCAATCTTATCGTTGACACTTTTGGTAATACAGAGCCAGTTTTTAATTTCGATAACTCCCGACTCTTTGCCGATTATTGTTCTGCACGTTGAATCCTCCCCTAACCCATTCTTTTTAGCTGGTCGACTTGGATTGAAGAAAATCCTTGTTACGGACGTCTGATCTCCATATATCACCCACTCATTGTCTCGATTAGCCTCGTTGCAGAAATATGAGACGTTAAGCCCAAATATCAATCAATCTATAATGTAATCCATGTCACCGTGAATCAAAAATTGGCCGAATATTCTCTTATGGTGTCTGTGAGGGAAAATACGCAATTTTTACTCGAAAACTCGATCGCATTCGGATAAGGTTTGAGACCCACATGAACTGTAACTACGTACACAGAAGTGGCGTTGTATGAATCGTATCTCGTGGAGCTTCCGGCTCCCATGTAATGGATCACGTTAATGTTATCAATCATACCCAGACCTTCCGCTGTGAACTTAACGTCTAGATCTCCTTCGCGTGGGTCGAGGCCAACGTAGAAGTTAGATTGAGAGTTTGTGTCGTGGTAAGTTTCGTTGTTGACGTAGACAGCAGCGCCATCTGGATCTCTCTGTATCGGATCGAATCCGTTCAGAAACTGGCCACCTATCGTGGTGAACGGAACCCTCCTATAATTAACATTGTCTACCGTTATTTGGTCTAGAAAAACATTATCTTGTTCCCTGAAAGTCTGTACGTCATTACGATGCCTAGAAACAGTTAGGTTTACATTCTTTGCATCAGCGTCGTGAGAACCTTTCTGCCAATAGCTTCGTATCAGCTTACCTCTTATAGCCACAACTGTGCTAAAAGCAACAAACGTTTTAACTCTGTACTTGTTTATTAACCTGTAACCGTCCGATTCGAATATGTCATCAGATTTTGTTAGGGGTTCCTCAGTTTCTACGAATTCATTTTCCTTCTTATTTCAACAGGAACTTGTTCTTTATTTACCACCTTCCATTTTAAAGCACCTAATTTTGGGCTTTTAACTATGATCCATCCATAAGGAATCGTACCTTGGCCGTTCAGTCTATTGACAACCGCGAAGTTGAGGTCTACCAACTGCCTCTCTTCAACGATGGTACGGATCTTGTCCTGTTCAAATCCCAAGCTCATCAACATCGCCTCCCAGAACGGAATGGCAAGATGGTTCTGTTTCCTGAACGCGACCGCATCAAACACAAGCTGCTCAGCAATGAGTCCGATCCAGAGGGGCGTCACTTCGAAGCCCATCATCTCAGCGACCATCAAGCAAGCCGTCATGCACTGTTCACCCAGGTTGTGCTGGACGATACCGCGTGCCTCTGACGTAGCCGGCATCCCGTTCAGCTGCTTGGTCAGCTCGACGATAGAGTAGATGGTCAAAGCCTTGAAACCTGGACTGGTCACCGGCAATGCACGAAGTATCCTCACTCTACTCTCTGGTAAGACTGTCTCCAGGTTATTCACCAAGCTGGTGTAGAGGTTGTTGACGGTTGCATCCCCAGTGAGCATCGCTCCCGTCTGAGCCAGGCTTGACACATCTCCTGTGTTTGATGCCCGGATAATGTCGGGCAGGAAGAAGAGCGCCTGTGTGGCCACGCCCCTCGCGTGGCGCCGGTGTGGAGGCTCTTAGCGGTCTCCACCGCCTTCTCCCTCAGCGCGTCAGACACGCCGGGATGTCTGCCGATCCCATCAGCGAGAGCATCCCACGATAATTCCGACAGACGCTTCGAGGTTATGGTTGGTGCGGTGGCCAGTTCGCGCCACACGAGCCTATGGTAAGATTCTAGTAGTGCTCTTTCTTCGGTAGACACGTGACGTAGGTAGGTCTCGTCGACTGGGAATGCATATTTTTTTACTATTACCAATAATGCTTGAATCTCACTTTCTCTTACCGATTATAAGGTTTTGTGAAGACCCTCGACTCGTAAGCTTATTTTATCCATGTGTTCCTTAAAGAACTCTGAATGAAGATCTGCTGTACCTACCGCTTGTCCTCCCACAAGGAATATTTCCCTTACAATATCCGCTGGCAGAGATTCGTTAAGACCAAAACGTTTACTAGACAAAAGATAATCAAACGAGACAAACTTCTCTGCGGTCCAGAAAGGAGCGTCTCTCAAGTCTAGAAGTAACCCTTCTGGAATTGTTTTTTTTTAAACTAAGGTGTTGTATTCGCTCGTTCCGCTTCGCCATCTGAAGAAAGCTTTGACGAATCTTTTCATCTCGAACATGGTGACGTCTTGTCGCGTTTGAAATCTGTACCGGTAATTAAAATCTGTGCTGTATAGCTGATAGTGTTTACCGTCATTAAACATGAACAACGTTTGCTGACCGTTTTCAAATAACCAGCATTTCAACGAAGGATTTGTGCGTGGAAGGGCATCCCCCTTTTTATCTATTTGAGTAAGCAACACGTCTATTGGATTATCTTGGAGAAATTGTTGGGCATGTTCGTAGTGATCCGCTTGTATCTGTTTCTCGCGCGGACTTTGGTTGCCCCTGATGATATCTCCGATGTGGGCGTTGTACGTCACGATGCTGTCCAACGCTGCATCAACGTCCCGCCCCACTAGAAGGCGCGAGGAGTGGTCTAGAGTCAGTGCCAGGGTCGTACGGAAACACACGCTCGGGTTCTTCGTCCATGCAAAGTCTTGCTTCGCGTTTCTTGCGCAGCTGGGAACTGCAACTCGATGCACTCCCCAACGGTTCCAGTCCCACATTCTGCTTTTCGGTCCTTAAAACCGACAAGTTTTCTCTTAGCACATCTAAATCATTTTACTCTCTTGTTCCGTTTTAAAAGTATGCAACAAACTGATTACTTCAGAATGCCCTTGCTTGTTTGCTAAATCTTCCGCAGTATCTTGGTGTCTTTCTCTTATTTGAATGTCGGCTCCTCTCGATAGCAACGTTGCCACTACGTCAGTGTGGCCGTAGTACGATGCGAAGTGCAATGGCGTCATCCCCTCCTTGGTTCGAGCGTTCACATCGGCTCCCTGATCGATCAACAGGTTGAGAACTACCTTGCGGCCGTTGCTCGCCGAATAGTGCAGCGGTGTTTTGTCGTCCCTCGCGATGGCCCCGACATCGGCTCCGCTCTCCAACAAGACTCGGACGACCTCCGTGTGGCCGTTGGCCGCTGCGTAATGCAGGACCCTCATCCCGTCTTTGGCTCGGGAATGAACGTTTGCTCCACTCTCGAGTAGAACCTCGGCAACGTTCTCATGACCGTTTGCCGCTGCGTAATGCAACGCTGTCCAGTTGTCCCGGGCTCGAGCCTCAGTGTTGACTCCCTTCTCTAACAACACCTCGACAAGATGGCGATGACAGTTCTCCGCGGCGTAATGTAGTGGCCTCATGTCATCCTTGCCTTGCTCCTCGAAATCCGCTCCATGATTTAGTAAAATTTCAACAATGTCGCCGTTACCCAACTCTGATGCAAGATGTAAAGCTGTCAATTTCTCATTTGTTCTCGTATCGATTTTTGCTCTGTGCTTTAACAAACTCTCGACAATATCCTCGCGACCAACCAGCGTGGCAATGTGCAGTGACGTCACTTTCAGCGTGTCTTGAGCATTGACGTCTGCTTCGTGTTGCAGCAGATCGTTGACGATGTCTCCGTGTCCGCCGTGCGTTGCAAACATTAGCGGAGTCCACTCTTCGATGTTCCGCGCGTTCACGTCGGCTCCGCTCTCCAGCAACGCGTTGACGACGTCCCTGTGGCCGTTCTTCGCGGAGAAGAGCAACGGCGTCATGTCTCTCTCGTCTCGGATGTCCACGTCGGTTCCCTCCTCGAGAAAATGGAGAACTGCATTCAGGTTACCGTTCAGTGCTGCCACCTGGATCAGAGCCATGTTGTACGCCTTGGGTCGAGCCGGAATGGCGTGTCCCTTCTGGAGTACCGCCATTATGACGTCATACGTCTCGTGGTCTGCCGCGTCACGTGACGATCGTCGTGCTAGATCGTACGGTGTGTTCCCGTCCGCGTCCCTGACGTGAACGTCCGCCCGGTGACCGACGAGTAGGTTCACGATGTCCAAGTGGCCGTGGTCGGCGGCGTAATGGAGCGCCGTGACGCCGGCGTCGTTCACGGCGTCAACGTCGGCGCTGAACTCCAGGAGTAGTTTGGTCGCGGTGACTTGTCCCTTCTTGGCAGCCCGTATAAGGGGGGTGTCACTGTCGACATCGGAGGCATTGATGCTGTTGTACATCCCTTCCGCGTTGTGAAATGTTTCGCGTATTTTCTGTAGAATAACGAGGAGTATCTCTGCGTCGTCGCCATTGACGGCTCGATGCAGAACTGTGTTGTGGTTGTTTATCGCGAGGAAGTCTGCGCCTGCCTCCAATAAGACTAGAACAACGTCCCTGTGACGCTGTTCCACGGCCAAGTGGAGCGGCGTGACGTCATCGTTGGTCCGCGGGTCCACGGCAGCGCCCCTCGCCAGCAACACCTGTGCGACCTCTGCGCGACCTTCACGCGCCGCCTCGTGCAGCGGCGTCGCGGCGTCCTTGTCTAGGGCGTCGATCTCCGCCCCACGGTCGAGCAGCGCCGTCACGACGCCCGACTGCCCCACGCG
Source organism: Isoperla grammatica (assembly GCA_945910005.1). Lineage (NCBI taxonomy): Eukaryota > Metazoa > Arthropoda > Insecta > Plecoptera > Perlodidae > Isoperla > Isoperla grammatica. The sequence goes on from OX246748.1 coordinate 28,230,968, forward strand.
CGCAGCCAGATGTAGCGGCGTCCTGTCGTCTACACCCACCACCCTCACGTCAGCCCCACGACCCATCAACAACATGGCGACACCCTCGTTGCCGTACTCCACCGCCATGAACAGCGGCGTCGTGTCGTCGCTGTCCTTGGGGTCAACCTCGCCCGCGTGATCCAACAACACCCTTGCGGCTTCCTCGCGACCGGCAAAAGCAGCAAAATGCAAAGGTGTCCTATCATCCTTGTCCAAAACATCGACCACGGCCCCGTGTCTCAGCAACATTACCGTCAAGTCTTTACTCCCGGTGAAGACGGCCACATGTAACGGTCTGATTCCATTCACGTTTGCCGCGTTCACATCAGCCTTGTTCGCCAACAACGCTTCGGTGACCTGGATATGACCCTTCTCCACCGCCAGATGTAGCGGCGTGGCCTTGATCTTGTCCACCGCGTTCACCTCGGCCGCGGTATCCATGAGAAGCACGGCGACGTCGTGGTGCCCGTTCTGCGCCGCGAGATGGAGCGGCGTGCGAGAGTCCTTCCCCTCTGCATTGACGTCAGCGTCCTTGTCCAATAGGACCGCGGCAACCTCCGCGTACCCGTTCTGCGCGGCCAGGTGTAGCGCGCGCATGCCGTCGCTCTTCACCAGGTCCACGGCAGTGACGTCATGTCTCAGCAGCACGCGCGCCACGTGGGGGTGCCCGAAGTAGGCGGACACGTGTAGAGGGGTTGAGTCGTCGGCGAGTAGCGCGCCGATGTCGGCACCGTGAGATATCAGCGTTTCAGTTGCCGCCTTCTGTCCGTACTTCGCCGCCAAGTGCAGTGGCGTACTCTGATCCTTGCCCAGGGCATTGACGTCAGCTCCACTGTCCATTAACACAACCGCAACTTCCAGATTGCCTCTCTTCACCGCCATGTGTAACGGTGTGAAAGATATTTCATCGCGGTCGTCGACTTGACTCCCACTCTTCAACAATGCCAGGACGATGTCTCGTCTACCCGAATACGCGGCTGAGTGTAACGACGACGATCCGTCCCTGGTTCGAGCCTCGACAGATGCCCCCGCGTCCAGGAGCACCTCAACCACGTCTGCGTGGCCTTTCAATGCCGCGATCTGTAACGGTGTCACACCATCATCATCGTCGGCTTCTATATTGGCTCCACTCTTCAATAACTCCTCGACAATATCGCGGTAACCAAACTTTGCTGCCATGTACAACGGGGTGCACTCGTTCGCATCCAGAACGTCAATGTCGGCTACTCCCGTCTCTGGTTGTGTTTGATCGGCATCAACAGCGAAACTTGTCGCAAGTAAGGTCTGGACCACGTCGATGTGCCCTCCGAACACTGCCAGGTGTAGCGGCGAGTTCCTGTCCTTGTTTAGAACATTGACATCTGCTCCGAGGTTTAGAAGGATGATGGCAGCGTCCTTCTGGCCGAATTGTACGGCTAGGTGGATTGGTGTCATTCCGTTGATGTTGGCAGCATTGATGTTGGCTCCCTTGTCGATCAGCTCGCCCATCACGTGCATCTTGCCGCCGAACGTGGCCACGTGCAGGGGTGTCCGGTCCGCCAGGTCACGTGCGTCGACGTGAGCACCGTGCGCCAGTAGTTTAGCGGCCACGTCGCCCCGACCGTTGATCGCCGCGCTGTGCAGGGGTGTCCAGTCGTCCCTGTCACGAGCGTCCACCGTGGCACCGTGGTCAAGGAGGGCGGCGATCACGGACGCGTGACCTCGGAACGTCGCCAAGTGCAGCGGCGTCGAGTCGGTGGCGTCTCTGGCGTCGGCGTCGGCACCGTTGTCCAGTAGCGCTAGAGCGATGTCGCGTTGACCCCCCAGAGCGGAGAAGTGAAGCGGACTCAATCCGTCCTCGTCCTTGACCTCCACCAGAGCTCTCTTGTCCAGCAGGACCTTGACAACCTCCCCGCTCGCCCCGACCTCCGCCACATGGTGCAACAACGTCTTCTTGGCGTGGTCGACGCTGTTGACATTCACCAGATTGTTCTCCACTAAATACTTAATAATGTTGTCACTTTTAAATTTAGCGGCAACATGAAGCGCGTTTTCACTGTTTAAATCTTCAATGTCTACTCCTAAATGTGTTTTATCAAGAAAATATTTCAAAACATCAACACTATCACCTTGTGCAGCAAAATGTATTCCAGTCCTACCATTTGTATCCCTCGAATATATATCCACCCCCATTTCAAGACAGTGTTTCACCTTTTCAAGGTTACCTACTTTACAAGCAACAAACATGTCAATCTTGTTGTGGATCAAATCCAAGTTTTCGTTATAAAGTTCGTTTAGATTTCTGATGTCCCCTTCAATCCGTTGACCAACAAGAACATTTTTCTTTATAACCAGATCTTTGGTTGCTTTGATTAATAGGCGTGCTGTTGAGATGGTGGCTGCCGATGTGCTGCAGGGTAAACTATCAGCAAAGACGTCACCATGCGCTAAATAGTTCCGTAAAGATTTTCCAACTAGCAATGGAGAGAGTCCATCTAGGAAAAGACTATTGTCACCAAATAGAGAAGTGTGTTCTAAGATGTCGGACAGATCTAAAACGAGCATGTCTATGATCAGTTGGAACATTTTGTCGTTCTCGTGCTTTGTCACCAGCTCAAATGTGCTTCCAGTTGAAAGGAGTTGGTCAAGTTTGATCAATCGCTTCTCGTAGTAGCTTTGAAATTGATCAGTGTTTGTTTTTAAAATGTTGTCTATTATTGGATTCAACTTTTTTGTGCTGAAAAACCTTTTGAAACTTGACGGCAGATCTGGACTCTTTTCACTGCCTAATGAGTTCTTGACACTATTTAACAAGACTTGGTACTTATCTCCTAAACTATCTATTATCCTGTTGCACTCGATCCACTGAGCGTTGTTGAAACTTTCGGTCAATTCTTGGCTCTTTTGTGCTTTCACTTCAAGCTCCGTCACTAAATCTTGAAACTTCTTTATCACGTGTCGTTCATTGCTGACTAACCCTTCACTTAAATCATGAAAGAGAGCTTTGAGATTTTCTTTTGCTCTGTACTTTCCCATTTTATCTTTCAATATTTCTTTGAAGACGTTTCTGTCTTTATCGTTGACTAGATTCTCTTCTATCTCATCAAAAATAACCTTCATTTTCTCCATTGCCGCCCGATTAGAGACGCTTTCTTCCTTTTCTAGACTTTTCTTAAAGGTGTGTAAGCCTTTTACTCTACTTGCTTCGAACTCTACAATACATTTAATTTTATAAAGCACGCTCTTGATTCTATCTGATTTACTATCCGGCTCCATCTTTTGGTCCACACTGATGTGTAATTGCTCCACATACGTCAACATAGCTTTACTTGGCTCTGCTGGCATTTTGGGCTGAAGAATCTTCAAAAAGGTAAGCGACATATTCTTAATGTCATCAATATCATAAGACATGTTATGAAGAGCCTGGCCAATTGTGATACGTATTGCGTCTAGCCCCATTGAAAACCCAAGTTTCACATTTCTTGATCGTTTTTCTTGAGAGCTAACAATCTCTCTCATTAGAGTCAACAGTTCAAGGTCATTCTCGAAACCTTTCTCATCTCTTAGTTCAATATTCAGCTCTTCAATCAACTCCTTCGTCTTCCTTAACTCACTTGTGTTATTACTCTCAAACCTTACGTTCTTAAAATCAGCACCCATAAGGCTGTTCGATAGCTTCTTTATCTCCAGAATACTATCACATGCTATTAGTTTGTTCAGAAACGTGACGATTGCCTCGGTATCCTTCTTGTATAGTATGTCGGTGATCTCTACTTCAATTTTTCGTAAATCCTTTTGAATGTCGTGGAAAAACTTTGAATCTTGATCATCTTCGAGAGCAATTCTTTTTTTCAGTGTGTGAGCATGGGACAGCGAATCTCGCAACTCGGTGACAATCTCTCGAACATTGCTCGGAGCAGAATAGAGTAACATCCGATGGATGTCTTCGGATACATTCGGCGATTCCAGAGTGTTTTTCAAACTCTCGCCAATCACTTGCAAGATTCGTTCAATGACCAGTCGGCCCCAATCTTTGTTGCCTTCGTCCAGATCTATAGATAATGCCAGTTCTATGTATGATTCCATTCGGTTCAACGAATGAACACTTCTAATTAGTTCGTGGTCGTTGTAAAGGTCTTGAAACGAGGGGGTATGCGACAGTACTGACTTAACAGCATCGTCCCGGGCAGAAAGATTTGGATCCAGTTTTTGGGGAAATTTACTGTTGACATCTTCTTCTCTAAGATTAAGCTTTTCTTCATTGAGCTTTTCCCCAAATTCGCGAAGGTAAGTCAATAACCTCTCTTTGTCCAACACGAGATTGTAAAGTGAATCTATGGTTTGATGTCTGTGAGGTGAAATGAACATTGCCAGACAGAATTCCATCTCTTCCCAAGGTAACTTCTTATAGGTCGATCTCAGCTGACGTTTCAACACACGAACGTTCTGCGCGACGAACCTTCCGACCAACATGAACTTTCGTCCACCTCTTTTCCATCGGCACCAGAATATTTTTGACTCAATTCCCCTATCTGACTGCAAACCATTTCGATTCGTTTCTTAACATCGTCTAGTGAAGATTGAACTGTTGTCTCGTTGATTTCAGTTTTATCGCTAAAGAACCGCAGGCCTATCAGTTTGTTTTCAATTACGAACTTGACTTCTGGAGAGAGCGGCACGTTTCTAATGTGAAGTTCTTGATATGTTTTTGCCAAAATATTGTCTAGTTTTCGAGCAGTATTTGTGTTGTCATTATCCAGCCCAGTTTGTTGGATAAGCATTTCAAACAACTCTGTATTACCCAAACGTATAACATTATAAAATGCTCTGTGTACGCCATCAACATCATCAAAAGCAATTGTCTTCCCAATCACCTTTTCTAACAATTCTTCCTTCTGCTCACAAGTAAGGTCATCAATCCTGCCACCTTTCTCCACCATGTATTTAGCCACTCCCCATTCCCCATTTCTAACAGCGTTTCCCACAGGAGACACTTCGGCACCGTCCAGAACATTAACATCGCCGCCCATACTGGTCAGATATCTAACCATATCCCATTCCCCAGCCTCGACCGCTCGCTGCAGCACTGTCCTACCATCCCCATCAGGGGTATTCAACGCGGCTCCATGAACTACAAGGTACCTGACCACGTCCCATTTAGCTGCTTCAGCCGCGTGCTGTACGGGAGTCATATCTTCCACATCAAGTGCATTGATGTCACAGCCTTGCTGTACAAGATGCTCCACATGTTTCAGATCGCCCAATATGGCAGCACCAGACAGGGTTGCCATGCCCACTTTTATTGCACTCGTTTTGGTTATTTTTTTTTCACTCAACAAAAATGATGTGTATCAATACCTAGTCTAAAATATAATCAAATACTTGAATACTTAAATTTAAAATCCTTATTAATTTAAATTATGTAAACACAAAAAATACAGTCTAACACCCACGTGTTTTAACTTTTCACTAACTTCTTTTAAACAAAACGTTGTCTTTGTCGTTGGATATTCTGAAACATCTCATTTATGCACCTTATATGCATGTGAAGGTCTGTGTTGTATCTATGTTGTATGGAAAACTGAATCGCATCTATAACAAGACTGAATCGGAACAGAAAATGTTCTTCGTTTCGCTTCATATCCTTGGTAGACGGTGGTTTCTTGTTTTATCTGGGAGGAGACGTTTTAGTGGCGCTCTGGCCTTTGTTTGGTCTTGTCCGTTCAATATTTAACAGTTCTGAAACAAACAAAAACCCATTTACATCCATGCTTTTCTTGCCGAGAGCCAATGGTGGTCCAAGGGGAATATGAGGTTCAACTTCCCCCCATGGCAATGTTTCTCAAACTAATTGGTCCACGCCCACTTGCGATACCGAGAAAGAGTTTGGATGAATGGTGGTGTGAATGGTGGAGGGTGGGTGGGGGTAAATAGTGGCCCTCTATTTGTAAGCATTGTTCCTTGGAATGCCATACGTAGGCATCGGACTCGCAATCGCAATCGCATTAGGTATTTCTGAAAGCGTTAACAATCAAGCCCTTACCACAATTGGGAAGGCTCAAACATTGTTTTTATTTGCTTACTGGTTACCTCAAGCTAATATAAACGGGAACTAATTGGTTTCGGTTCGAAAGGTGCATTAACATCGCTTTAACAGCAAGTCAAAGATATTGCTGTCAAAACGCGCTTAGAAACGGACCTGCGCCATCTTGCTCGTGATTAAAAGGTTCTGACGTCATAACTCTGTAAACAATAATTTTATATCATACAAAATACAAATAGTACTGAAATCCCACCCTTTAGTAGATTGTTGCTCTCATAAGAATCTAACTGAAATTAACGTTTATTTCTAGTTATTAAATGAACACTGCTCAACATTATAATTAACAACAATATGTTAAATAATTGCATTATTTTAAACACGTTTTGGTAAATACTGGTATCAAAAATGTATTTTCTGAAGAAAACCGTAAAGTAGGTATTACAAAATATATATATAGAATGTGAATACAAAATCTCATTACCGATTGTTATTTTGTCTTTTTGGCCCATAATTTGTTTTGACAGATCAATTCATTTGTTTTTCTGAATGATTCTCCCATTTGAATAACATGGGATTTTTAACTATATGGAAATAGGTCAGATGACCTTACTCCGCGCGCGCTGCGCGCGCGCTACAAGCGATCTAGTGGACCTTGATATTATTAAGAATACTTCAAGGAGGCAGTTGTTGACAAGAGTTGACGTCAAGAGCCTTTTTTCAATTACGGAACGGGAAGTTCTAAATTTCAAACTTAAAATGCTAATAGAATTGGAAATATACGCTTCTCAGATATAACAATTATACCACCCGTATTTTTAGATAATGATCTTCCGTTTTTAGGTACTTCGAGGAATATTTATTTTTGATGAGCCTTCGTCGGTATCGGAATCGCAATCACAGTTCGGAAGTCGTGGAAGAGTTAACCTACTTGGTTCTTACATTGTTCATAACTAAATCGTAACATCGTAACGATTTGTAATGGGAAAATATACTATTGCGATCCTGATATCAATCACAATGCCGACAAAATTGTGGTTAGGCCTTTACAATTTAGACGGTTGAATGTTACGATCAAAATTCCGTGACTTCAAGAACATAAAAAAAGCATTACGTAGATAATAAAAATACAACAATGCTCACCTTTATTTGACGCTTTTTTGTCCTTGAATTCAAGAAGACTTGATTGGAACATTGAACCGTCTAAAAGCAGGTTTATGCTGCTGTTCACAACTAAATCGTAATCCCGGATTGAATCGGGAAATGTATTCAATTTTATTGCGATGACAATGATCCAACGACCAACGCACACGCACACGCACACGCACACGCACACGCACACGCACACGCACACGCACACGCACACGTATTAGAAATTTGAGAAAGAAAAAATTAAGTTGTAACCTTGGACTCGGCTGTGTCGTAAGCATCAGAATACTTTCGTTGGGACAACTATATAAATATGTCCGTTTTGCAAACGGTGTCCAGCAACATCTCATTATACAACACACGTCTGAAAAACGGAAATATTGATTAGAACAAAGTAACATTCATAAGAAAGAGCACCAAATTATTACAGGATGACATATTTTGATTTACATTTGGAACAATTTAAACACATTTTAAAGCAATAATTGCTTTTGCGGAACTCCCGATTTCGGTCTGATAAAATTATTTTATCAGACCGAAATCGGGAGTTCCGCAGGCTTGGTGAATATACAGCCTTACTTTGGCTTAGTGCTTAGTTTAGGTTAGTTTTTGACCCAAGATCCAAAAATAGAAACGGCCAGACCAGACATATATATATAATGGGGGCAACACAATTTGTACAAGTGCAACATGTACAATTATAGCAAGTGCAAAAATACAGGAACATACGTCCCATAGTGCTCAAAAAATTATTTAAGATTAATTCAATATTCATTCAAAAGGATTTTTGAGGGTTGATGTTAGTACTGAGCTAAACGCAATATAAAGTTGGGGAGGGGGGGTTAACCGTAGATGGTTAGATGATTTTGGACCTTTGGTTGGACAATCATGGGGGGGGGCACGCAATGGCAACCCCCCCCCCCCCCTCCCAAAGCCGCTACTGCCCTGCAAGGCTGCCTTAGCCAATATAATACTAAAGTTCTCCCAATGCACTATTCTCATAGCGACGATAAATCAACGAAAATTAAAAGATGCCTGACGTTCTCTCACATATTCGTGCTTCGTCAAGAGCACAAGCCTCGTTATAGTCACGCCCGCTGGGTTGGGGTTATAGGTATCCAATACACGTTCGTATAGGAGGTATTGCTTCGTCAAGTGCACAAGGCTCGTTATAGTCACGCCCGCTGGGTTGGGGTTATAGGTATCCAATACACGTTCCTATAGGAGGTATTGCTTCGCCAAGTGCACAAGCCTCGTTATAGTCACGCCCACTGGGTTGGGGTTATAGGTATCCAATACACGTTCGTATAGGAGGTATTGCTTCGTCCAGTGCACAAGCCTCGTTATAGTCACGCCCACTGGGTTGGGGTTATAGGTATCCAATACACGTTCGTAAAGGAGGTATTGCTTCGTCAAGTGCACAAGCCTCGTTATAGTCACGCCCGCTGGGTTGGGGTTATAGGTATCCAATACACGTTCGTATAGGACGTATTGCTTCGTCCAGTGCACAAGCCTCGTTATAGTCACGCCCACTGGGTTGGGGTTTTAGGTATCCAATACACGTTCGTATAGGAGGTATTGCTTCGTCAAGTGCACAAGCCTCGTTATAGTCACGCCCGCTGGGTTGGGGTTATAGGTATCCAATACACGTTCGTATAGGAGGTATTGCTTCGTCCAGTGCACAAGCCTCGTTATAGTCACGCCCACTGGGTTGGGGTTATAGGTATCCAATACACGTTCGTATAGGAGGTATTGCTTCGTCAAGTGCACAAGCCTCGTTATAGTCACGCCCGCTGGGTTGGGGTTATAGGTATCCAATACACGTTCGTATAGGAGGTATTGCTTCGTCAAGTGCACAAGCCTCGTTATAGTCACGCCCGCTGGGTTGGGGTTATAGGTATCCAATACACGTTCCTATAGGAGGTATTGCTTCGTCAAGTGCACAAGCCTCGTTATAGTCACGCCCGCTGGGTTGGGGTTATAGGTATCCAATACACGTTCCTATAGGAGGTATTGCTTCGTCAAGTGCACAAGCCTCGTTATAGTCACGCCCGCTGGGTTGGGGTTATAGGTATCCAATACACGTTCGTATAGGAGGTATTGCTTCGTCAAGTGCACAAGCCTCGTTATAGTCACGCCCGCTGGGTTGGGGTTATAGGTATCCAATACACGTTCGTATAGGAGGAATTGCTTCGTCAAGTGCACAAGCCTCGTTATAGTCACGCCCGCTGGGTTGGGGTTATAGGTATCCAATACACGTTCGTATAGGAGGTATTGCTTCGTCAAGTGCACAAGCCTCGTTATAGTCACGCCCGCTGGGTTGGGGTTATAGGTATCCAATACACGTTCGTATAGGAGGTATTGCTTCGTCAAGTGCACAAGCCTCGTTATAGTCACGCCCGCTGGGTTGGGGTTATAGGTATCCAATACACGTTCGTATAGGAGGTATTGCTTCGTCAAGTGCACAAGCCTCGTTATGGTCACGCCCGCTGGGTTGGGGTTATAGGTATCCAATACACGTTCGTAAAGGAGGTATTGCTTCGTCAAGTGCACAAGCCTCGTTATAGTCACGCCCGCTGGGTTGGGGTTATAGGTATCCAATACACGTTCGTATAGGAGGTATTGCTTCGTCCAGTGCACAAGCCTCGTTATAGTCACGCCCACTGGGTTGGGGTTATAGGTATCCAATACACGTTCGTATAGGAGGTATTGCTTCGTCAAGTGCACAAGCCTCGTTATAGTCACGCCCGCTGGGTTAAGGTTATAGGTATCCAATACACGTTCGTATAGGAGGTATTGCTTCGTCAAGTGCACAAGCCTCGTTATAGTCTCGCCCGCTGGGTTGGGGTTATAGGTATCCAATACACGTTCCTATAGGAGGTATTGCTTCGTCAAGTGCACAAGCCTCGTTATAGTCACGCCCCCTGGGTTGGGGTTATAGGTATCCAATACACGTTCGTATAGGAGGTATTGCTTCGTCAAGTGCACAAGCCTCGTTATAGTCACGCCCCCTGGGTTGGGGTTATAGGTATCCAATACACGTTCGTATAGGAGGTATTGCTTCGTCAAGAGCACAAGCCTCACTATAGTCACGCCCGCTGGGTTGGGGTTATAGGTATCCAATACACGTTCGTATAGGAGGTATTGCTTCGTCAAGTGCACAAGCCTCGTTATAGTCACGCCCGCTGGGTTGGGGTTATAGGTATCCAATACACGTTATAGGAGGTATTGCTTCGTCAAGTGCACAAGCCTCGTTATAGTCACGCCCGCTGGGTTGGGGTTATAGGTATCCAATACACGTTCCTATAGGAGGTATTGCTTCGCCAAGTGCACAAGCCTCGTTATAGTCACGCCCGCTGGGTTGGGGTTATAGGTATCCAATACACGTTCCTATAGGAGGTATTGCTTCGTCAAGTGCACAAGCCTCGTTATAGTCACGCCCGCTGGGTTGGGGTTATAGGTATCCAATACACGTTCGTAGAGGAGGTATTGCTTCGTCAAGTGCACAAGCCTCGTTATAGTCACGCCCCCTGGGTTGGGGTTATAGGTATCCAATACACGTTCGTAAATTATCAGTTATCAATCACATACATACCTGTATCAAGTACAAGTATACATGTTAGGAACTAGAGAAGTTAGTAAGTTTGTTCTCTTGTTACGTTGGGACAACTTTATCTAGATATATTAGTGGGACATTTTGATCAGGGTTTTAGTAGAACACAATCCCAGCATTCGCATTATGATTGAGAGAAACTTCTGCCAGATTGCCGGTAACGAAGTTGAACCATCGAAAGATAGCCTGAACGGTAACAAGCCAGCTTCTGCCCAGGGACTAAGAAAACTGGTTACCAGCTTACTGGTAACTGCCGCGGGAAAACGGGTTTGTTTCATCGAGGAATACGGAACGCTGGCAAGCTGAAAAACTGCTTCTATTGTGCCACTATACAACCAGCAACCAGCGCAGGTAGCCAGCGCATGTAGCCAGCGCAGGTAGCCAGCGTAGGTAACCAGCGTAGGTAACCAGCGCAGGTAGCCAGCGTAGGTCTAGCTTTCTTTGTGCGTGCACCCTTATCGTGGTGGGCAGGTTTGCGTGCTTTGCGGATCCCGAGAGCTATGCCGGCGGAAGCGTATGCTTCTGGTAGGGCCACCCTAGCCGGACAGGTCGAGGGGGAGAAGTCAGATGAAATGCAGTCCACATCCTCCCCCCTTCCCTCTCCGTTACGTAATACTTGTTTCTCCTTTCCAATCCCCCCCCGACGTCATATGATTTAGTTTTTGAGTACGTCGTTAAACAACAAATAGTTTTAAAAATCCATCTAATAGTCTTGTAACAGTATTTTGACCCCTGCAGTACCGATCACCCATTCCATTACCTGTACCCCTTACCTACCCTTACTGCCGCTTTAAGCGAAGATAGCGAGACACGAGGCAAGAGTTCGAGCCGTAAGCATCGCGACGACTGAGTTGAATTAAAAGCACGCTAGGCTACATTGCGTACAGGATAGTAAGTGCGTGGACTAAGTGTATAGAAGCACTTCTCGCGGCACTTAATTGTGCGTGTATTTTTAACATTGTTTAAGTTTTGGTACGTTGTTATTAGTGACAGTCTGATAAAAGTATACCATTGGTAATCTAATATTCAGTGGCGCTCCACTGTACGTCAGTATAAGTACCAAATGAGATAATTAAATATAAGTACTATCGCTTAACTTCATTGACAACCGCCGCTAGTCATCGTCCCATATCTTCATCACCCCCCCCCCCCCACACGATTCTCCAAGACATCACTTCGAGATCGCCCACATCGCCATCATCCATCGCCACCCACCCCACTGGAAACATCGTTGACGACGTGCTGAGGAACCCGGAGGATGAGAATGAATACAGACAATCATTGTTTGATTTATTTGTTGCACTATTGAACTGTTAATCACGGCCAAGAAGTTTACAGGCCTAGTTATTGCCATTAATTATTCAGGCTAATTATAAAGTATCTAATGGACATTATCTTATACGTTCGGACTGAAGAACGCTAACAGAACTATCTACCTCAATTTATTAAGTAATCTTATTTATAGTATTGTTGTTTAATAAGAACTTTATTGATCGGTGGAATACGCGTCACTCGCTCTCGCGAACTGCCGAGTCGGTGAGTCATCGGACGTTGATAACAGCACGCGTTATCGCGATCATATGACCTTTGATGTGACCTTGTATGTTAAGTTGTTGACCCAGTGACGACGTAAGCCGGCAACAGCTGATCTACCTGGATGAGGACATTATTTTTGGGTTTTATTTTATGTAACGTATATGGTGGTATAATTATTGGGAAAGCGTACTTTACATGAATGTATTGTTTTATGTGCGTATATGGACAAATATTGTTCATGATAGCTTTGTGTTAATTCCAGCTACAACTACAAGTAAGTGTACGTAAATGTAGGGAAGCACGTTTCGTACCTATTTGTAGTAAAGATGCGTACACACGGCGGATTTTGGCCTCATCGACGATCTCAAGGCGGTCGGACAGATGGACTGATAGGATGAAAATTGGATGGAAATCTCTCGTGTGTACAGACACTGGCGGGTCTTGCGGCGATCGTACGACGATCCGTTCCAATCTCTTGCCTGGTCAGTATTTTTCCATGCGAGCGATCGCGCATGCGCAGACTGAGCCTCCCTCCCTCCACTAATAAACCATGACAACACGACGACTGGTGTAGAAATATCCGTCGACATCCTTGCGACGACGATCGTACGTGTTGTACGCATGATCTTGAACGGATCGGATGATCTCAAGGCGGTCTTTGGATCGTCGTGAGGCCAAAATCCGCCGTGTGTACCCAAGGGTTTGCGGTAGGCAGTTCCCGATCCTATACCCATCATCGTGCGTGTGCATCATAGTGAGAAAGCAGCTAGCCTAGGGCAAAAGTCTATATACACCAACTTGTGATATCAATAAAAATAGTAATATAAATAATAATAATAATAATAATAATAATAATAATAATAATAATAATAATAATAATAATAATAATAATAATAATAATAATAATAATAATAATAATAATAATAATAATAATAATAATAATAATAATAATAATAATAATAATAATAATAATAATAATAATAATAATAATAATGGGATGGCTTCAAGTCATCCAGTGTGAAACTGATCCAATACCCAACTCATCCAATCAATTCGACGAATATTACCATTTATTATATTAATATTAAAATAAAATGAGTTTTGCGGCAAGTGATCCAGAGCTCAAGTCATCCAAACAATTACCTGCCTGAAATAATCGACGAATAATGCATCAAATAAAAATAATATTAAATTAATTACTGCATCAGTTTCACATTGGATGAGATGCGCTCTGGATGAGTTTCACCACTCCGTATTTAAAATAATAATATAAATATTCAGCAGTTTAATACGAAACAATTCAAGTCATCCAAAGAGAGAGACAGAAGACTCGATCCACGCGGCAGGCGGCGAGCACGCTACCAAGTAGCGCGCGAAACGAGGACATTCGCGCTTAAGATGACACCTCCGCTCGTGTTCAGGAGATTTTGTACTTCGAGTTCATCGAGATGTACGAGACTTTAATGAGGAATCCAAAAATCGAAACCCCAAATCTCTGATTACTATACTTCCCTCCCGTTTCACGATGTATAATTTGAAAAGTGTATTTTCACCGAAAATTTTAGTTTTCACAAACAAGTGGATAAACCCCCCCACATATTTCAAAATAAACAAAATTATTCCTGTAGTTTCAGCGCTAACAATGCTACTAAAGTGTTCAGTTTGAAAATTTCAATATGTGGTACGATGCAGATACCACCACGAAGTACAATTTCAGAAGTTTAGAAAAAGAGTTCCGTCGGTAGCGTTTCCGAGTCATCACCCTCCTATAGAACGGAACACACCATTACCCCCTGTGGAATTTTGGAGACCTATATATTATGATAGAGTGATGAATTGGGAGTAGAATTTGACTTGTTGGCCACATGGCCAGTGGTGGGTGTGGCACCCAGGGGTATCCAAAGGGTGAATTTTGCTGAATTTGTGACCATAAATTATTTGTTTACAGCCAAACCAATAAACAAATTACAAATGTGATTTCATATTCGTGTTTAGAATCACAAATTTAGTTTTATTCATATTTTTTGAACTCCAATATTCTCCGGAAATCAAAATTTTGATTTTGGGGCCATGTCCCTAAAATGGTCAAATCATATTCTTTTCAAAAAATCTTCAATAATTAGGTAGCGTCGTATATTTTAAGTAAAAATTAGTTTGTTGGTCACTTTTTAAGTCCTGGGTATGGCACCCAGGGGTGCCCAGATGTTGCATTTTTCTGTTGATTTAATTATTACAATATTTGTTTACAGCTAAACCAATAAATACATTGCCAACATAATTTCAGATTCGTATTTAGAATTACAAAGTTAGTTTAATCCATATTTTGTGAACTCCCATATTGCCCGGAAAGCAAAATTTTGATTTTAGGGTTATGTCCCTAAAATGGTCAAATATTACCGTTTTACAAAACATCTTTAATAATGAGGTAGCGCGATATATTTTAAGTAAAAATTACGTTTTTAGCTACTTTTAAAGTCGGGGGTGTGGCATCCAGGGGTGCCCAGATTTTGCACTTTTCTGTTTATTTGTTTCGTCTAAACTATTTATTTAGAGCCCTACAGATAAATATAAGAGAGTTATGCTTCCATATCAGTGTTAATAATGACAAATCTAGCTTTATTTGTGTTTTTATAGTTTTACCCCCCTGAGTAACTCGTGTAATAAGCCTCAGGGGGTACTTGAGCTCTAGTGATGTATCACCTTCCACGAACGTACCTATTACGTACCGATTCCGATAACGATGGTTCATAGGTCTCTAACTCGTGAGGTCGCCGGATTGATTTCGTACACCGGCAATCCTGAATGACGGTTATTCGAATGTTTTCCTCAGTCATAAAGGAAATTGTGTCCTACTAATGGCCCTCGAACATTTCTTCACAACTTTCCTAACAGTCCACCCAAACATACCTAGAGTTAGTCATCTAAAGGGGGCACATTTGGTAATGCTGATGTGGTCATTGTTAGATCCCGGAAAACCATCCAGGCCTCCTCACTCTCTTCCCTTCTTCTGTCCATATGTTGTTTTAATGTGTTATGTTAATCAGTCAATATCTGTCCCTGTATACCAACTATAGAGTCGGTAAGGGGGTGGGAAGTTCCTACCATCACTTGGACCTCGGGTCTACCTACGCCGGCTAGCCATGCCTATGACGCTTCACCCCTTTTCTCCCTTTGTCCGACTGACTTCGAAAAAAATATTTTCTTGTGTTAATTGTGCCCTCCGAACTTTGTGTAATCTTTTACACTTTGTGTACTTTACATTACATTACACTTGTGTGTAATCCGAACTTGTGTAATTCAAACTCCACAAATACTAAGTGCTGAATTAGTGCCATTTGTTCCAAAATATGTCAATCAAAGGACATCTGCCCTTGCATTAATCGTCATTTCCGGTATCGCACGGTAGCCATACTGAAGTACTCTGTAAACATTTGTTTACGTTCTTCCGATACTGCATTGTTGCAATATTGCAGATGTCCTTTGACTGACACATCAACTGTTTTCAAACAAAGATTCCGTATTATGACTGACAACAAAATAAGAACGCGTAAACTCTGTTTGGAGACTACCATTTGCATGTGTTATCATTTTCTTGAACTTTTACCTGCACACATCAATCTATACGGCTTTGAAACTGTGATATTTTCTGGATAACCTATGTGTCTTCTATTGACAGAACAAATGTAAACAAGCAATGTGTACCTCATAATGGCCGCCACGTGACGTCTATTGAAAGCTACCTATATTGCAACAATGAAGTGTCGGGAAGAACGTAAACAAATTTTTACAGTGTACCTCAGTATGGCCACCGTACGATACCGGAAATGACGTTATTGCAGACTCTCTTTTCAGAATTGATCTAGGACCCTTAGATAGAGCTATCACGGCCCACTAGATCAAAGATATTATAATATGCCCTCTCTAGATCTTCATTGACAACAATGCACAACAGGGAAAGGGCACCTTCAAATAACTGTCAAGGACCCTTAGAGTTAATTTTTTGAAAATCATCTATTGGGCTTTGCACTGCGGCATTATCCCACTAACAGCGCCAGCCTTCATCCATCAGCCTTCAATCATATGGGAGACCGTATGACCGTAGTACTAATTATAAATCCATGGTATGACAGCAGCGCTGCGAGCGTTCCTGTTCACACAAATGTCAGTATGCCCCTCACATGACGCATACAATTATGATGTCGTGTAAATACAGATGGCTGTGGGACGGCTTTAACCTTACCCGCGCGCGAAGAGTGTGGTAGACTGTGTTATTCCATCAACCATTGTACCAGGTTTCACTTGTTTTTGGATTCTTCGGCTGATTGTTATTTTAGTTACATAAAACGTATTTATAATTAAGTTTTAAGTGCTTAAATATGGCTTTAATCAAAATAACTGTAAATAATGTATTAGAAATGTAACATTTGTAGCACTTAACTGAAGTTAAGCTAGATATAATAGGTAAACTGAACGTCATCGCTCACAGCGCACTCTACCTGTCATACGGTATCCCATACTTGGATTTCGCGCCGCGCGCTCATTGGTTCGTGCGCCGAGGCAGAGCGTGTCAGCCAATCACAGGGCCCGATCTGACTTCTTACCGTGGCGGGATTACAAAGATGTCTGTTTTATTCCGTGGTTTAAAAGAATATTTCCTATACCGTTGTGTTGATAGTAAACCACGTACTCATTTATGCATAGATTAATAAACTAATCGTGCTATTAAGTTCATAATAGGAATGGTGAAACTAAAGTGATATTTATTTGTAATTCGCTGATTGTTTTCTCAGGTGTATGTAACTCGTTGCTACGAAGAAGCAAATAGAAGGCGCGAACACCTTTATTTTTAAATGGGGGGGGGGGGGGGGGGGGTTGGCGGGTCACGAATTACACAATTTGCATAACAATTTCGTTATAGGTTGTAGAATCGTTTAGCATGCTATTTGCCGTGGTAAATTAGTTTTCAACTTTTGCAACTTTTCCCGCAGGAATCCATTTAACGTTTCTACCAGGCTCAGAAGTCACCACAGCTCGACAAATGCTTGATGACATAAATGTGCTCTGTATGTATACTATTAACACAAAATTGAATCAGGATGTTATTAGTACTTAATTTTGGTTTTTGCAGCAGTGGGAGCCCAAAATTTCATCCCACTAGTGTTTTTTTCGGGTATTTGGATGCTTGCTGTGGTAATCTTGTAATGAACGAATTAAGAGGTTCGGGGCAAAGCCCCAGCAGCTGGACGCAAAAACGTTATACGAAATTCTCTTATCAAGTGCCCGGAAATGACTTCTAAATTAATTCATTATTCACTCAGAAGGATTTTTGTGAGTTAAACTTATTATTACAACTGATACCATTTTAAAGTTAAAGGGGTGTGGGGGTAAGGAGTGCAAGTCTTATACCCATATGTGGTCCTTTGGTCGGACAATCATGGGGAGCGATGGGTAGATCGCTCTCCCCCCCACCCTGTATCTGCTTTGCTACTGTGCCTTCATTACAAACAAATTAAATTAAAAATGCAAATAAATTGTGTTCTTTTTAATGTGACTGTATATATTTAAATTGAAAATAAAAACAATCTTCAAACGTTTTTTTGTAAATGAGGATAGCTCAAAACTCAAACTATGTTAGTTGTAGACCAAGTGGTTTTCCAGGGAGGGGGTCAGAGAGTAGTGTGGGGGGTTTAATTGCCCCTTCACCCTTTGTTACGCGCCTGCCAATTAGTGGACGTAGTAGAGGTACAGACTACAGGTACTAGATTGAACCAAAATTTGAACTACGAACGTTCAGCATTAGACGCGCGAATACACGGGTGGTAAGGTTTCGTTGGTGGGCGCGTGAATTCGGTACATACCAATATATTCGACCTTTGAGATTTATTGGTGGATTTATATAGCCTACATAAAATCATATCTCGAAGATACGAGTAGTATAAAGTATGAACCACATCGGGTGAAAAGTGAAATGAAAGTCATGCCTTACCTATTTTGTATTTGTGTTTTGTTTGACCCATTGTTGCTTTGGATTTGTTTTCTGTACGGGAAATAACATGCACACAACTGTCACCTTGGTCACAAAGGGTGCCCCTAGATGTATATTGTATAGGTATGTCGGCAAAAGAAGAATTGCCACCAAGCAAAAAAGTGCGGAGAATGATGACGATATTTCAACCCCGTCAAAGCGCATTGCGTGCAGAAAGTGCACAGTTTGATTGGAATGTCCACTGTCTTCTCTGTAGTGAAGTGAAATTCAGGACAAACATAAGAAGGACCACACATTTTCTTACGTCAATATGAAGCCTGATTTGGTTAAGGAAAATGTTTTAACTGCCGCAGAAAAGCGCAATGACGAAAATATTAGACAAGAATAGCACAGCTTACAGTGTAGATCTTTTCGCAGTAAATGCCAGGTTCCACAGACCTGAACCACATTAGAACCTGAACACATTGTTACCTGAACTACATTAGTGAAACAATTATTCAGGGGCAATGAAATTAAGAGAAAGTCATGCTATGATCAAGCCGCCTATTTTGCTTTAAAATTTTATAAAGAAGACTTCATTAGACTACAATTAAATAATTGCTACGTCTTCTACAAATAAATGTAAATCGATTTTTGCGGTTCAATATCGATTTATTGGCGCTTTTATAAAGCAATAGGTAACACAATGGTAATTATAATAATTTTTTATAGGAATTACCTGCCCGGGTGACTAACTAAGGTGTTGCAGTATTTGGAATAATTAGGGAGGAATATCTCACGGCTTATAGTATGACTCAGTCGCAGCGTTCGCCTTGTGAGAGGAACACCTCAGAAAAACTTCAGTAAGGACTACCAGGGGCCGGTATCGAACCGTTGACCTTCCGCCAGACGTCAATTGTTGACAAGAGCATACTTTTTAATGACTTTAATATACGACACTTTTTGTTCTTCCGCCAACGGTTTGTTCTACACTAGTAAAAAACCGTTTTAAAACTAGATATTTTTTATCAAGAACGGTTGCTCTTAGAAGACCGATTTAAGAAACGGGGTCACTGAAGTAGAGTGATATGTTCGATTTTTCAAAATCAGCCCAATCGGCTCGATCATTAGCGAGATATACAACAGAATGTATAACATTTATATAAGTGCGAAATGTCTGAGTGTTTATTAACATATCTACCTGGACCTTTCGCTTGAAGTAGTGTCACGAGGGAAAATATCTCATACGATTGCAGCGTTACGGCACATTCTTAAAAATGTACTTCGTGGTGGTACCTGCATCGTAGTACATTTTTGAGATTTTCAAACTGAACACTCTAGTAACATTGTTGGCACTGACGACTAGATGAATCATTTTGTTTATTTTGAAATATGTGGGGGGGTTTACCACTTTTTTGTGAAAACTAAAATTTCCAGTGAAATTACACTTTCCAAATTATACATCGTGAAACGGGAGGGAAGTATAGTAATCAGAGACTTGGGGTTTCGATTTTAAGATTCCTCATTAAAGTCTCGTACATTTCGATGAACTCAAAGTACAAAATCTCCAGAACACGAGCGGAGGTGTCATCTTAAGCGCGAATGTCCTCGTTTCGCGCGCTACTTGGTAGCGTGCTCGCCGCCTGCCGCGTGGATCGAGTCTTCTGCTGAATATTTATATTATTATTTTAAATACGGAATGGTGAAACTCATCCAATGTGAAACTCATCCAATGTGAAACTCATCCAATGTGAAACTCATCCAATACCCAACTCATCCAGATGAGTCCGCAGTACGTTTGGAGCACTTGCGCTTTGGACGAGTTGCAACATTTAATTAATAGCTTATTTATTTGGATGAGTTGAGCATTGGACGAGTTTCACACTGGATCACTTGTGGTAATCCCAATAATAATAATAATAATAATAATAATAATAATAATAATAATAATAATAATAATAATAATAATAATAATAATAATAATAATAGAAATAATAATAAATAATAATAATAATAATAATAATAATACATTTAAATCAAATCAGGACATTTTCAGCGAAACAGAGGGATTTATGATCGCTATTCAAGATAAAGTAATCAAGACTAACAATTACAAAAAGTACATACTGAAAGGCGTCACAGTGGAAGATAAATGTAGAAAATGTAATATGAACGGCGAAACAATTGAACATATCGTATCTGGGTGCAAAATGCTTTGTCAAACAGATTATCTTCATAGGCATAACCAAGTTGCAAACATTATACATCAAAAATTAGCCATAAAGTATAAACTTATAAACACAACCACTGCGTATTACAAATACAAGCCTGAAAAGGTATTAGATAGTAAAGACTACAAATTATATTACGACCGGGCAGTTATAACGGACCAAACCATACATCACAATAGACCGGATATTATATTTATTGACAAGAAGAAACAAGAAACGATTTGAATTGATGTTGCTGTCCCTTTATGCCACAATGTACAGACAACTTGGCGGGAAAAGATAAACCGATATAAGGAGTTATCTATTGAAATAAAAAGGTTGTGGAAGCAGAATAATGTAACTATTGTACCGTTAATTATATCAGCAAATGGTATTGTTCCACGTAAACTCCATGACAGTGTTAAAAACCGAACATATACATCGAGATGCAAAAAGCAATCATTTTGAACACGTGTAGGATAGTGCGGAAATGTTTAAACTAAGAAGAATGAAAGAAGTTTTCCATCCCGATGGTGGTTTTCATGGTTTCCACCGTACAAAGAGCGAATGCTGGGATGAGTACAAATCGGCCACGACCGTACATACAAGTAGCATCCACAGTTGTAGCATCCACAGTTCGGTTTGGAAGAAATAATGTGGACAATGATATATTAAGTAGTTCTAAGTAGATTTTAATAAGGTAAACACATGGAAATACTTGACATTTGTGTCCGTACAACATGTTTAATGCCGGTTTTGACCGAGTTTGTATGTATTGCAACAATAAAATAATAATAATAATAATAATAATAATAATAATAATAATAATAATAATAATAATAATAATAATAATAATAATAATAATAATAATAATAATAATAATAATAATAATAATAATAATAATAATAATAATAATAATAATAATAATATTAATTAATAATCCGTTATAATTATTATTTTTATTATTATTATTATTATTATATTATATATTATATAATAATAATAATAATAATAATAATAATAATAATAATAATAATAATAATATTAATTAATAATCCGTTATAATTATTATTTTTATTATTATTATTATTATTATTATTATTATTATTATTATTATTATTATTACTATTATTGTTACTATTATTATTATTATTATTATTATTATTATTATTATTATTATTATTATTATTATTATTATTATTATTATTATTATTATATTATTACAAACTAAACATAAGAGAGTACAGCGGCAATGGATTACTAAAGAAATTATTCAGTTGACAAGGCAAAGAGACAATTTATTTAAACGCTGGAAAAACTGTAGTGGGTTAAATCCGTCGAAAGAAACTTATAGAAGGGAATATGCAGCTTTTAGGAATTATGTAAACTCGCAAATCGTAGCAGCAAAACAAAACCATATCCGCGATTCCATAAAAAATAGTACCGGTATTAAAGAAGTATGGCAAACTATAAATCAAGTCACAGGTCGCAAAACGAAAGATTCGGTCGATTCTGTTGTTGACAAGTATTTAGGTAAATTGTATACTCATGAGAGCATCGCAAATAGATTTGCAGACAGTTTTAAAGATGAAGTAGCCTCAATTCGTCATATATGTGCTACGACGTGTGTACAACACATTAAAACTGACGCTGCTTCGCAATCAATGTGGCTGCCTTCTGTAAACGCAAATTCTGTGAAAAGAATTATCTCGGATATAAATGTACATAAGCAGCCTGGGTACGACGGGATAAGAGCGGTAGACGTAAAGAACTTAAGTAATGAATTAGCCCCCGTTATTGCACAGTAAACTTGTCGATAAGAGACGGTCGGGTGCCATACAAAATGAAAATATCCGTTGTAAGACCAGTATACAAGAAAGGAGATCATCGATCTTTTTCAAATTATCGACCGATTGCTTTGCTTTCCATTATAGAAAAAATAATGGAGCGCTATATATCAGTGTTTATCTAATTACTTACACAAATTTGGAATAATAGTTAACAGTCAGCATGGTTTTCAAAAAGGAAAATGTACCCAAAATCTACTACTAAAATTTTCGGATTTAATAAACAATACCTTAAACAACAATATGCATGCAGTGGCTACATTTGTTGATTTTTCAAAAGCATTCGACACAATAAATCACGGTAAATTATTAGAATCCCTTGAGGAGATTGGTATACGAGGGAAAGTATTAGAATGGTTCCGCATTTACTTAGAAAATCGTACATACATGGTGAAGATAGGGAACACTTATAGCTTTTCGAAAAGTGTTATAACTGGGGTACCACAAGGATCCATTCTAGGTCCACAATTTTATATTATATACGTTAATTTGGTAAGTAAGTATGTTATTAAGTGCATATTACTTATGTATGCTGACGACCTCGTACTTCTAGCAGTTCACAGGCAATTAAGCATTGCAATACAAAATATGAATACCGACTTTAGAAATTTACAATGCTGGACTCACGATCGGGAACTAGTAATTAATGTTCAAAAAACCAAGACTGTTCACATTTGTATGCCATTAAATTCAAGTAGAAATGACGAAATAATATTAATATTTCATGACGATAAGTGTTTACATAATGTAAGGAGGGCAGCCGACATTGATTGTGGATGTAATCAACAAATTGAATCGGTGGCATTCCACATGTACTTGGGAGTGTACATCGATCGTGAGTTCTCGTGGAAGCAACACGTGGACTACCTCTGTGCAAAACTCCGCTCATGCGCTTATCAGTTGTATAAACTAAAACCTGTCTTGTCTGATGACTTGATAAGGCTAGTCTATATTGCGCTAGCAGAATCTATTATGTCATACGCGTTGCTCTCATGGGGGAAAGCCACAGAATCAATTATTAATGTTATAATTAATCAACAGAACTCTCTGATAAAAATTGTTTGTCCTAAACAGATACTAAAAAACTCTAAAAACATACATAACGTGTACGAAAATTGCTCTTTATTGCCTTTGAAATCAATGTTTAATTATCGGATGGCATTAGCGTACTACTTTGACAACGAATATAAAATACCGTACATGCATAACAAGGGTACGCGTCTGGTAGGTAAAGGTAAATATGTAGTTCCTATTACCGAGAATAAATATGGAGAGCGTTGTTTACGTTACCTAATTCCTAAAATTTTTAATTCATTGCCGCCTGACGTCGTATCCTTGGATAAATTATCGTTAATTAAGACAAGTTTAAAATCGCATTACCTTATTAACCTTCCAGACAGAATGTACTGAAAACTTCCTCGCATTAATTGCGCGTACAGTGCTGAACGGTATGTTTAATTATCTGTTACCCTTGTATGTAAAATTGACTTTGAATTTTTAAATGTGGAATTAATAATTTTCTATTTCAACCCCTTATATCTTATATCATATTCTATCATATTATTATTATGTATCATATGCATCATATTATTGTAAGTCATGATATCGTTTTGTTTCTTTACTTTTGTGTTTCTGCTTTCTGCTACGAATGTGTTAATTTACGTCTTTTATTTGTATGTGACCCACTGATAAGCCACTAGGCTTAGTGGGATATTAAGTATGCACAAATTGTATTGTACATTGCTAAAGTTTGTAATAAAAAAAAAATAAAAAAAAAAAATATTATTGTTATTATTATTATTATTATTATTATTATTATTGTCTGACCAACTATTCAAGAAATTTTAACATTATCAGTGAGCATCAACATGGGTTTCAAAAGGGAAAAAGCACTCAGGAGCTTCTATTGCAGTTTTCAGATTTGATAAATACTAGTCTAGATAATAATCTTCATGTTATTGCAACGTTTATTGACTTCTCAAAAGCGTTTGATACGCTAAATCATAATAAGCTGTTAGAATGTTTAGAGCACATAGGCGTACGTGGTAAAGTTCTAGACTGGTTTCGAGCTATTTAAAAGATCGAATATATTTGGTTAAAATAGGTGACACGTATAGTAAATCAGGTAAAGTTATGTCAGGCGTACCACAAGGGCCAATTCTTGGCCCTCAGTTCTATATTATCTATGTTAACGTTATTCATTAATATATAATTAATTGTCTATTTTACTTATACGCTGATGACTTCGTACTATTGGCTATACATAAAGAGTTGCGCGTTGCAATAGAAAATATGAATGTGGATTCTAGAAATTTACAATGTTGGACTCATGATAAGGAATTAGTAATCAATGTTTTAAAAACTAAATCGGTTCATATGTGCACTCCATTAAATTCTGACAGAAATACGGCAATAAAATTAATTTTCCATGACACTGATTGTATACATAAACGAGACGCAAATCTAGTTTGTGGGTGTACGCAGCAAATAGAATCTGTGGATCACCATAATGTATTTGGGAGCGGTTATCGATAGAGATTTTTCATGGAAGCCGCATATCGATAGCATTTCTTCAAAACTTCGTTCTTGTGCATATCAGTTATATAAATTAAAACCAGTCGTATCTGATAATCTTTTAAGATAAGTTTACATTGCATTAGCAGGATTGGTAATCTCTTACGCTTTGCTCTCATGGGGTAATGCATCTGCGTACCACATTGATGTGTTAGTTAGGTTGCAAAATTCAATTATCAAAATAGTTTGCCCTAAGCATATATTAAATCATACAAGTTAAATGCATGAAATTTATAGATATTGCTATATATTGCCTCTAAAAGAGCTATTTAATTATCGTATGGTGCTAAAATATTATTTTGAGAATATATATAAATTGGTACGCGTTCATTCAGAGGCCACAAGATCTTTAGGTCAAGGCGGGGTCAAGGTTCCAATTACAAGAAACAAACATGGGGAACGTTGCCTTAAATATTTGGTACCAAAATTGTTTAATTCTCTACCCAATCAAGTCAAGTCATTAGAAAAGATATCCTTGGTAAAGACAACATTAAAATCACACTACCTTCAAAATATTTCATTATGTCTATCTTAGTATCTTAGTCGGTTTCCGGCTCGTTCTAAATCTTGATGTATTTATTGTCTTATATCGTTTCCATAATTTTTGCTAAATTTACTATTATATCGTTTCTTTATGTTGTATTTTGTGTAGGAATAAGTTGGTAATTTTAATTTATATTGTGCCTTCCGCTAAAACATACCTCTTGTGTAATATAGACCCACTGATAAGCCTTGTTTGACTTAGTGGAACATATGTATGCGATTGTTGTATGTTGGTTCACTTGAAAAACATAAAAAAAATATATATATATTATTATTATTATTAATATTATTATTATTATTATTATTATTATTTTTATTATTATTATTTTATTGTTGCAATACATACAAACTCAGTCAAAACCGGCATAAACATGTTGTACGGACACAAATGTCAAGTATTTCCATGTGTTTACCTTATTAAAATCTACTTAGAACTACTTAAAATATCTTCTTCTACTTCTTCTTCTTGTACTTCTTCTTCTTCTTCTTCTACTTCTTCTTCTTCTTCTTCTTCTTCTTCTTCTTCTTCTTCTTCTTCTTCTTCTTCTTCTTCTTCTTCTTCTGCTTCTCAAATGCCCACATTTGGCTATACTACTTAATATATCATTGTCCACATTATTTTTTCAAACCGAACTGTGGATGCTATGTACGGTCGTGGCCGATTTGTAGCCTACTCATCCCAGCATTCGCTCTTTGTACGGTGGAAACCACGAAAACCACCATCGGGATGGAGAACTTCTTGAAGTCTTCATTCTTCTTAGTTCAAAAATTTTCGCACTATCCTACACGTGTTCAAAATAATTGCTTTTTGCATCTCGATGTATATGTTCGGTTGGAGACCAATTAGTTTAATACTGTCATGGAGTTTACGTGGAACAATGCCATTTGCTGATATAATTAACGGTATAACAGTTACATTATTCTGCTTCCACAACCTTTTTATTTCAATAGATAATTCCTTATATCTGTTTATCTTTTCCCGCCAAGTTGTATCTACATTGTGGCATAAAGGGACGGCAACATCAATTAAAATCGTTTCGTGTTTCTTCTTGTCAATAAATATAATATCCGGTCTATTGTGATGTATGGTTTGGTCTGTGATAACTGCCCGGTCGTAATATAATTTGTAGTCTTTACTATCTAATACCTTTTCAGGCTTGTATTTGTAATATGCAGTGGTTGTGTTTATAAGTTTATACTTCATGGCTAATTTTTGATGTACAATGTTTGCAACTTGGTTATGCCTATGAAGATAATCTGTTTGACAAAGCATTTTGCACCCAGATACGATATGTTCAATTGTTTCGCCGTTCATATTACATTTTCTACATTTATCTTGCACTGTGACGTCTTTCAGTATGTATTTTTTGTAATTGTTAGTCTTGATTACTTTATCTTGAATAGCGATCATAAATCCCTCTGTTTCGCTGAAAATGTCTCCGGACGTTAACCATTTGTTCGATGCTACCCTATCGACGTTATCCTTAAGAAGTTCTTTATAATGTCTGCTATGTAACGTCTTTTCTGATATTCTGATCTCTTTTGCTGTGTCAGAATTTAGTTTTTGAAGCAAGTTTAAATTTCCGTCGTTTAAATTGAGGGGAGAAAGCGACTTGTCTGCCGAGACTATAGCTCTATGAAGTTGTGAATGTGGACATTTTGTATAAAAGTACTTTCTTAGAATTTCAATTTGTTTATAATATAAATTGTTTAAATCAATCAAGCCTCTTCCCCCTTTTTCTCTAGGTAGAGTCACTCGTTCTATTGCTGACTTAGGGTGATGACTTCTGTATTTAGTGAATGTTGTGCGGGTGAGAATTTCTAGGGCATGAAGTTCTGTCTGTGTCCAGTTAATAATTCCAAATGAATATGTAAGGACCGGTATAGCATAAGTGTTAATTGCTTTGATCTTGTTTTTACCATTCAATTGTGTTTTTAAAATGGATCCTATTCGTTTCTTGTATGCAGAAATTAGTTTACTTTTCATCAGTTTATGATCAATTCGTTTAGCCTGCGCAAATCCTAGATATTTGTATACGTCTTTTTCATCCATTACTCCAATCCGGTTGTCTTCGTCAATTTCAAACTCTTCTAATTTCGTTATCTTTTCTTTGATGACATGAAGTGACTTACATTTATCAATTCCAAAATCCATACATATATCTCTACTGAATTCTAACGTTGAGTTAAGAAGATTCGTCATGTGTGTCGCATTTAAAGCATATAGCTTGAGATCGTCCATGTAGAATAGATGTGAAAGTGTGTGGCAAACCGTATTACCGTCCTTTATCTTGAAACCATGTGTAGATTTGTTTAGTTTAAATATGAGATAATGGATTTAATGAAAGACAAAACCATAACGCACTAAACGAGTCACATTGAAAAATACCTCGTCGGATGTTAACTGGGTCAGTACATATCTGCTCTTTGCCTACGTTTAACTTTAATGTTGTTTTCCAACTCGTCATCGCTGTCCGCAAAAAGTTTACTATCAATGGGTTTACTTTATAAATTTCCAGTATCTGTATTAGCCACGAATGTGGTGACGAATCATACGCTTTCTTGTAATCAATATAGCTAACGTGAATGTTTCTCTTCTTGTTGAAAGCTTGGTTCATTACAACAGAATCGATAATTAATTGTTCCTTACACCCTTGCGACAATTTACGACATCCCTTTTGTTCTTCAGCTAATATATTGTGTTCTTCGCAGTGACTATATATTTTATTTGTTATGCACGATGTCAAGATTTTGTATATAGTAGGTAAGCATGTAATTGGTCTATATTTACTTGGATTTTTGGTGTCATTATCTTTTGGTTTAAGAAATGTTATTCCTTCAGTAAAGAAATCTGGTAAATCCTTGTCTCCTAATATAAATTCATTAAGACATTTAGCAATCTGGGCGTGCATGTTAGAAAACTTCTTGTACCAAAAATTTTGAATGTTATCGTTACCGGGTGCTTTCCAATTATGAGTATTTCGTATCGTTGATTTGATATCATTTACACTGATGCCATCAAATGTCATTTCTTCGATATCACTCATTGCATCAATTTCATCTTGAATCCATGTTGCATTGTGATTGTGCATTAATGGGTTACTCCATATCCCACCCCAAAACTGCTATATCTCGGTCTTCGATGGTATACCATTTCCTACTATTTCTTCTTTATTGTTAATTTGCTGATAGAATTCTTTTTCTTTTTCTTTAAACATTTCGTTTTGTTCTTTTCTATCACTACACTCTTTATATCTTCGTAGTCTTTTGGCTAATGCACTTACTTTTTGCTTTAGAGTATCCAAATATTCGTTTGTAGCCTCGTTCGGTGTTTCATGTATAGTATGGATTTTAAACCTTTCAAATATGTGTTGGCAATATTGTAATATCTTTTTAGATCTATTACCCATCCTGAATTGTTCTAATCTCCCAATATCTCTCCTTAACTCGTTGATCCGTTTGACTAATCTTCGTTCCCATTTTGGAGTCTTATTTGTTTTTATGTTCTGAGAATGTACCAACTTTATTTTTAATCCTAATTGTCTGACCACTGCTACGGCTCCACAATATATTGCTGCATGCACTTCTTCAAACGACAATTCTTTCTTCGCGTAATCTAACAATATATGTGCGTTCATTACGTGCATTACTATGTCCATTTGCTTAGACTGTTTAGGTTAAGGAATTCTAGGTCTCTTGTTTGGTTCTATATGTGCAAATTCTGACAAAGCATTTTCAAAAGCTAAATGTAATAATATGTTCTTTAACTCGTCTATTTCTTGTGTGTTCCCTCTTGTATTCTCTTCTTGTTCAATATTATTTATAGGTGGATGTTGGTGATGTACCTCTTGTGTGTTCTGAGCTTCTGGTAGATCTACTTGTTCCATTAATTCTTGTCGTAGATGGTCATTGTTTCTTGATGCATCCATGATGTGCTCCTCGTTCGCCAAATCCTCTTCATTTTCTTGATCCATTTGTAGTTCTTCCTCTACTTCATGTCTTATTACGTTCAATAGATTAAATGGTAGCATACCATTACTTACAATTATTCTCCTTTGGTCTGCTACTCTTTGTTCGGTTACATCTACTAATGGGTATTCACGTGTAAACGCTCGGTGCAGTTCTTGTCGATATCCAACTAATCTAGTTTCTAATAACGTAATTCTATAATAGTTGCGCATCACACAAATGTTCATATTATCTGTCCATTTGATACGCTGTCTCACTCTTCCAGATTTGGTGGTCTGTTGCGATAATACATCAGAAGCATCCATAATCTGTTTGTTTATTTACTAAATGTCAAATGTTCATTGTCCTGTCAAACTAAGTTCTTTGCCACAGAAAGTTAATAGTGTTTTCAAAGAAATCAAAGCACTTAATGTCACACTTTTCTTTACACTCACAACTTGGCCGTGTCCCGTCAATAAATAACACACGCAATTACAAGGCGCTGAGTTGGAGTTGAATGACAGTTTCAAATTTCACAGATTTTGAAGACGAAATCTTC
Organism: Isoperla grammatica; assembly: GCA_945910005.1. NCBI lineage: Eukaryota > Metazoa > Arthropoda > Insecta > Plecoptera > Perlodidae > Isoperla > Isoperla grammatica. The sequence continues at coordinate 28,260,952 of OX246748.1, forward strand.
TTAATTCTGGAAACAAAAAAAAAGTGCTTACATACAACCGTAAAACATATATCTAGTTACAATATTATCGAATCAAATTATAAGTACAAGACCTTGACGTGTCCAGATCCAGCTTCAATCTGTCAACATCAACACTAAATTCAACTGTTCCTATGTTATTATTATTATTATTATTATTATTTTTATTATTATTATTATTATTATTATTATTATTATTATTATAATTATTATTATTATTATTTTTATTATTATTTTTTTACTATTATTATTATTATTATTTTTATTATTATTATTTTATTGTTGCAATACATACAAACTCGGTCAAAACCGGCATAAACATGTTGTACGGACACAAATGTCAAGTATTTCCATGTGTTTACCTTATTAAAATCTACTTAGAACTACTTAATATATCTTCTTCTTCTTCTTCTTCTTCTTCTTCTTCTTCTTCTTCTTCTTCTTCTTCTTCTTCTTCTTCTTCTTCTTCTTCTTCTTCTTCTTCTTCTTCTTCTTCTTCTTCTTCTTCTTCTTCTTCTTCTTCTTCTTCTTCTTCTTCTTCTTCTTCTTCTTCTTCTTCTGCTTCTCAAATGCCCACATTTGGCTATACTACTTAATATATCATTGTCCACATTATTTTTTCCAAACCGAACTGTGGATGCTATGTACGGTCGTGGCCGATTTGTACTCATCCCAGCATTCGTTTTTTGTACGGTGGAAACCACGAAAACCACCATCGGGATGGAGAACTTCTTGAAGTCTTCATTTTTCTTAGTTCAAAAATTTTCGCACTATCCTACACGTGTTCAAAATAATTGCTTTTTGCATCTCGATGTATATGTTCGGTTGGAGACCAATTAGTTTAATACTGTCATGGAGTTTACGTGGAACAATGCCATTTGCTGATATAATTAACGGTATAACAGTTACATTATTCTGCTTCCACAACCTTTTTATTTCAATAGATAATTCCTTATATCTGTTTATCTTTTCCCGCCAAGTTGTCTCTACATTGTGGCATAAAGGGACGGCAACATCAATTAAAATCGTTTCTTGTTTCTTCTTGTCAATAAATATAATATCCGGTCTATTGTGATGTATGGTTTGGTCTGTAACTGCCCGGTCGTAATATAATTTGTAGTCTTTACTATCTAATACCTTTTCAGGCTTGTATTTGTAATACGCAGTGGTTGTGTTTATAAGTTTATACTTCATGGCTAATTTTTGATGTACAATGTTTGCAACTTGGTTATGCCTATGAAGATAATCTGTTTGACAAAGCATTTTGCACCCAGATACGATATGTTCAATTGTTTCGCCGTTCAAATTACATTTTCTACATTTATCTTCCACTGTGACGTCTTTCAGTATGTATTTTTTGTAATTGTTAGTCTTGATTACTTTATCTTGAATAGCGATCATAAATCCCTCTGTTTCGCTGAAAATGTCCCCTGACGTTAACCATTTGTTCGATGCTACCCTATTATTATTATTATTATTATTATTATTATTATTATTATTATTATTATTATTTTTATTATTATTATTATTATTATTATTATTATTATTATTATTATTATTATTATTATTATTATTATTATTATTATTATTATTATCATTATTATTATTATTATTTTTATTATTATTATTATTATTATTATTATTATTATTATTATTATTATTATTATTATTATTATTATTATTATTATTATTATATTTATTATATTAATTTTGTTAATATATTGATATTGATATGCATTATTATTATTATTACCCAGTGTATTACTTACCAGAAGTTGTAATCCGTCACTATTTGAGTGAGGGTGGTCTTGCAACCTAGACCAACCTCAACGGGTGTCACGAGTGCATTGACCAAAACAAACTAAACAAGCCGCGGTTTCTATTCAGCTTTTTTCACCGGACCTATTTGTAGAAGTTGCATAGTTCGTATATTCAGTTTTTTCAGGGAAAAAGCCTCGTCTTCGTGATTTGGATTTGCTCCAATCGGTCTTGGAAGACTTGTTTATTGTGTATGAGGTCACTCAAGTGGTTGTTGATGTTATTTAGGCCCCCTCTCCCCTCCCACCCCTCCTTCCTGGCCCCCCCCCCCCCCCCCCCCCCGGCCATCGTACACTCATGACGTCACTCAAGCGGTTGTTGATGTTATTAAGGCCCCCTCTCCCCTCCCTCCCCTCCTTCCTGGCCCCCCCGGCCATCGTACACTCATGACGTCACTCAAGTAGTTGTTGCTGTTATTTAGGCCCCCTCTCCCCTCCCTCCCCTCCTTCCTGGCCCCCCCGGCCATCGTACACTCATGACGTCACTCAAGTGGTTGTTGATGTTATTTAGGCCCCCTCTCCCCTCCCTCCCCTCCTTTCTGGCCCCCCCGGCCATCGTACACTCATGACGTCACTCAAGTGGTTGTTAATGTTATTAAGGCCCCCTCTCCCCTCCCTCCCCTCCTTCCTGGCCCCCCGGCCATCGTACACTCATGACGTCACTCAAGTGGTTGTTGATGTTATTTAGGCCCCCTCTCCCCTCCCTCCCCTCCTTCCTGGCACCCCCGGCCATCGTACACTCATGACGTCACTCAAGTGGTTGTTGATGTTATTTAGGCCCCCTCTCCTCTCCCTCCCCGCCTTCCTGGCCCCCCCGGCCATCGTACACTCATGACGTCAATCAAGTGGTTGTTGATGTTATTTAGGCCCCCTCTCCCCTCCCTCCCCTCCTTCCTGGCCCCCCCGGCCATCGTACACTCATGACGTCAATCAAGTGGTTGTTGATGTTATTTAGGCCTCCTCTCCCCTCCCTCCCCTCCTTCCTGGCCCCCCGGCCATCGTACACTCATGACGTCACTCAAGTGGTTGTTAATGTTATTTAGGCACCCTCTCCCCTCCCTCCCCTCCTTCCTGGCCCCCCCGGCCATCGTACACTCATGACGTCACTCAAGTGGTTGTTGATGTTATTTAGGCCCCCTCTCCCCCTCCCTCCCCTCCTTCCTGGCACCCCCGGCCATCGTACACTCATGACGTCACTCAAGTGGTTGTTAATGTTATTTAGGCACCCTCTCCCCTCCCTCCCCTCCTTCCTGGCCCCCCGGCCATCGTACACTCATGACGTCACTCAAGTAGTTGTTGATGTTATTTAGGCCCCCTCTCCCCTCCCTCCCCTCCTTCCTGGCCCCCCCGGCCATCGTACACTCATGACGTCACTCAAGTGGTTGTTGATGTTATTTAGGCCCCCTCTCCTCTCCCTCCCCTCCTTCCTGGCCCCCCCGGCCATCGTACACTCATGACGTCACTCAAGTGGTTGTTAATGTTATTTAGGCACCCTCTCCCCTCCCTCCCCTCCTTCCTGGCCCCCCGGCCATCGTACACTCATGACGTCACTCAAGTAGTTGTTGATGTTATTTAGGCCCCCTCTCCCCTCCCTCCCCTCCTTCCTGGCACCCCCGGCCATCGTACACTCATGACGTCACTCAAGTGGTTGTTGATGTTATTTAGGCCCCCTCTCCTCTCCCTCCCCTCCTTCCTGGCCCCCCCGGCCATCGTACACTCATGACGTCAATCAAGTGGTTGTTGATGTTATTTAGGCCCCCTCTCCCCTCCCTCCCCTCCTTCCTGGCCCCCCCGGCCATCGTACACTCATGACGTCAATCAAGTGGTTGTTGATGTTATTTAGGCCCCCTCTCCCCTCCCTCCCCTCCTTCCTGGCCCCCCCGGCCATCGTACACTCATGACGTCAATCAAGTGGTTGTTGATGTTATTTAGGTCCCCTCTCCCCTCCCTCCCCTCCTTCCTGGCACCCCCGGCCATCGTACACTCATGACGTCAATCAAGTGGTTGTTGATGTTATTTAGGCCCCCTCTCCCCTCCCTCCCCTCCTTCCTGGCACCCCCGGCCATCGTACACTCATGACGTCACTCAAGTGGTTGTTGATGTTATTTAGGCCCCCTCTCCCCTCCCTCCCCTCCTTCCTGGCCCCCCAGCCATCGTACACTCATGACGTCACTCAAGTGGTTGTTGATGTTATTTAGGTCCCCTCTCCCCTCCCTCCCCTCCTTCCTGGCCCCCCCGGCCATCGTACACTCATGACGTCAATCAAGTGGTTGTTGATGTTATTTAGGCCCCCTCTCCCCTCCCTCCCCTCCTTCCTGGCCCCCCAGCCATCGTACACTCATGACGTCACTCAAGTGGTTGTTTATGTTATTTAGTTCCCCTCTCCCCTCCCTCCCCTCCATCCTGGCCCCCCGGCCATCGTACACTCATGACGTCACTCAAGTGGTTGTTGATGTTATTTAGGCCCCCTCTCCCCTCCCTCCCCTCCTTCCTGGCCCCCCCGGCCATCGTACACTCATGACGTCACTCAAGTGGTTGTTGATGTTATTTAGGCACCCTCTCCCCTCCCTCCCCTCCTTCCTGGCCCCCCCGACCATCGTACACTCATGACGTCAATCAAGTGGTTGTTGATGTTATTTAGGCCCCCTCTCCCCTCTCTCCCCTCCTTCCTGGCCCCCCAGCCATCGTACACTCATGACGTCAATCAAGTGGTTGTTTATGTTATTTAGTTCCCCTCTCCCCTCCCTCCCCTCCATCCTGGCCCCCCGGCCATCGTACACTCATGACGTCACTCAAGTGGTTGTTGATGTTATTTAGGCCCCCTCTCCCCTCCCTCCCCTCCTTCCTGGCCCCCCCGGCCATCGTACACTCATGACGTCACTCAAGTGGTTGTTGATGTTATTTAGGCACCCTCTCCCCTCCCTCCCCTCCTTCCTGGCCCCCCCGACCATCGTACACTCATGACGTCACTCAAGTGGTTGTTAATGTTATTTAGGCCCCCTCTCCCCTCCCTTCCCTCTTTACTGACCCCCTGGGCCATCTTACAATCATAAGTTATTACAGTCATTTAATAATAATAATTTTTCGTAGGAAATCCATGTCCCTCTTCAGGGCCTTGATTCTCTATGGTCAACGATAAGGTGATCACCGGTTTTGGTCGTTATGAGAAGGCTGTGACCCAATCACAGCCATCCATTCGCCTTCCGTAACGACAGAAACCGGTGAGAAATTTACCACAGATTTAGAGAATCGGGCTCCAGGTGGCTATAGCTAGGTAGGGGCAGGTAGGGGCGCCAATGTAATGTTCCCCGCGTACCGGAGCACGGGATAGGGAGGAATAATTAAGCGAGCGAAGCGAGCGTTTCCACGAGACTCTTATGGCACTGTTTTTTTTTTTGTTTGTTTGTTTGTTTGTTTTTTTTTTTTTTTTTTTTTTTTTATGTCTGTCGATAGCGGTCGAACGGAAAGTCCGATCAACTTGAAATTTGGACCATCCACAAGCCTCGATGTGGATTGAAGGTGTATAGTTTTGAGGCAAAATCGTTCGAAAAGTTACAAAGTTACACCATAGTTACTGCAAAATATTTTTCTGAAACAAAATGGCGGCAAAATGTGAGATAGCCAGATTTTTCTACAGATTTTTCCGGTCACGAATATGTTAATGTAATGGCGATCTGATAAGTATTGGCAAAGTTACACGAAAGTTACTCGAAAATATTTTTCTAAAACGCAGTTACAGCAAAATTTGAGGTGGCTATCTTATAGTAAGTTTTTGTCTGGTCACGAATATACTAATGTAAACGCGATCTGATACATATTAGAGGCAGAAATTACATTTCTATTGCTGTCAATAACTGTTAGTAACGGTGGCGGACCGCGGCGAAAACATGACAGCGAAAATTCTTAGCAACGCACATTGCACTGCATCCAACAATGTCGGGAAGTATAATAGCTATGGAAATTAGAAAAATTGTTGCAATGCGCATTCTTGAATTGTTGTTTGTATTAGCATTGAAATCTTTTCGCCAGAAAGTTCGTAGATATTGACGCGCTCGCTTATCAACGCGTCAAACAGAGCGTTTTCCTAGTATTATTGTACACTAATTAAAAGATAGCAAACTTTAATTAATTAAGCACTAATGAATTACTCCAATGACAATGGTAAAAGTGATAGCAACCGTAGTTACAGTACTTGCCGCCGTAGCTGGCAATAGGCGAGTGTTGCCTGCGCAAGGGCTCCACGTCCACTGGTCAAGCCCACCGCTTCACCACCACTCACCCCCTCCAACTACCGTCACATGACGTCTAGGGTGGTCTAGCAATGAAAATAAAACCTGGGGGGGATTTTGGTGACGTTCCACCCTACACGCCATGTGAGGGTAGTTGGAGGGGGTGAGTGGTGGTGAAGCGGTGGGCTTGACCAGTGGACTTGGAGCCCTTGCGCAGGCAACACTCGCCTATTGCAAGCTACGGCGGCAAGTACTGTAACTACGGTTGCTATCATAGACGGAGAGCCAGCAACATAAAAGCTCCCCTCATAAGGTACATATGTTTTGACTTTTGAAATAGGAGCGGAAAAACTACTCTACTAACAAAACGCGCGTCTAACTCCACAACGTGGGGGCTTTTAGGCCCCACAGGGGGCCAAAAAAGCCGAAAAAAGGCCCAAGGTTCCCCTCATAAGGTACATGGATGGAGTAAACGCCATTTTGTAGAGATAAGTGTCCCAAATAGGAATTCAAAGAGTAAGACGGGATATTAGGGGGCGTTTACCGATCAGACGCCATTTTACCCAAAAAGGGCCATTTTTTATTTTCGCACATGCATGCGCTTAAACACTCAAAACATATCCGGAAATGTCTCGAGACGTAGAAAAACATACATTTTAAAGAAATTTTGGGTTATTTTCCTCGCCAGACGCCCTCAAAAGGGGCCCAAAAAGGCCAAGGTTCCCCTCATAAGGTACATGAATGGAGTAAACGCCATTTTGTAGAGATAAGTGTCCCAAATAGGAATTCGAAGAGTAAGACGGGATATTAGGGGGCGTTTACCGATCAGACGTCATTTTACCCAATTGGGCCATTTTTTATTTTCGCACATGCATGCGCTTAAACACTCAAAACATATCCGGAAATGTCTCGAGACGTAGAAAAACATACATTTTAAAGAAATTTTGGGTTATTGTCCTCGCCAGACGCCCTCAAAAGGGGCCCAAAAAGGCCAAGGTTCCCCTCATAAGGTACATGAATGAAGTAAACGCCATTTTGTAGAGATAAGTGTCCCAAATAGGAATTTGAAGAGTAAGACGGGATATTAGGGGGCGTTTACCGATCAGACGCCATTTTGTCCAAAAAGGGCCGCTTTTTATTTTCACACATGCACGCACTTAACACCCAAAACATATCCTTAAATCCTGACATTAATAATAATAAATACTGGTATATTAAAGTTAGGGGTGGGCGGAGCTTCAAAACTATCGCATCCGGATCGAGGCTGTGGGGGGGGGGGGGGCTGGCGAGGACATCACACAATATCTTAGAAATGTATTCACCTCTAGGGGCATTTAAGGATATGTTTTGGGTGTTAAAGCGCGTGCACGTGTGAAAATAAAAAGTGGCTTTTTTGGACAAAATGGCGTCTGATCGGTAAACGCCCCCTAATATCCCGTCTTACTCTTGGAATTCGTATTTGGGACACTTATCTCTACAAAATGGCGTTTACTCCACTCATGTACCTTATGAGGGGAACCTTGGCCTTTTTGGGCCGCTTTTGAGGGCGTCTGGCGAGGACAATAACCCAAAATTTCTTTAAAATGTATGTTTTTCTACGTCTCGAGACATTTCCGGATATGATTTGAGTATTTAAGCGCATGCATGTGCGAAAATAAAAAATGGCCCTTTTTAGGTAAAATGGCGTCTGATCGGTAAACGCCCCCTAATATCCCGTCTTACTCTTCGAATTCCTATTTGGGACACTTATCTCTACAAAATGGCGTTTACTCCATCCATGTACCTTATGAGGGGAACCTTGGACCTTTTTTCGGCTTTTTTGGCCCCCTGTGGGGCCTAAAAGCCCCCACGTTGAGGAGTAAGACGCGCGTTTTGTTAGTAGAGTAGTTTTTCCGCTCCTATTCCAATAGTCAAAACATATGTACCTTATGAGGGGAGCTTTTATGTTGCTGGCTCTTGGACTATCACTTTTACCATTGTCATTGGAGTAATTCATTAGTGCTTAATTAATTAAAGTTTGCTATCTTTTAATTAGTGTACAATAATATTATTCCTCCCTATCCCGTGCTCCGGTACAAGGGAAACATTATAATACTGCAATGTAAACTTAAAAATGCAATTGAACATAATCATTCTTGCTTTATTGCGGAAAGATGGAAGTTATAAAATACAAGTATCTCTCAATCATTTCATATTCCCATTCCCATTTTATTAATCCCAACAAGATTTTTTTAAATCGTTACAAATCGTTTTTAATTTGTATCCCATTTGTAGTTTATATTTTGTATCGCAAAATACCCGAGCTGAAAGTGTCTTGTATTTTGTACCGCAAATAATACTTTTCTCAAGAAAATACATTTCCTAGCCTTGCTTGTTGACCCCCTCCTGGCCTCTCCTCTCTACCCAGTCCTATTGATTATAATATAAGAGATGTTTATCCCAAAGCATATATTTGATTTCGAAATCACAGGCAGACAGATTAATCTTGAGTAGGTATAATAGGAATGCTTGAAATAGGTATGACTAGAAATAAAACACCGTATATTCGCGCTAGAACTCAACTCATCCGCTGTAAGCTACGTATTTATATAGATGCAATCATGTTATCCGAGAAGACGATGATAAGTGATGATTATAAGAGTGAGTATCTCTACAGCCACGGTAGTCGAACCCACCACACCAAGTAGTGAGTGAATCTTGGTGTGCACTGTACCTGTATGGTAGTACTTGCTGCGGCATTGACCTCCTACACGCGTCTGGACTCCTGATCTATTCGTCAAACCTCGCTCTGCGATCGCGGGGCACAATGGGACAGCACCGACCGGCACCGACCGTCGCGCATCTCTCTCTCTCTCTCTCTCTCTCTCTCTCTCTCTCTCTCTCTCTCTCTCTCTCTCTCTCTCTCTCTCTCTCTCACTCGCTAGCTCTCGTCGTTGCTGTGGCCAAGGATTATGGAGGGCTGTGAACCTCTTGCATGTGTCTGGGCTCCTGATCTATTCGTCAAACCTCGCTCCAAGATGACGGGGCACAGTGGGACAGACAGCAGTGGGAGCGACCACTGAAAGTCACATAGCAGACGCATAAATAGCTTCCACGCCCTTTGTCTTGCATATCGAATTATTTCAACTACGTCACCCAGCTTCCAGTTTTAAATTTGTACACACCAGTCAGTCACCAACCATTACTTAAGCATTATTAAAAATGCTATTTAATCGAACATGGAATGCTTGCTATACAGACATCCAGGATACCCAGATTAATACATACATACATATCTATCCATATTTTGTTTAAATTCAAGTTATTCAAAAATGGTACCTCAACAATTCTGAAACAAATTGTAGTATACCCTATAACTTCATGTACTTCTGGATGCTAACAAGTAACAATAACGTTTCTTTGATGATGTATGATATTGATATAGTTGGATGGCAGAAGATGCCTCACGGGCATTTATCACGCCATTCATAAAGACGCCATCAATCAATCAATCAGTCAATCAATCAATCATGGGCGCTGCGAGGGGAGGGGGCAAGGGGGGCACTTGCCACCCCCCCCCCCTGAATTTCTGGAATTTTAACATTAAACTGTGTATAATATGTGCGATTCACATAAAGTATATAATTACAAAATAAAATAAAAAATAATTTAAATTCCGTCCCTTCACGAATATGTTAATTTCAACGCGAGCTGATAAGCACCACTACCTGACAGTTTCAAGCGGGGGCAATATGACCACGCCACCTCGCGGCCCCAGCACCACTACCTGACAGTTTCAAGCGGGGGCAATATGACCACGCCACCTCGCGGCCCCAGCACCACTCGTCCCGTATTCGCTAGCTTCCTACTCTTTTATTTTTACAATTTCTTACGGTTTTTGGACTTGTATTTAAATATGCATTTTATCAAGGCCAGATGGGCCAGTTACCATTCATATCTCAAACGATAGTGTTCCTACGTTTTGATGATTTACATGTCAATGTCATACAGTACGTACTACGTACGAAGTAGTTAGTGTACATGCAGGCGCGGACTGGCTATGGATGCCAGGATGCGATCGCATCCCGGGCCCATGGGCAAATCCGGGCCCTTTGGCAGTCCGGGCCCCCAGGCTGCCACCAGAATGTTCCTATGATGTAAATACTTCTCTGTATATTGCTAAAAAAAAATCTTAACCCCACTCTATAAGTATTATTTTGAAATTATAATTGAATTTGTTGTAATATTTATTGTAAATATTCAATGTAATTAATTGAATATAATTGAAATTATTTTGCTACTGGTAGGGTGGCCTCTGTAAATCGCGCCCTAAAATCGCATTTTAGGTCATAAAATTCAATGCAACCCCAAACAAATTTGTATTTATTTAATATTATTGTATTTGCCTCCGGCGGCTGGGGTTTCGCCCCAGACCCCAGCTGCGCCACGCCACCTCGTGCGGGCCCCCCCCCGAAACCCAGCATCCCGGGCCTTTTTATCCCAGTTCGCCCCTTTGTACATGGTTGAATTCATTGCATTCAGAATTAATATCCCCAAATCGGTTAAATAGTGTTGAAAATCCAAAAAACGTCTTGCGGGGCAAATTGGGGGCTCCCGCCTCTCACCCCCTTCCACCCACATGGAAACTCCGCATTGGAAAATATCCTGGCGGCGCCTATGCAATCAATCAATCAATCAAGCTCTCCGATCGACATAAGAGATGTGCACCAAAACAAATTCTTCGCCTTTAACAGCGCCACTACATCATTAATCAGATATATATTGAAGAGTGAAGACGATAAGTATTGGGGATGCAGTAATGACAATTCGTTTCGTACCAAACGCCCATAGTGAAGACGGAATAAAATCTCTCTCTCTCTCTCTCTCTCTCTCTCCCTCTCTCTCTCTCTCTCACACTCTTTGACAAGAGCCCGTTAATTAATTTAGCCTATAATGAACAAACAGTAGCCTACAACTCCTCCCTCGGCAAGCCTATTATAAAAAATGTTAGGCCTAACAATTAACAATTAAATGATAATAATAAAGTTTAACAAATTATTGCTCCATCATCTTAAACTTATCATTAAACATCCATTAATTTACCCCAAAAAATGCAACTTAAATATTTACATCATAAATTAATGTATTATGCCCCTACATTACACTTTAATAATATGAATCCCACTGTTACTTCGTTACTTCAAAATTAATGAATGAATGCAATGTATGAATGAGTATTTTCTTTGTTGTATTGGAATTGTATTTTTTGTATTTTGCGTTTTGTATTGTTTGTTGTACTTGTATTGTCATTTTGTTTATTAGATGAGCGTAGCGAAGCGGAGTGAATCTTTCCATACAACTCGATCGGCGCTTTGTCTGTGTGTGTGTGTGTGTGTATGTATGTATGTGCGCCAAATTTTGTTCGTCGCGCACAGGTCAAACGGCTGGACGTATTTGGCTGAAATTTTCGGTCAACATTTGTGACTACTAAACTCGATGCTGTTAACATAACCAGCAAAATTCGTCAGGATGCCAACCTACAAAAAATTAATTTCTGAAAAACAAAATTTGTTTATTTATTTAATTAAATAAAAACTTACAAACGGATTTAAATAATGTTTCACTTTTAGGCTTATATCAATAGTTTCAACACTTGACAATAGTTTAAAAATTGTAAGTTTACCCGCCATGTCTTAAAAAAATATTGTTTATTTACAACAATAATTTCTTCATTTTTACAGTGTTCCGCCGATATCGTTCGCATTTGCGGATCTTTGCAGTAAGATGCACATAGTAAACACAAAAATAGCGTACGCAGTCATACCTTTCTCAGTTTTATTTGGAATTTCGATAGATGTCATAGAATGGCTACAATGACGTAAGATGCCAACCTACAAAAAATTAACAACTGAAACACGTGTTTTCTTATTTATTTAATTAAATTAAAACCTACACACCGATATAAATACTTTTTTATATGTAATTCCATATCAATAATACCAACACTTGACAACAGTTTCAAAATTGTAGCTTTAACCACCATGTTGTAAAAAAATATTGTTTATTTTCAGCTATATCTGTCTTCATTTTTACAGTGTTCCATCGATATGCTTCGCATTTGCGGACCATTGAAGTTAGATGCACATAGTATGCTGCCGAAATGGCTTACGCAGTCAGACCTTTCTCACTATGTATTTGGAATTTTGATAGCTATCATTGAATGGCTACAATGACGTGTTATGTTTTATGACTTTCACGGCAAACATGCAGAAAATAACAACAAACTTGGTCGACAATTTAAAAAGCTATTATTATAGTTTAAATGCGAGTAATTGTATAATAAAACAATATTACATTTTAGATATAGTCTGTATCTACATTATGGAACTGTCCATACGCGGATTCGTTAAATAGTTTATGAATTAGAGGCTATTGAGTAGACCACGGTCGAATAAAATTATGCGGAAATCCATCAACTTGAAGGTTTTAATTTCTTTAAAGAAAACTTCTAAACGGATTTAAATAATATTTCGTGCATTTATTAGCAACATATCAAAAAACAATATACTCAAGTTATAAGGTTGTAACTTGATCCGCCATCTTGTAAAAAAATCATATGTTTATTATAAAGGTATTTTTTTTTTTAAAGAGTAATATGATATGCAAATGATTTATTTGATTTGATACATTGAAAAAAATCGCTCATCTGTCAACGCGGAGCGTTTTCCTAGTTAGATGAGCGTAGCGAAGCGGAGTGAATCTCTCCATACAACTCGATCGGCGCTTTGTCTGTGTGTGTGTGTGTATGTCTGTATGTATGTGCGCTAAATTTTGTTCGTCGCGCACAGGTCAAACGGCTTGACGTATTTAGCTGAAATTTTCGGTCAACATTTATGACTACTAAACTCGATGCTGTTAACATAACCAGCAAAATTCGTCAAGATGCCAACCTACAAAAAATGAATTACTGAAAAACAAAAATTGTTTATTTATTTAATTAAATGAAAACTTACAAACGGATTTTAATATTGTTTCACATGTAGATTAACATCAACAATACCAACACTTGACAAAAGTTTCAAAACTGTAAGTTTCGCCATGTTATAAAAAAATATTGTTTATTTACAACAATAATTTCTTCATTTTTACAGTGTTCCACCGATATGATTCGCATTTGCGGACTATTGTAGTTAGATACACATAGTATACACCAAACATAGCGTACGTAATAATACCTTTGCATTTTTATTTGGAATCTCGATAGCTGTCATAGAATGGCTACACTGACGTAAGATGCCAACCTACAAAAAATTAACAACTGAAACACATGTTTTTTTATTTATTTAATTAAATTAAAACTTACACACCGATATAAATAATGTTTTATATGTGAGTCCACAATAATAGTACCAACACACGACAACAGTTTCAAAATTGTAGCTTTAACCGCCATGTTATAAACAAATATTGTTTATTTACGGCAGTAATTTTCTTCGTTTTTACAGTGTTCCACCGATTTGATTCGCATTTGCGGACCATTGAAGTAAGATGCACAAAGTATGCTGCCGAAATGGCTTACGCAGTCAGACCTTTCTCACTATGTATTTAAAATTTTGATAGCTATCATAGAATGGCTACAATGACGTGTTATATTTAATGACCTTCACGGCAAACATGCAAATGTTAACAACGAACTTGGGCGACAAATTAAAAAGCTTTTATTATGATTTAAAAGCGGGTTATTGTATGATTAATTAAAATTAAATTTTAGATATAGTCTGTGTCTACATTATGGAACTTTCCATACACTGATAGGTTTAATAGTTTATAAATTAGAGCCTATTGAGTAGACCACGGTCGAATGAAATTATGCGGAAATCCGTCAACTTGAAGGTTTTAATTTCTTTAAAGAAAACTTCTAAACGGATTTAAATAATATTTCGTGCATTTATTAGCAACATATCAAGAAATAATATACTTAAGTTATAAGGTTGTAACTTGATCCGCCATCTTGTAAAAAAATCATATGTTTATTATAAAGGTAATTTTTTTTTTGTAAGAGTAATATGATATGCAAATGATTTATTTGATTCGATACATTGAAAAAAAATCGCTCATCTGTCAACGCGGAGCGTTTTCCTAGTAATTAGTGTTTGGATGGAAGTTGATCAATCTCTCTCGTCGTTGCTGCGACATTGAACCTCTTGCATGCGTCTGGGCTCCAGGGCTGCGTACCAACTTTGACTGCGTTCACTGTGGCTGTGACTGGTGGTGGGGGTAGCCCAGTCAACGCAGTGAACGCTGCAGCTGGTACGGGATGCAGTCACAGTCACAGCGAAAGCAGACAACAGCAGAAATTGTCATTCATAAAAGCAACATTAGCCATCTGTTAATTAACCTTACAACATTACATTAATAATTTAACGCTTATGAGACTTCTAAGATGAGATTATATGGTGTTGTGATGTCACTTACTATTTAAACAATATAATATTGTCTATAAATTCATAATTCGCGGTAAAATTATTAGCCACGCCCCCCTTGACTGCGATAGCTAGATCTTCTCGACCCAGTCATCGCAGTGACTGGAGGGGTAACTGCGAGGTGAACTGGTACGCAAAAAGCAGTGACTGCAGCTTGACTGCGAGTCAAGCTGGTACGGATCCCAGTCACTGCAGTCACTCCCAGTCATAGTTGGTACGCAGCCCTGATCTATTCGTGAAACCTCGCTCGACGAACGCGGGGCACAGTGGTGTTGGTGGTGTGCAACAAGTGTGAGTGAGTGTGAGTAAGTGAGTGAGCCCGTGATGGTACGACGGACTTTCGCGCATATCTCTCTCTCTCTCTCTCTCTCTCTCTCTCTCTCTCTCTCTCTCTCTCTCTCTCTCTCTCTCTCTTTCGCATTTTTGTTGTACCTGCTTATTTATTTATAAGCATGTTTGCAGTCGTTGTAAAATTAGCAATATCTTTTCTGAGTGGGATACCAGATAAATAAGTTATATTTATTTAAACAGTGGTTATTTCATACAGTGTAAGTTGTTATGGAGCATTTATTTCTATTTACTAGCTTGCCATTTATTTCTACAATAGGGGGGGGGGGGGGGGAATAAGGTGAATCAACAATGCATACAAAATTCGGAGGGTTGAGGGTAGGGTTAGGAAGATTTAACTGTATTCAGGCTTCGAATATGATCCCCTGGTCCACAGATAAGGGATTGTAGGTGCCTGGTCGGAGGAAGAAACCGCGAGAAAAACAGAGAGGCGGATAAGGGTCCCACGGATGTTCTCAGGATGTTTACTCTGACGGGGCGGGGCAAAACTGAATTGAAACATAAAATTTTACATTTTACATCACTATCCAATCAAGATCGAGGATATTATGTTCCACAAATGCTTCTTCCCAAAGCTCATCGATATTAATTCTCGTTCATAATAATTAATTCCGTTGTTTTCAAGTCACGCAAGTCACGCGACGTATTTTGATGCGCGAAATCGTTCAGTTTTTTATCAGATTACAAAAAATATATTTGGAACTAATACAGGTAAAAGAAGCAAGTGCCCCCCCCCCCCTCCGCGGACGCCCATGAGAGATTCCAGTTTTTTTAATAACCGTTTCGCGAATTATTCCGACCAATTCCGACCGTCCGAATTCAGTAATGCTAGCACAACCTAGCGGCGAGAATATTCACACACTGGAAAGCACGAACTTGCTTTTTGCTAAAACCAAACCAAAAGCATAGGCAAAATTTAGAGTATTTTTGAAAATATGAACATTATTTTGTATCGAAAATACAAGTCTCCAAAAGTATTTTGTATCTAAAACTAAAATATATTTATTTTCATATTTTTTATTTATTTATTCCTTTATAAATTTATACATTTATTTATTAAATTATTTATGTATTTATTTTTGGGTTCTTTCAAGCACCATTACATAGATTTGGATAAATAAATAAAATAATACATTGAATGCTTAGTGCCCGTTTTGTATTTAAATTACAGACTTCAATCATTCCCTATATTTCAAACCCAATGGTACAATGGACAAAAGAACACAAAAAAACAGTTCTGTGTGTTCGTGACGTCACAGCGTTTGAGCATGGATTTATAATAGTATCTTTGAGACAACCTTTTATGACTTTCCACGTTCTTGTCCATGACCTTCCTCTCTCGACTAGTCGAATTTCTAATGGCGTATTCGATTGGCACGCACCGAGTGCGCACTCAACTAGTGCAATGACGTCATTGCACTACACGAGTTCTGAACAGCATGGTTGGTAGGATTGGCACGAAACTCAAATCTCGTTTTCGTAGTGTGGTATCCCTTCGCTATATCTGTATATGTTTTAGCGCCAAAAACACCATGAGTGCCCTTGAAATGTCAGAAGTGGGTCAGAAGCTTTTATTCAAAAGGTTTTAGAAATTGAAACAGAAAATGATAATATGTTACTGTGTGACATAGCCTACATACGGTGGCATTTTATCTTGTAGGCTAGGACTAGCCCAGGGCTGAGTTGGCTAGACAAAATCTTGGTTATGTAGGGGCCCTACACCTAGACCTAGGCTTAGGAAAAGCTTGGTTATGTAGGCCTAGCCCTAGGCAATGCCTAGGCCCAGACCTTGGCCTACTTGTTACCAGTATTAATGTATATAGGCCTACCTCCAGTCATAATAAAACAATAATATGTGGCATTAGTAGATTTAATGCAACACATTCCACTTTATAAAATAATAAAGGTCTGTTAAATGCATGCGCCAGAGTTGATTTGTAGGTTAGGATACCGGTAAACTAGATACTTCCTCATCGGAATACTGATTGACAACGTTTGTTATAAATCCTGATATTTTAGGAGTCTTCTCATTTCTTAAATACTCAAACAAGAGTAGTTCATCTTCGTCGCTACTCTCCGAAGACTAAAAGCTCCACTAGAGCCAAACGCTTTCGCGCGTCCATGTTTTCAAAATGACACTGCACTGTGGTCTGAAGCCAGTGCACTGTAGTGCAACACTTTTCTAGTGCACACTCCCAATCGAATACGAAAAGTCGCACTGAGTGCGCACGGACATTCCCAATCGAATACGCGAGTCGCACTCAGTGCGCACTGAGTGCATGAAAGTGCAGCCAATCGAATACGCTATAAGCAAAATCGATTATGAATTTATGAAAGTGTCAACACGAATTTGAACGACATATAACCAAAGTACTTTAAAACATTAACAAAAATAAAAGATTAACCACGTATTATTAGGTATATAAGTGTGAGAGATCGAACCATGCTCTCTTTACCTATACGTTTGGTAAGACACGTTAACTGTATACTTTAATTGTATGTCACAATAGCTAATGTAAAATGTACGCTACATTTTTAAGGTTATGCCCGTCCAAAGTAGACCTCTGCCATTGGGTTTGAAATATATTTCAAACCCAATGCCTCTGCACTAGACCTAGGTTGGTACGTTTAGTTATGCCAATGGTTATGCATATGTGACGATTGGCGTAGATCTGCAAAGGATCATCTTCATTGTGCAATAGGTCCAAGCTTGTACCAATCATTCTTTTCAGGCTAAATATCTCTTGTCAAACGTTGGGGCCCCCCAGTTAGATATATCAAGCAATTATTTTGCCACTGTCTCGTAGAGCGTTCACTTGTTTCGTGTCTCTACCTAAGATATTCGTGCAGGCAAATTTGTCGACTAAGTCCTATGATAGTTTATGTGACTCAAAGCAGATTTAGTTGGTGTAGGGCCTATGCCTTGGGGTGTTTACATTTACTGACTCGAGTTATTCGATCAGTAGCTTCATTGGGTTTGATTTTAATCCGATGGCGATATCGCTAGTTCATTTAGTGATCTGTTAAAGAAACAGGGTTATTGGAGTTATAAATAAATATATTTAAATATGTACGTTATAAATAAAGTGAATAACAATGGGCAATGAAAGATCGTAATTATTTACAAATAAAAACTAGAAGGCTGTTTATTAAATCAAAGGTCCACTAAATCAACACTAGCAAATTTTTCTCGACGAGACTCTGATAGGGTATTTAGAGGGCCTTGGATTAAATCTACATTGAAGTTTACCGAATCTCCGCTAGGAGGATAGAGGGCCATGCGCACGACTTTGGGTTATTTGGAAGGCTGCACTGATTAAACGACGATAGTAACTTTGAACTTATGGACAGAATGGACATGAACGTATATGCGCTTCCTTATGAACGCGTCACACAACGTTTTCCTATCGGTTAGGTTAGTAGGCCTACACATTTAGACAAAAGATCAGCCTAGACATAGCATTTTTCATTTTTCTTATTGTTATTATGTTTAAGTAATATTATTTTAGTTTAGTTTAGTCTATTTGTAGCCTCTTTTACATTCTTTAGTCACATTACAAAATGTTCAGAATTTTCAAGTAGGCCTACTCCTTTTAATAATACTATATCATATTCTACTTTTTAGATTCGGAAGAAGTTACAAGATGGTTCACTACTTCCATCAGAACTCTGTGCGGCATGTATTGCACGGTCGGAATACGTTAAAGATTTAAATGCTTTTGTCAAACTCGCGGAAGAAACTGCAACTAGTCAAGCTCGTAAATCAGACGAAAGGCATACAAATGGTAGGTACGGTAGGCCTACCTATTTCACAAATTGCTTCTTAATATTCTTGTTCACCATGAATATGATTCTGTATTGTGTTGTGTAGCGTGTATAAAAGGTCCCCTGGATGGAATTCCTATTGCCGTGAAAGATAATTTCTGCACAAGGAACATAGCGACAACTTGTAGTTCACGAATGCTGGAAAATTTCGTTCCCACCTACAATGCAACAGTTGTCGAAAAACTTGTTGATGCAGGGGCAGTTCTAATTGGCAAGTGTAATATGGATGAATTTGCTATGGGGTAAGTAGTACAGGCCTTTTTTAGTTATTAGTCGTGTGTGAACTAGAAATGTAGGCCTACGTGTACTAATGGTTTGCTTAATTTCGTCATATTTTCTCTCATAGGTCGGGAACTGTAGATTCTATTCACGGACCAACAAAAAATGTTTGGGGTTCAAAATTAAACTACAAATTGATACCAAAGAATGTTGAGAAAATAACTGCGTACCCACAAGATGTTTCGAAAGTGGACTCGTTGATGAAGAAACAAATCGGAAGTCGAACTATGCATTTAAAAGCGTCTCCGGCTAATACAAACAATGTGGAAAAACACAACATGTCAGACGCGAATGATTGGTTCATTGCTGGAGGGAGTTCGGGCGGAAGTGCTGTCGCGGTGGCAACAGGAGCAGTGTTTGCGTAAGAATGTTATTTAAATTGTCTATTGATTGACATAGGCCTGCATGTGGGTTGTATTGTATTTATTTATTTACATCCAGTTGATGTACATGGTAGGCCTATATTATGGGAATCATCATTGTACTTACGGTAAGGCTTAAATCTAGATACTATTAGTGTACAATGACAAAATATGGCTTAGACACTACTGGGATCATTTTTACAGAGCCCACATAATAGATTATAAAACACAAATGTAGACCTATGTGTATAAAAGTTTAATCAAGTACACTCACTATACTGTCAACAATGAGCAACATAGAGCCCAAATATCATTTTAATCAAATCTCGAGCAATATCTGTGATTCAAACTTGAAAGTCAGTTAATTTACTTGAGAAGTTATAATAAACAGTATGTATATTTTAAGAGTTGCTTGTATGATATTCGTTTACAAATTGAAAATTTAATGGGGGGAAGTGGCCCGTTAATACCTACCGAGTTGGGTAGTCATTTCAGTTCAGGTGTTAGATTTGTCTGATTCAACTCCCTAGTGACAAATAAAGAATAGATATTCATTTTTAATATAGCCTAGTAAGTAACATCATGGAAATATCTCTTTGTGTCCACCGACTCTAATATTAAATTGTGTTCGTAGTGAATGTCCTTGTGTTTGGTGACGTGTTACAGAGCCCTGGGTTCAGATACCGGTGGGTCCACCCGGAACCCTGCGGCGTACTGTGGCGTGGTCGGCTTCAAGCCAACCTACGGCCTCGTCTCTCGGCACGGTCTGGTACCGCTCGTCAACTCCCTGGACGTTCCGAGCATTCTGGCCAGGACCGTTGAGGACGCTGCACACATTTTCAGTAGGTAATCTGCGCTGTGCAGGTTGTTCATTAATTTGTGTTAAGACTAAGAAATAATGGGTATTTAGGGTGAGAATTTTTGAAGTTGACAAGTGCTTTCTTCAAAGCAGACTCGTGTGGCAAAGTACTAACGAACCAACCCAACTCTTGTATTCTGTGGTACCAGGTTGTCTGTTGGTAGAGCTTCTAAGCTGTCCCATATGTTCTTCAGTTCAAATATTCAGCAATATACCTTTAAAGATAACCTTTGCTCTAGTCGATTCCTGAAGTCTAGTCCTGCAGAAAGTTTGGGTGTGTATAATGCAAAGTGTTACCACTGTTTTAATTCCAAATTCTGTAATTCAAATTGAGGTTTTAAGTTCACTTGAAAGTGAATTAAAGAGGGACTACTGTATATCCATGTGCTGGATAACGTATATTTAACTTGGCATGTACTTATTTCTAGAAAACAATACAGTAAATTTTCTTTATAATGAACTCTTGGGGGTAACATTATTATTTTGTTATAAAAAACATTTCTTTATAAAGATGGTACTGTTTCATACATAAGAACCTTTTGGGACCTCAAAAACAATTTGTTGTATAGATCATTTTGTTAAAACGACATTTGTTATAAAGAAGTTTCACTGTACTATACTAGGCCTATATGTATAAAGTACGTACTACCTTACAGATATTCTTGGTGGCCATGACCCTTTGGACTCGACTACAGTTCAAAAGGATTTTATCCCGATCGACTTGGAGAAGAAGTTTGACATTAGAGACGTCCACATCGGAATACCCAAAGAATATCACTGCCAGAACATGTCCGCCGAGGTTGTCGACGTCTGGACGCAAGTTGCCGACCTACTTGAAAACTCTGGAGCCCGAGTGACGCAGGTGCGTGGATCGGGGCTGCCCCAATAGATTGTGGGCAGTGTGGTATACGTACTAAAATAAATACATCCATATTTAGAGTCTACCCATTCAGTAACAAGACTGATTTTCAGTGGGGGATCTTAATTTAAAGCGACTAACCAACCCTGTAGGCTCCGAACACCATCGACGAGTACAATACAATCGAAAATTGATATTACATAAGAAACATGAATCAGTGATCGGACAGTGCGAACACCTGCGGATAAATGTCAGAATCAACAAGGCCGATTCAGAACTTTGAATTTATTTACTGCTTTGTTGCTAGGACGGCTCCAAAGTCACCGTTTACTTATTCCTAAGACGAGAAGTGATTCAACTGAATCCATATTAGAAGTTAAAAAACTTCTGCCTGAAGCGGGATTTAAACCCGGGACCTTCTGCATTGGAAGCAGGGATGTTGACTACTGGACCAACGAGATAATAGTATTCCTTACACAAAACCGTTGACCACACATCCTGGAATACACAACATCGAAAAAGATTCAGTGATATTTCCACTTTCCGGACTTGGGGCCCCCAAGTTACTGCATTACTGTAACGAAATTACTATCTCAGTAGCGTTGCTAGTGACATTGTTTAAAGTTGGTAACAGTAATGGCTGGTGTGATTACGTTATGTTAGGCCTACTTCTACGCGTTACTTTTTGCTTTTGGGAATGGTTTGTTGTGGTTCGAACAAACATACCCTTTAATACTACATTGCTAACTTTGAAAACGCTTCAATTGATAAATGTATTAAATAGGCTAGAATCATTATTTTCATGTCACTTTGGACTTTGGAGCAATGCCAAAAATGTTAAATTTTTACATTTTTAATTTGACTGTATCAACTAGGCCTATACCAAAAACATTTATTTTTCAAGTAAATTGAAATTATTTTGATACTGTGCATTTCTTTTCTACCAATTAACCGGAAAGGTCGTTGGCTTGGTTGATACAGGTGTCCATGCCGCACACGGCCCAGTCCATCGTGTGCTACTCGATACTCAACCAGTGCGAGGTGGCGAGCAACATGGCTCGATACGACGGCATCGAGTTTGGGCTGAGGGCGGCGGAGGAATCGTCTACGGAGGAACTATACGCGGCCTCGAGAAGTCGAGGGTTCAACGAGGTCGTGAGGAGCCGCATCCTCGCCGGCAACTACTTCCTGTTGCAGAGGTTAGTGCAACTACTTCCTGCTGCAGAGATCAGTGCAACTACTTCCTGCTGCAAAGATAAGTGATGATGTCGAGACAATGGCTGCCACTCGCAACTTGTTTAAAGTTTCAACTATAAAGTAACTTTCTTAACCACTTGAGAGTCAAGTTGCCGCATGCAAAGTTCTCCGCCCCATGTCCAGTTATTTCTAGGTCGATCAATCGACTAGTAATCAAGTTCACCCGAGTGCCTGATGACATTACTAATGAATGATTAATTAATACATACATATACCATCTAGTATTATGATGAATTATGATGTGTTTCTTTGTCTGTATGGAGAAATAATATTGTGCATCATGCTTTGTTTTTAGAAATTACAAAGAATACTTTGTTCAAGCCCTGAAAGTACGCAGATTGATTGCGGACGACTTCAAAAACGCTTGGTCCAAAAGGATTGACGTGCTGCTCACTCCGACGACGTTGACAGACGCCCCGAAATATTCCGAATTCACAAGTTTGGACAATAGGACACAGTGTGCAGTTCAAGATTACTGTACCCAGCCAGCAAATATGGCAGGTAAGATGTCTTCTGTCAGTCAGTGGCGGCTCTGACGTGGGTCTTCACGGAATCACTGTCTTTGAGCGGAATGCAATGAATGGAAAGTGGCCGAGGAAGCCGAGAATGTCACGATTAAAGATTAATTCAGATTGGTTGATTTTCTTTCGGGTCAGTCGTTGCAGCTGTAGTGATCAGAAATGTATTCAAGATGGATATTTGTAAGGAATTAAAAAGACGTTTACTTACTTTTTCAAATACAAATACAATTATTTACTTAGAATTAATAATAATAATAATTTTTCATAGGAACACCCCATAGGCCCAGGGTGCACACCAGATTTACCTGATGTGTCCCTTTTCAGGTGACTAACTAGGTTATTAGGGTGTTTGAATAGTTGGAAAGGAATGTCCGAGGGCTATCAGTAGGACTTAATCCAGCATTCGTCTTTACGATTGAGGAAAACCACGAAAAAAACCTTCAGTCAGGACTGCTGGTGTCCGGAATCGAACCAGCGACCTCCCAAATTAGTCTCGCGTCTTACCGCTGCGCCACCTCTATCGGTTGCTTAGAGCTGCATTCATGTGTCTCAACCTGAAACATGTTCCCTTGGTTGGTATTCATACATTTAGCTAGTATAGGCCTAGTGTGTGTGTCTGTGGCTGGAATTCATCAGTCGTCCCCTACCCCTAGCGGTGCTCGTTGTTGCCAGGTAACAGTTCCATGCATCCTATTTGATTTTCCGTAGAAAACAAATCCATAGCAACAACGAGCACCCCTTCTAGAGCTAGAGGACCACTATGAACACTTAGTAGATACTAGCTATGTACAAGTACCAAATAAATTTCATTAATTGATTATTTTAATAATTGGAACTAACATCATCAATAAACATACAAAGATAAAAGATACAGAAAAGGAGGTAAAGATACAGAAGAGAGACAGCTTACCTTAAATTAAGAATAAGGTAGAAAATAAAACACCGGTTTAAAGTAAAGTAAAATGTTGGCTAAATGAACCAGCACACTAATCTGGCAACTGTTTTGTTCCACTGTAGGTTGCCCCGCCATTAGTTTGCCGATTAGTTTATCGAAGAGAGGCTTGCCGCTCAGTCTGCAGCTGATGGGACAGAACTTCAGGGAAGACACGTTGCTGGCAGCTGCGAGATGGATCGAAACATCAGTAGACTTTCCCAGCTTGGATATTGTCGAGCCGTGAACGGGGATCGTACAGACATCCCAGTGTTGCATGGCTCGACTGTTGCCCCCGTTGTTGTTGATTAGTTTTGAGGCACAACTCGACCATCTTATGTGCAATAAAAACATAATAGCCCCCGTATGATCAGGGGTCTACAAATACGGTCACCAAAGCAACCGTTATTTATTCTGGGTGACCAAGGTTTTTAGTTTGAAATATGTGATTAGTAGGCCTAGATCAACAGTGTCATGTCAGATGTGTCCAAGGAATGTTGCTATGTTGTTATGCGCTCGGTTAGGTAATCTAATTTCATATTTGTATAAATTTACTACCGTAAAAAATTATCGATTGGCAATGTAGTCATCTTTTTGAGTATCCATAATTTTCATCTTATTGTTGGCTACTAGGTTTTAACAACATTTGTGGACTCCTGCATACAATGTATTGTGATTTTCAATGAAAATGGCAGTTAGTTCTTACATTGATGTGAAAACATCCTAGATCGAAAACACTGAGATATTGTTTTTACACATTATTGACTCGTAGTTAATTTAAAGTAAATTTATTTGTTTAACACCATCTTATTCAGTTATGGGAGACCGTATGATAGCAGCACTGTGAGCGTTCCAACCCAACCAAATTTCAGTATGCCCCCTCACCCGCCTGCAAAGTGTGGTAGCTATACTTTCTTATTCCATCAACCATTGTACTACTTTTTTAAATTATCATCATTTATTTATATTCAGATTTATGTATTAACATATGGATAACATTTAGGATCATCTACATATTCCGAATTTATTAGGGAGATATGATTTTTGGAGCAGTATACTGAAGTTAATCTAGGTATCATTGTGTAAATTGGATAGGCCTGTGGACATGGTCACTCACAGTGCACTCTACCTGTCATACAGTATCCCATAAAACTGTTTGACAAAAGAGGTATATCTCCACAGTCTGTTATATTTGTCACTGCAAATCTCTTCCCTCGACCTACGTTGTATAACGTGGGCGTAAGTGAAGTGCCTACTGAAGTCAGTGGCTTTTTTCTTGTGTATATAGTCTACAGCCCCAATACCTGTACCGTAAGTGTCAACCTTGCAAAATAGCAAAATGAAGGTGTATCTACTATGTAGTTACATTTTGAAATCGATTAATCTGTCATGAATCATCATGATCTTAGAAATATTCGTATCAGTTTTCTGTGAACTACAAGGCTTACAGCCCAAATACACTAGATATATGTTTTTCTTGTATTTAAACAAACATTGGTTAGGCTATACTAGTCGACATGTTGAAAATAAATACCTAGGCCTATTAGAAAATGAAACATTTTTTGATTTTTCCATTCATTTTTATCCTTGTGTTGGCATTGGAATTTGGAATGTAACGAAGTAACATGTGTAGTATGAGGACTAAAACCAGCCTTACAACTAGGGATGTCAACGGGTACCCATTACCTGCCCGGTACACACGGGTACGGTTCCAACTTTTCAATACCTGTTACCCGGTACTACCCGTTCCCTTCTTCTGTTCAAAACGAAATCATTTCAACATTGCGATATTTTCCTACTGGCCTCTTTGTGCGAGCCTACGAGTCGCGCTTTTCAATTTGCCGGCATTTAACTTGACACCCCCCCCCCCTCGTCTCGATTAGCCATCGTTGCAAAAAAAAATGAGACGTAAAGCCCAATTAGTATCATCTTCTGTAGGCCTAAGGAACGGTTGCGAGTCCGAGGGAGCGCACCGGCTCGTCGCAATCATGTTCTCGTGTTCGAGCTCGGACTATGATGTCATCGCTTTGACGCGACCGACCACCGTTTACCGTAGCGGAGACGCAAGCTTTGAAGCTTTGTTGAATACTTCCGCGATCGTTTTGCATCGAAGACAATGCAACCTGATACCGTTTAACAATATAATGTCTCTTTCCACAACTTTGCGAATCATTTGACACCCATGATGATAAAACGCGTATTTAGTATTATTTACTACTCGGGTACAACTATTTCCGGGTATTGACATCCCTACTTACAACTGCTGCACTGCACATATTTGCTATTCAATATGGCAATTGTAGTTATGTACTCATCTAGGCCTATTAATGTAATCAGATTCACATTAGAAAATTGTGAGACAAGAGCCAATAAACTTGCAAATTATGTACATTAGGTTTTCAGGACAGAGCACATCTCTTCAGCTGTGCCGAACTTAAATCTGACATTGACGCCCTGCCAAATAACCTGAGCGGGCCAGAGAAGGAAGCACATATTTATTGGATAGCTATGAAGAAAAATGATTGAAAAACCAAACTTTCGGCATAAGATAAAAAAAAAAAAAAGAGCCAATAAAATATAAATGCATTAGGGGGAGAAGGTTTCTGTGGTATCTTTGATTTGATTTACTTTCATCACCTTGTGTAGTACCCCAGATACGTTATCATCTAGGGGTGGGATAAATCGGTTAATTACCTAATCGGTTAATCGGCGATATTAACCGCGGTTAACCGATTAACCGAAATTCTTAAAAAATCGAATATACCAGTCTATAGCCTACATCTTAAAAAAAAAAAAATGTTTTTTTTAATCTATTTTAATGTTAGGCTGTCTACACAAATTAGGCCTATTTGGTTACCAAAGGTCTACACATCTTTTATTTATGCAGTGTTCTCCCCCAGGGCCCTGACCGTCGGGCGACCCTCCCGACAATAATTCCCTGTTGCCCGGCAAAGCTTTACTCCACCATTAAATAAAATAAGCACAATTAGGCCTACAAGTCGCAAATCACACACAGAGAAGTATTGCAATTGGATACGGTTGTGGCAGTCGGCAGCCGTCTGATGCTGTCTGCTCTCTCCCCCCCCCCCCCATTTTATAGCGTCGTGCGCGATCTAGATGCGCGTGCGAGCCGCCTACTCACGTCAGTATGACGGCCAGCTGCCAGCTACACTTCATTAAAAAAACATTAGGTTTTCCACTTTTTGTTGTGTTTGCGCTTGCGGGCCATTGTTGTGTAAAAACGGTTAATAGAGCGGGAAAATCATTAACCGGTTTTCCAGCCGCGGGCGGTTAATCGGTTAACCGGTTAGTTATCCCACCCCTATTATCATCTCACTATATTGTACGGTCAACATCGAAGACAGTAGGGCTTACTCTCCTTTTCTTGTTAAGTGATCAATAGCCTACTTTTATCTTTCTATCTTATCACCAGCCTTGTGGGCATTTTGTTTCTTGCAACTCGTGTACTTAAATCGCAACAACAGTGCAGATATTGGGTTAAACCTTAAAAGTGCATCTTTCTTGAAGAGCTCATAATATATCATAAATTACCTGAAATGTCACTTCTAAACTCTAATCGAGGAAGACTGTATGAGGCTGACACATCAAAACATAGCTAGCCGCTTCATAACACTGAATTTCTTTCTAATAACTTAATAAGTAACACCGGTATCTACCTAGTATGTATTGTGCCATTTTAATGATACTTTAACATTAAAATGTTTCGATTACACTTCCCTCAGCTATACAATTTGATAGGTTTGTTGCGTCGTCTAGTATACAACTTATTGGAATAATTGAAATGTGGAGACTATTTACATGAAATTAATAAACATTCATGAGCGGAATACAGTCGTGCTTTTTATTTTGAAAAAGAACAACAGAATAACAAATACATCGTGAAACGGAAGTCGATGCGTACAACAATACTCAACTGGTAGATCAACAAGCGACACATCTAGTTCGCTACTCCAGTCGTCAGGTGGCGTTGTGTAACGTGTTAAACGTAAGAACTATGTCTATAATACAACACCCCCTCTTAATCACGGTACACAACAAGACATGAAAACAGCAAATAGTATGTTTAACATTCATACATTTTTAGAGCTAGGTCTTTTACATACTTCTTCGTCTTAGGTCCATGGATGGCCTTAGTAAATAAATCAGCTACCATCTCTTCTGTACACTTGTACTTAAGCACAATCTTTCCTGATTCTACCGTTTCCCTTATAAAGTGATGTTGAATATCTATGTGTTTGGTTCGTGAATGGTACATTGTGTTACCAGCAATTTTCTGAGCCGATTGGCTGTCATTAAAAATCACCACAGCTTCATCCGGTTTCACAGGTAAATCCAAACCTTTCAACAAACTCTTTAGATATATGGCTTCCTTGGCCCCTTGGGTCAGAGCCATGTATTCTGCCTCGGTACTGGACAACGCAACACATGGTTGTTTTCTGCTTTCCCATGATATGACATTGTCTCCCAGTTTGAATACAAAACCTGTATATGATCTGCGATCATAACTGTTTCCCCAGTCTGCATCTACATATCCAGTTATTTTTGGTATTGATTTAGACTTCTTAAACGTCAAGCACAGATCTTTGGTCCCATGCAGGTATCTGAGTACCCTCTTAGCTGCACTACAATGATCTTTGCTATAACAAGTGTTGAATTGCGACAATGCACTTACAGCATGTGCTATGTCTGACCTCGTGTTAACTGCTATGTACATAAGGCTACCAACTATACTCTGATAAGGAAAATCTACATCATTTTCACCTTTCGTCAACTTGGTCCCTACCTCCATTGGAGTTACAGCAGTTTTACAATCTGACATTTGAAACTTGTTTAAAACATTTTGAATGTACTGACTCTGGTCCACATAGATACAATCTTTCTCCCTGCGTACTCTCATACCAAGTACATTTCTGGCAGCCCCTAGGTCCTTCATTCTAAACTTGTTCTGCAGTTCACACATGAGTTTGGCCTTTGCCTGGCTATCATTACCAAAAAGAAAAATGTCATCTACAAAAAGTGCTACATACAACACATTTTGCTTGTTTACTTTCTTATACACACATGGTTCCAATTGAGAGTGACTAAACCCTAATCGTTTGAACTCACTGTCAATTTCTTTATACCAAGCCCTAGAGGATTGTTTTAATCCGTACAATGCCTTTTTTAGTTTGCAAACCTTCCCTCCCTGACCAGGAACAACTAAACCTTCAGGCTGTACCATGTACACATCCTCATCTATCGTACCATGTAGGAAAGCCGTCGTGACATCCCAGTGGTCGATATCCCAATCAAATTCTGCAGCCAGACTTAACAACACTCGTAAAGTAGTTGCCCGTACAACTGGCGAAAAAGTCTCAGTATAGTCTTCACCATACCTTTGAGAATACCCTTTGGCTACCAGCCTTGCTTTGTACTTGGTTACTTTGCCGTCACAGTCTCGTTTGATTTTAAATATCCACCGGTTGTTCACAGTTTTCTTTCCGGCAGGAAGATCGACAAGGTCCCAAGTTTGATTTACGTGCAATGACTCCAATTCCTCAGTCATTGCACTTTCCCACTTACCTTTGTCCCACCTGTTCATGGCCTCTGATACAGTTTTTGGGTCATCAGGATCACAACTTACTGCGCTGTACAGTATGTGGTCAGGAAACTGTCGAGGTGCCCTCTCGCGTAACGGGTACCTCCGCTCAGGATCAATCGCTGGTTGCTCACCATTTCTTTCTTGATCTTCGGACATAGCTTCACTGACGACACTTGATTCGTCATCACTGGGCGTTCTGTCAGTCACGGAAAGATTCTCGTCAGCTTCTTCGGGGTTTTCCTCCTCTAACACGGTTGGATTCGCAGTGTAGTTATTTTTGTTCAGTGCCGCCTCTTCTTGTGGCTTTCCAGGGAACTCATGCTCGATGAATTTCACATCACGTGCCCGCGTCACATTGCCAAGGTTCTTAGGGTCCATCAATCTGTAACCCTTTGTTTCGGTACAGTACCCTACGAAGATCATCTTCTTGCACTTCGGGTCGAGTTTCTTTCTCTTCCTTTTGGGGACATGTGCGAAAGCTGTGCATCCAAACACTCGCAAGTTACTTGCATCTACTTTCTTCCCTGACCACAATTCTTGCGGGGTTTTATCTGGCACTGCTCTTGTTGGGTTTCTATTCTTCAGGTAAATCGCAGCGTTGACTGCTTCAGCCCAGAATATCTTCCCTAGTCCGGCTTCCTGCAACATTGTTCTTGCCTTTTCAATGATAGTTCGGTTAGCCCTTTCCGCTACACCATTTTGCTCTGGCGTGTCCGGTACAGTGGTCTGGTGTTTAATGCCATTGTTCTTCAAGTATCCCTTAAATGTGGCATTGCAGTATTCAGTCCCGTTGTCCGTTCGCAGACATTTAATTTTGTTGCCCGTCTCCAGTTCAACCATTTCCTTAAACTCACGGAACTTCGAGAATACCTGCGTCTTTTCCTTCAAGAAATACCCAAAAGTTTGTCTCGTGAAGTCATCGATGAAGGTTAACATGTACCTGGCTCCACCGAATGACGTCACCTCCAGGGGCCCACACAGATCCGAGTGAATCATCTCAAGCCGCTCTGTAGTCTTGCTCTCACTTGATCTGAAAGGACTCCGACTCATCTTCCCAGCAATGCATGAGACACAAGGCTTCTGTTCTTCATTAACTGAAAAATTCACACCAGTGGCAAGATTTTTCATTTCTATCATACCTTGTTCATGTAGATGTCCTAGTCTACTGTGCCACAGTTCACGACTCCCAACAGTCGCATGTCTTGTAGCCTTCTGTACCGTCTCCTGCACATCAGTTTTCGCGAGACATGCGTGTTCATGTACTTCATCCTTCGTGTCCAACTCGTACACTCCACCAACTTCTGTCGCTGATCCTATGACTGTACCCTGAACATGAAAGTCCTTAGCACTATATATCTGGCATCCAGATGTAGCAGAAAAAAGTACATTTTGGCCCTTACCAACCATACCGCTCACTGACAAGAGGTTGGTTGCAAGCCCAGGAACATGTAGTACTTCAGAAATGCGATTAACTGCATTTCCTGACTTCAAACTTATAGGCACATCTCCCGAACCGGAGCTTCGTAGTACCTCATCATTCGCCACTGTGACAGTTAACCCTTTACCCTCATCAGAAAAGTTAATCATTTTATCTCTGCTGTTGCTCATGTGCCCACTAGCACAACTGTCTACATACCATTTTGTAGATTTGATCTCGGCACGACATGCTGTCAACAGTCCAACTGTACCATTCTTCTGATAAGTTTTCTGCTGCGTTTTCTTCGTTGGGCAGTTTACAGCCTTGTGGCCATCCTCGTGGCATTTAAAACATTTGTAAACAAATTTCTTGCCATCAGTTGTTTCCGGCTTCTTAGCTTGATTTTTCTGCTGTGACATTTTCTTCTTGAATTTTGTATACAAAGCGGTTTCATCCGAGTTAAGATTCTTCCGCCGGTTCGCTTCTTGCAGCAATTTTATTTTGATTGTTGCACTCCTAACCTCAGTACCACTGTTGTCAATTGCCATTATCATGGGGCCATACTCATCCGGCAACCCACTTAAAAGAATCGACACTAGCCAATCATCACTAATTTTTGCGTCAATGTCATCCAGTTGGTGTGCCAATGATGTAACTCTAGCAATGTATTCTTCCATTGACTTAAAATTTTCAAGTCGACAAGACCACAGTGTGCGCTGCAACCCGCAACGCCTGCCCCAGCCTTTATCTTCGTACGCTGTACAGAGATTTGTCCAGGCTTCCTTTGCAGTTTTGGCTGACTGTACATACGTGTAGCAGCTAGGCTCCACCAGCAAACAAATGGTCGTACGCGCTTTCCGTTCCTTCCCAGGGTCTACCTCTATCGAAGTTCCATCGGTGTTGGTGCCTGGCTCGATGGATTCCCACCAATCTCTGTTCTCAAGATAATTCTTAACTTGAAATTTCCAATCTTGAAAACCTTCTATTCCTTGTAGTTTCTTGATGCCTCCAACAGTTCCTACTGCACGTTCGGTATCAGACATCGTGCTCAACTTGGCCTCTAGACTATGTTCTCGCACTGTCCAACAAATACCCACAACACAGTTCACACTGTTATTTACCACACCACACTACAATATAACGCTCACTAGTACTCACACTTATTTAGTTCCGTCCTGGGCCCATAACCTATTGGAATAATTGAAATGTGGAGACTATTTACATGAAATTAATAAACATTCATGAGCGGAATACAGTCGTGCTTTTTATTTTGAAAAAGAACAACAGAATAACAAATACATCGTGAAACGGAAGTCGATGCGTACAACAATACTCAACTGGTAGATCAACAAGCGACACATCTAGTTCGCTACTCCAGTCGTCAGGTGGCGTTGTGTAACGTGTTAAACGTAAGAACTATGTCTATAATACAACACAACTACATATAAATAACTGAAACCTTTAACACTGCATAATATTTACGGTACTCATGAATTACTTTTATTTCATCTTTCGAGATAAAAAAACACTGCCGTCCTTCCATCTTTTACAACAATACCCCTTCTGTCTTTTCACTGCTTTCTCACTTCATATTTCCATTCCTATAACTACAATACTAATCTAAACTACTAGGAACTAATATAGTGTTAGCAGCAGGCACACCGTGACAGGTTCATCCTAGCCTTTAACAGAAAAACATTTGCAATGGGTGGAGTGTCAATAATGGTGATCGAAAAATGGATGAATAATGTAACAAATAGACTAGATATTTCTGATAGTGAGGAAAAACACTTCGAATTTGCAGCAATTGAGTTGTTCCCAGAAGGACTAAAAAAAAATCAAAAACAATCGGGCATTATTATAATGTGTGTTTATCGGTCACCACTAGGTAATGTAGATATTTTCTTCAATAAACTAGAACTTATCCTAACAAAAATTATCCATAGCAATAAAAAAAAGCTTATACTTACTGGCGATTTCAACATCAATCTCTTAATCAAGGATAATGTTAACAGTATGAGATTTACCAACTTACTAGACTCTCTCAACCTTAAATACTTAATAACAATACCTACTAGGGTAGATAAATATCACAACTCATCATCACTAATAGACAATATTATAACAAATATAGAACTTAATAATAATACAAATTATACCAACATAATTGACAATGGTTTATCAGACCATCATGCTATCATAGCTAAAATACCCTTAAAGACAGTTACTTCTCTGCTAGGTAAGAAAACAATCAGGAAAAGGATAATCAATGATAAACACACTAAGCAATTTATTCCTACACTTGGAAAAACTGATTGGTCATCTGTATATGAAGCAAAAACCCCTAATGAACAGTTTAATACATTCCATACACTTTTTTATGTTCCCTTTAAAGATAATTTTCCCATCAGGAACATTAAACTAAACAACAAGTATAAAAAACAGTCGTGGATAACAAGTGGTATAAAAATATCAAGTAAAAATA
Organism: Isoperla grammatica; assembly: GCA_945910005.1. Taxonomy (NCBI): domain Eukaryota; kingdom Metazoa; phylum Arthropoda; class Insecta; order Plecoptera; family Perlodidae; genus Isoperla; species Isoperla grammatica. The sequence continues at coordinate 28,294,223 of OX246748.1, forward strand.
AACTATGTCTATATAGGTTATCACAACACTTTAGCAATTGTCAATTCATTAAAGATAGGTATGAATTATACAAAAAAATACTTAAAACTTTAGTAATAAATGCCAAGATAATGGAGATAACTGCTGAAATTAACAATACTGATAACAAGTCAAAAACTGTATGGAAGGTAATCAACAGACAAATAAAAAAGACTCAGAAGTCACGTGAAAACATTGAACTCGAAACTGACCAACCACAAAATGTAACATCCAACCCGAAAGAAATTGCTAGTACCTTTAATCACTACTTTTGTAATATTGCTCACAATCTTACAAGTAAGCTTATTAAACATAACAACAGCCACAGAGAGCACCTAATCAAATCAAAAGAAGTAAAAAGTTCATTGTTCTTAACACCAACTTCCGAGACCGAGATATTGAACATAGTTAAAAAATTAAAAAATAAAACCTCATGTGGGCTAGACGAAATACCAATGACTCTGGTAAAAAAATGCATCCATTACATTGCTACACCATTATGCTTTATTTTTAACAATTGCATTGAATCTGGAATCTTTCCTGAAAAATTAAAAATAGCTAAAGTAGTTCCACTTCACAAAAAAGGAAAAAAGTCATCAGTGGAAAACTACAGACCAGTATCTATTTTACCGTCATTCTCCAAGATACTGGAATCAATACTAAACACACGTATAGTAACATTTCTAGAAAAAAATAATATCATTTCTGAATGTCAGAATGGTTTCAGAGCGAATAGATCTACTTACAACACCGTGGAACGTTTTCTCAAAACTATAGTTAATTGTATTGAAACAGGAACTCCGGTAGCCGGAATTTTCTGCGATCTCAGTAAAGCTTTCGACTGCATGAACCACAGAATCTTACTAGACAAATGTAGTTACTATGGAATCCGAGGTACTCCACTAGCTCTACTTAAGTCCTACCTTGCAGACAGGCAACAAAAAGTTGAGATAATTCACACCAATGATAATGGAACTGAACTAAAGTTTCTTTCCGATAATGAGCGTATCTCAGTAGGGGTCCCTCAAGGTTCAATCCTAGGACCACTATTCTTTTTAATATTTATCAACGACTTTCCTCTTAACATACTGGACTCTGAACTATTTGCCGATGATGCAAACTTGATAGCTAAAGCCAACGGCAACTTAACTTTAAAACAAGAAGGCGAGCTTAAAATTGCAAAAGCTACCAATTGGTTCAACGACAATGAGCTCATATTAAACGAAGCCAAGTCTGCGCTAGTTGAATTTCTGAAAGACCCACAAGAGGAGTTAAAAACCCTATTAAACAAAACCAACAACACCTCCATAAAAAAAGAACCTTCAGCAAATTTTTTGGGGCTACTAATAGATGCAAAACTTAAATGGCATGATCACATAAACCGGTTAACTAAAAAACTAAATTCAGGTTACTTTGCAATTAAGTCAATTAAGTCCATAACAAACAATGCAACAGCTAAAATTGTTTATTTTGCCAACTTTGAGGCACACATCCGATACGGGATCGAATTTTGGGGCAATTCTTCCAGTTGCAAAAAAATATTTACAATTCAAAAGAAAGTTATAAGGTCAATGCTAAACAAGTCCCAAAGGACCCATTGTAAACCTCTATTCAGGAAATTAAATATATTAACACTCTACAGCCTTTTCATTTTGCAGGTAATCTTAAAAGTAAAGAAAAATTTTAATACATTGCAGAAAAACAAGGATTTACACAACTATAACACACGAGTAAATAATAACATTCATATAAATTACTTTTCTAAATTATCAACACAAACAAACTCAAATTTTACACATATAAAACTATTTAACAAACTGCCGGCTAAGATAAAAGAAATGCACTCATTAGCTAATTTTAAGTACTCCATAAAAAAGTTTCTATTATCCAAAGCTTATTACTCAGTAAAGGAATACATTGAGGACAATATCATCTTGTAATTCTAGCCCTTGGTGACAACCAGTATTGTACAGTAAAGTAAATTAATTTAATTCTATGTGTAATTAATAATATGTAACTTACTTTTGTATGTTCTGTTCTGAACATGTATGTTCTGACAATATTATGTAAATTCATATAATTCAAATTCATTTAATTATTAGTTACTATAAGCCCTGTATTGACTATCATCGAGTCTAACTTACCTGGGAATGATATACTTTTATGTTATATTTATATTGTCCTATTCTTAGTCGTAAGCTACATTGTACTAACAACATGTCTTACTGACATGGGAGCCAAATTTCCAAATACCCTTATCACAAAAATCTCTATGATTCAATGATTCAATGGGTCAATATTGTTACAGCTATGTAATGAAATGTACTACTGTCTACAAATGGAAATAAAACCTTACTTACTTAGAAACAACATATACTTTATATGTAATTTATGTGTGTTATAGGGATGGGATAGTGTACACGTGTAAACGTGTACACGCTTTAATACGTGTACACGTTTACTGTTTCTCTCGAAAAAATAAACGCGCCGCGTGTAATACTATAATAATATACTGTGTGCGACCGACCACGGAGGGCTTGGCGCCGACGAGTGGTTTCATGCGATGTGCAACCGTCCTCACTCCTCAGTTGTGACTTGTCACAAGTGATCTGAGGTCAGAACCATGAAACAATCTGGATTACGTCTTGAAACTGTTTGCGGGAACAACCCTTTAAAACATAATTTTTCGGCCTAGACAGAACATGATTTTACTCGAAAGCGGGACCCCACGGACGTGTACACGGCTTTGCAAGCAGCAGTGTACACTAGTGATAACATCGATTAACCGAAAACCGGTTTCGAACCGGTTTTGATAAAAACCGGTTTCGATTTTTAGATTCGGTTCTGCTTTTTTGCGCGGTGTGTGCTTCACCCTCGCTAAGAGCCACGCCTCTGACGGGCGGTCGGGCGGGTTGTGGATTGCCTAACGACGTGTGTCCCGTAGCAACAAGGAACCACCTGTCGACTACTCAGATTTCGTCTTCTTTCCTGGGATTTCCTTGTTTGTGTGGACCTATTAGCAGCTGTATTATACGGTAAAACCGCCTATGTACGTTTCGCTTTTCTACGTGTCTTAGGTTAATGCGTTCCAAAAATCAGTCCGTCAGGGAAATTTGATCCAATAGTACGTTTTCTTTGTTCTCATAATCGGTTTTTCCGGCCAGCCAGTGAGCCGAATTCCAAGTTGTTATTGTGCAAGCGCGACCACGTTAGTAATTCATCCCAGTTCCGCGAAGCGCCCCCCACCCCCTTTCATCGCTCAACACAATGCAACCCAGCCGCCAGTGAGTGACTTGACCTTGACCAGCTGCATCTCGTTCCGCGTGGGAGGGGGGGGGGGGGGTCTCTGAAAAGGTCGTTTTATCTACGATCTCTGCTGCCGGCACTGAGGTTCTTTACCTCCCTCGCTGATACAACCTTACGTAAATATTAGGGATGCACACGATAATCGATATTATCGTTCGATATTCGATATGTAATAAAATTTCGATAATCGATAATACAAATATTATCGAATGGTCTGATTCTAAAAAAGCCGGTTCGTAAAGCATTATTTCGTTCTTCTTGGACCTTTCTAGTATTGAAATACTCAAAGATACCGCCAAAATACTAGGCCTCGGGCCTCGTAAAATGTGATTATACTCTCAGCAGTGTCACGTCAGATGTGTCCAAGTAATGTTGCCATATTGTTATGTGCTCGATTAGGCGACATATCACTGAAACTGTAAAAGATTACTTCAATTTTGTAAATTTATTATCGTTCGATATTATCGATCGATAATGCAGTCATCTTTCGATTATCGATAGTTTTTATTTTATCGATGTGCATCCCTAGTAAATATGTTTATTTTTGGAGAGCGTTTTTTTTTTTTTTTGAAAACCGGTTTTGAACCGGTTTCGAATTCGGTTAACCGGTTAGTAATTTTACTAACCGATGTCATCACTAGTGTACACGTTTAGTGAAGTACACGCTTTTGCCCATCCCTAGTGTGTTATTCTATACACTTAAAAAGATGTTAAAATCTGGCCCCGTGATAAACGTAAGTGTATAATTAGTTACTTGTGACGTATTTTGGTTCCACAGATGTATTCATCTAGCTTACTGGCCTCTATCGACACAATAAAATTACAGCTATCAGATTGATTTAAATTAAAATTTTAATTTACAAATGAGTAACGAGTAATGATTAATGAACATGTAGGCTAAATACAAAAGTGCATTAGGTTAAATGCTTACAGTGAAAGAATGCATTGTGTGACAATGAAATGAAAGCTAATATGCCTATTGGACAGAGGCAGCAGCCAATCGCATCACAGATTCTGACATCAGTACCCACGCTGTTATTGAAATGGCTCCATCTTGACCTGTTGGCCAACTTATGATCGGAGAGAGAGGGGATAACCACTCCTTCGGTAAGACGATGACGGGAGTAGTTTTGTACGTCCAGACTAGAATCAGCATCCAGATACCCTGTAAATAAAACAAATTAGTATTAACAAGCGTTTCTAATCATGCTTTCCTAATACATAAATTAGGCCTACATGCTGGGGCTTTTTTTGTGGTGGGGGGGGGGGGGGGGGGGGAGGAAGACTGTGCTTTTACCAGTCATTCCTCAAACAGACAGTGCATCGAATGTTTCTAATTTGATTTGATTACAACACACACATACTTGATAACTTTTATCATATGACATTGGGGGGGGGGGGGGGGGGGGGGGGGAGGAAAGGGACAAGTAGGAAGAAAGAAAGAGGGGAGGACGTGGACTGGCTTCTCCCCCTCGACCTGTCTGTCCGGCTAGGGTGGCCCCTCCAGAAGCATACGGTTCTGCCGGTATAGCTCTCGGGATTAGCAAAGCACGCAAACCTGCCGACCACAATAAGGTAACAGTCTATGCCTAACACACAATGATGACCACGGTAAACTGCAGAATCGTGTGAATAGATTTATCATTATTATTATCCTGGGATACCCAAGATCAATGGTGGAAACACCCCTTTACCCAACTAAATGATGTTGGTATAAAGAGTAGCAATATATACTATTATAATTACTAGTTGGCAAATTACGTCGCAGTGTATGTGTGGTGGGAGTCATCTCTGCTGTAGCATATATACTCCACTTGATCCACCCCTCTTCCGGCTAAGCTAGGATAACTACTACTTGTGAGGTGAAGAGTTACGAAACTCAACCCCCACCAGGCACGACACCCAACGCTTGCCTGGACTGGCTCCCTCAATGTGGTGCAGCCGGGTCGGCCTGATACTGCCCACCCAGGACGCCTCCCAGTTCTACCTCCAGCACGTGCGTACCATCGGCACTTCACCACTGCCCCTAAGAGTTCCCACTACTCGACCCACGATGGGGTACCAACAGATGATAGGGCTACCCCTACCCTTAGTACTCAAGTGGGATGAGGCATCATAAGGGTTCCATCGCCAAGGTGATGAGTAGCTGCCGATAATCGCCACGTTAGCAAAACTCTACTACACATCTTCACTACCAGGCGCATCCATTTCCCAGTTGATTTACAGTTAGCCTACTCAAAACACACACCTGGGCTAGGGTAGCCAGCCTGGCAGCTTAACGGGTGCACTGCGTGTCGGGCGTGTAGTCTGCACAGTGCTATAACTAGAGATGACAAAACCTGACTTTTTTACAACCCGGGTAGTAAGTACCGGTACCCTACTTATTAAAAAAAAAAATGTTTTATTAAAAAATTAAATTAGATTAAATTAAATGAAATTAAAAATATGAATTGGGATGTCTAATTATCCACCAAACATCTAATTAGCCAAACAATCAAAATTCAAGGCTCATTTTCCCTGGATCAGAAAGACACGTATGTAGCTTGATAGCTGGTAGCTAGCTATAAATGTGAAGGAACCTATCCATCTATTGCATGTGGGCAACTTGGTATTTGGGGTTCGTTTATGTTGGGAAATTACGTACACAAAAATTAAATTAAATCGCCTAAATCAAATTAAAAAAAGAAAAAATTAAGGGGGTGTTTTCGGGTAATGGAACACATACCCGGTTTGGTCGGGCAGGTAACGGGTACTCGTTGTCATCCCTAGTTATAACCGCTTGATAAATAAATAAACACAATAAGGCATATATCTTTAAAAGGAAACTCACCATAAGAACACGTAACGCTAGTGTCAAGCCAAGTTTCAGTTTCATATTTGATGCCCGTCTCACGTTTGCTAGAAAAGTAAATATACAAGTTAATATTGAAGAATAAACTGGCTTAGGTGGATGTTAGCTTTACGATAAGAGAACAGAGAACAGATAGGTCTATGAAGAATGTTTTGCAGCTGACTACTGTAGACACTGGGCATACTAACCAAAGCATTGTGATTTACCATTGATTAAAGAACCTGGTGGGTTTTATGCAGTTATAAACTCAATTGTTCATCATGTGATCATATTTAGACTTTGTACAGTAAAGGAGACTATCAAACATAAATTTATTCCAAATGTCTTCAATTAAAATCAATAAATAATTGAGTAAAAGTTAACAGTTAAACACAGTTATGACAAAATTCACAAATACATAATTGAAAGTACAAAAATTCAACACTCACACTTAAGTTTTTGGATCCATAAGTAGGTAATTACAATTACAACTTGAATACAATGTCATATCAAGAGCAATAACGTAGCCTAGGTACCCTACTGCAATTTATTTTCTCCTTTTTTTTAAATTTTTAAGTCTATTTTTATGAATAGTTAAGAAAATGAAATTTTCTCGGGGCAACACCTTTTCTGAGAAATCATAACATGTCCATTAAAAACAAAGCTAAATAAGCTTGAACCTCCTAGAGCTACCTACTTCTACCATGGGCACTCATCGCCCGAGGTACTCGGCGCTTTCTTTCAGCTCAACCAGATGCCGTGAGTCGACACATACCACATCAATCGCCAGTCATACAATACTCTTAACATCTATTCTATACAATTACAAAAGATTACCTTACATATGCTTTCGTCACAGGCGAGGCACTCGTAGCCAACCAGCAAACCGCCCGAGACAAGCGCGCGCAGATAACGATCACTGATTGGCTACGAGAACCTTGCATGACGAAAGCATGTGTAAGGTTGTCTTGGGTTGCCTAGGTCTACAATGCCAGTTAAAACATAAAATGTTAGAATAAAATAAGCCAATGCCTAGGTTAAGGACTTAAGGTACAGTATGTAGTTTATTTTCTAATCAAACCCACCTATTTGTTTTAACTCTTCTGTCGACTTGTTTAGTTTCCGCTCTGTCCGAGCATATTGCGCAAATGAATCGACTGCAGATATAGTCGTAAGTTCAGCTCGCAGGAAAGAGATCAGATTTCTCAGGTCCCGTTCCCTTTTTGTCTCGACGCACACACATGCTAGCACCTGCAACGTTAGCAACTTGCGGTTAACCAATCTCAACGAGTGCTCGAGGGCATCTGCTTGAATCAACGCAATTTACAACACATACACTGTGATATCATATTCAGGCCATATACCATGGAATAATTCCAAATTTCCTTTCGCCTAAACATCCTCCTCAGAGGTCCACAAATACGATCGCCAGGATGCAGCACGCTGCTTCCCCCAACCCGATACTAAATTGGATAAGGGGCCAAGATGTATCGTCTGTATAGTACAGGCTCTTATATAGTATATACATACAAGCTACATGTATTTGTGTTGTACACTCTTAATAATAAGAATGGTGTGAAGAACTCAAGTCTTAAAATACCTACGGTAGTACCAGTATTAGGCATAGTAATTATTTGTTTGTTGTGTTGTTTGCTGTCTTATTGGTTATTGTTTTCGTGTTTACTGATTTTGTTGTTTCATGAAATGTGAATTGTTTCTTTATGAACCTTTAGACGTGGAATAAAAATATTTAATAATAACAATAATCTTAAGCAAGCTTCTTTATGACCCTCAGTCCTCACCTGTACTAACCTTGCTATTATGAAAAATCTTTGTCTTTGTACATATATGTAGTTATGTACAACATTTGTGGACCCCTGACCTCCCTAGCAGCTTGCCTACGCACCACCTCTAGCACCCCAGTACATATATGAGTACCACACTGCCACTGTGTACCCAATCCTTGGTTTAACCAGCGTTTTATCTTCCCTGCCTCCCACAGTCATCACCCTTTTTCTTACAAGACCCTTCACGTAATCCCCAAATCCAGTGAGCTACTTTGCCACAAACAACTCAACAAATTCCTTCTTCTCTAGCTTTTTTCCCTGAATCTCATAATATACCCCCTCTTACACTTTCCCTTTCCTGATAAGAAAGTCTCACCCATTCACCGAGCAACACGTCCAGGTGACGCTCTAACGTGACTCATCAGTCATCTCCACTATCGCTCCTGTCCTTGTAGGAGATAAGTGCAAAAGGAATGCGAGATTATTTCTAGGTCGACCACATTTAGCCTTTAGTTCTATAGTTCTGGACCGTAGAAATACGAGGACAACCAAATACCATACAGCTGTTGTTTAGTTTGAACTCATATGGTACCAAGGAAAACACTGGGTAACGGAAAAGGAAAGTAGCTCCCGGCAATAATGACAAGTGTGTAGCGGACCCCGTCCCTAGACCCCCTGGCACGTGTCTAGGGGATATATTTTAGTGTCTACTGGCTGGGCTGCGTTACTAGCCTTGCGACTGACCGTACGATGGCTGGGGTTCTACCGCTCTGTGTAACCGCCCTGCTTTGAGCAGTAGGCCCTTGCGACTGTCGTACGATTGGCTGTGCTGCGTTACTAGCCTTGCGACTGATCGTACGATGGCTGGGGTTCTACCGCTCTGTGTGACCCTGCTTCGAACAGTAGACCCTTGCGACTGTCGTACGATTGGCTGGGCTGCGTTACTAGCCTTGCGACTGACCGTACGATGGCTGGGGTTCTACCACTCTGTGTACTATGTGTGCGTGCATGTGAGAATGTGTGTGTGTGTGTGTGTGTGTGTGTGTGTGTGTGTGTGTGTGTGTGTGTGTGTGTGTGTGTGTGTGTGGTGTGTGTGTGTGTATTTAAACCTTTCATTGGGCAAGGAGACGAAATCGGTAGAAGACCACAATATATCAGATAGAAAACTTGGCTATATTTCTTATATGGTTTTACATAGAAAAATACAAGACAAACTCTAAGTATAAAAATAAAGCTAAAATGATATAATAAGTTGGCAACACGGAAAATATTCGAAGTCCAGCAAGGAAAATAAAATTTTTAACTGTGTTGTTGGGACTTGGACAATTTCCAGACAAGTTATTCAGACTAGCAATAAGGGAGAAAATTTCTAAGTGTTAATAGCTCTCCGAAGGAATACAAAGTTCCCGACGTGGGCTCTCAGTCGTGTACGAGCGCTACATCGGACCAAGTCCCCGGGTTAGGGTGCAGGCCAACGTATTCGAAGGTCGGAGTTGCGTGGGGCCATGCGACTAGTACCCTAGACAGCTGAGATACAAATCACGAAGTGTTTGACTCTGTTGATCCCTAGGGCTTCTATGCAATTTTTGGACGGGGACTTCCTCATGCACCTGGACGCCTGACCTGACAGGGCGCTACGCCCCACACCAACTGAAGTTTGACGTCCAGGGTCTTTGTCCAGGGTAGATAGTTTTAAAGGGACGATTCGGCCCGAAGACACCCGAGCCAAACCGAACGTCTTCGATGTTGACTGGGTGGGGGTAGGATGCGCGCGACTCCGCGTCGTCTGCTACTGCACTGTAGTATCGAAGCAGTCCGCTAGGTGGCGCTCTATTTGCCAGGGTGGTTATTGCCAACTCTTATAATGTAATGTTGCCAACCGAGAAAAAATTACCCTAGATAATGTTACTTAGTTATTTGATTCTATGACTACTAATACTACTCCACAACACAAAGAAATCATTACAACACACAAACAAAACCAATCGGGGTATTTAAAACAAGTAGGCTACATATCATAAAAATAAATCTTTGATTTCTGAACAGCACTTAGTTCATGAATATCTACTCTTAAACAATAGCTTGTCAAGTTAAACTACAGTGGAGTAATATTAAAACTACAATTATTCTTTAATACAATATTATGATAATACAGTAAAAATCAAAATAAAGACAAAGACATATAGAATGGAATATGTTTAGGCTTAAGGTTAGGGCCTACATTACAATTCAACAGTCTTTGTTGTCACACAAAATATCGACACAAATGAAGGGAAGTTTTTGACGCTGGACTTGGGCACTCGAGTCTGTTTGAAAGTGATATTAAACACATGGCGCGGTAGGAATGTCACCGCTTCCTCTGCGCTCGTTTCCGAGACGCGCGAGGCGCAATTTTTAAATACAAAACAGTGACGACATGCCCAGGTCGTTACATTGCCCCCTCAAAAGAATAATCTTTAGGGCGACACGACTGAAGGTTCGTATCGTCGTAAAGATTTTCCATATACATATAAAAAAATCACACATAAAAAAGACATAAAATAAGTTTTGCGAAATAACGCATGAACTAATGGAAACTGCTTACTAAAAAATTAAAATTACGTATACATATAAACTATACCTCTCCTGCATAATCTTTAGGGCGACCCGAACTGAAGGTTCATATCATCGTAAAGATATCATAGACATAAACAACACAGAAATTACAAACATGTATAAAGCAAGACTGTGGAAGTAATGCTTATACTGTACAATTCTTGTTTGGAAAATAAAAACATGAAAATAGAAATATAAAATAATAGGCACCTCTCAACAACAATACAATCAGTCATAGAAATGGGGCTACCATCAGTCTTAGATGACAGGGCCCAGATTCACAAGAGGTCCTAAGTCTTTTTTTGGTCTTATCTCTAAAACCGGCCTTACTTTGAACCTCTTGTGAATCTAGGAAAATATCTGAGAATAGACTTTAAAACTTATTATTGGAATGCTCATTGTGCCCATGTTCCTACCAGAAATTAGTAACTTCTTCATGTGACCTGGGTCTGGTTTTACAGGAGGTCCAAAGTTAGGCCAGTTTTAGAGTTAAGACCAGAAACAGACTTAGGACCTCTTGTGAATCCGGGCCCAGTAGTTATTACAAATAATGGAATACATATATAAATGTTTTTTTATGATAACGAGGTCTCGTCATGTGACCCCGACCTACATCTTTGGATAGTCGGCCGTGAAGTAACCTACACCACCTCCTTCTTACTGGCGCTAAGGGCCTTCCGCACCAGTCGCTGACGCTCATTTCGTTTCGCCTTCTTGGCCCGTCTCAGATCCACGTCTTGCTTGCGATGGTCTGCAGGTGCGGAAGGGGTAACTGGAGCGGGCCTGGGTTTAGACATGAGGTACCTTGGGGCATCGGGTGTCGGCGGACGGAAAGGATCGGGTGTTATTGGTCGCCGCTTTTGGGAGGGTGGGGGTGTCGTGGGTTGCTTTACCTTCGCGTAAAGCGTGGGGGTTGGGGAGGCGGCTGAAATGGCGGCGGACTTCTGGCAGAGGACCGGCCTTATCATTTTCTTCCAGGAGGTCAGTGGGTCGCGGCCCTCCCTTTTTAGAGTCTCTCTGGACGTCGCCTCAGGAGCCCTTCTGTACGCAGGGATGTCTCTCCCCAGAGACTCAAGGAGAAGCTCCCTTGCCTGCGACCGTGGTGGTGCTCTGGGTACTGCTGGTTTTTTTTTCTATGGAGTTGACAGGCCTGGTTGCCATACTGAAAGGAAACACACAATGTTATATTCACCTCTCGTAAGCAACCACCTGGGTATTCCCTCCACACCTCATAGTGGCTGTGGGAGGGGCTGGTTTAGTTTGTTTTTTGGATTCTTCTCTTCCCTTTGTCGCGGGTTTGGTGGACGGCTTCTTCCCGTGGTAGATAATTGATTGGTGTGAAGGCGAATATTGAAATCTTGTCCCTGCCATCTTGCCTTGCGCCTCGGTGTGTATTACCCCATCTCTATTCTTGTGTCTGCATGTGAGGGTTTGTCTCGCCTCGTCGCCTTGAGGTATGATGTCTTCGATCTTGTCTAGGCCACCTCGCCCAGGTGTATTTGGTGAGAGTACCTCTGTGTACTCATGATGTTATAAAACTTGCTTCGCCAACGTTTGTAGTTTTCCCAGCGTCTCTGGGTGAATCTTAGGACCCCAGGTCCTTGGGTGTAAGGTTGATCATCACCACCGTTCCAACTTATGTTCCGTATTTTTATTTTCGTTTTCTTATTTTTTCTCTTTTTTTGTTTTGTTGTGATTGTTTGTAGCCTAAGGCCTCCTCCCCTACTCGATGTCGTATTGGACAAGATGAGTACTTCCGTATACTCAGGATAATTATATTTTCTTGCTTCTCCTGATCCTGGCATGTTTCCAGCCTCTCTGAGAGTTTAGACCCCTCTTAGGGTATTGCGTTCATACCAACTATGTTACTAATCTAAAACGACATAGAGAGACGTCACGCTGTAGCGCTAATAACCCAAGCGCTACTCATGCTCTGCCCCGCGTAACTTACTGAGCTGTGTTAACACTCTTCAATTTTTGAAATATTGCCAGTTTTATTTTAATAGATTTAGGTTGCTGATGGCCTCCTATACGCGAACGGGTCTGAATTACTTTACGTTGCAAAACAAATCCTAGACGAGCCCCCACTTTCTGTAGCGGACCCCGTCCCTAGACCCCCTGGCACGTGTCTAGGGGATATATTTTGGTGTCTACTTGTTGTTAACGAGGATCATCGGGAGAGAAAATCCGCCACAAGAACTTATCTCCTCGGCCCGGTTCAGTATTGTGTATTGTATGTGTGTGTGTGAACCCTTGCGACTGTCGTACGATTGGCTGGGCTGCGTTACTAGCCTTGCGACTGATCGTACGATGGCTGGGGCGTGACCCTATGCTTCGAGCAGTAGGCCCTTGCGACTGTCGTACGATTGGCTGGGCTGCGTTACTAGCCTTGCGACTGATCGTACGATGGCTGGGGTGCTACCATTCTGTGTATAACCCTGCTTCGAGTAGGAGGCCCTTACGACTGCCGTACGATTGGCTGGGCTGCGTTACTAGCCTTGCGACTGATCGTACAATGGCTGGGGTTCTACCACTCTGTGTATTATGTGTGCGTGCATGTGAGAATGTGTATAGTGGTGGAAATCATCAGAGCTACAGCCGGCTAAATAAAGGACTTACGTTGAATGGGAACTGAGTGACAACCAACAAACACTAAGTGGATGTTATTTCTTTGTGTGAGCAAATGCTTTGCTCGACCTCTCACAATTTTCGAAGATTGGCCGGCCGACGTTGCCAGTTTCGTAGTATTTGGGTTGGGTTTGCATTTACCCCCATCGGAAATGCATTTGTGTATATATTTTTATATAACAACAACAATAACCGTTGCAACGCTGGATGTTAATGGCCGTGAAAGGCCGGCACGCGCATAGCAGGTCCATCCCTTCGGCTCTTTTGTTGCATTGTCCTATATAACATGTCCAATTTCGACCTCCTATTCACTGGTAGTCTTAGCAAAACTCCGGCTGCTGTTCTAATGGTTTCCAAGACTTTAAGTGTGCGTGTGTGTGTATTTATACCTTACATTGGGCAAGGAGACAAAATTGGTAGAAGACTACAATAGGCCTATATCAGTTAGAAAACTTGGCTATATTTCTTATATGATTTTACATCAGGGTTGGCAAAAACCCGGGATTTTTTTAAAAAACCCTGCCCAGTGGGTTTTACTGGGTTTTTTCGGGTTTTATCGGGCTTTTTTGTTTTTTTTTTCGGGTTTTAGACAAAAACATGTATGAGTAGCCTATGCATGCCCTCTTGTGCCTTCGGCTTGTTCTTTTTACGATTTATGAATATTTTGACCATATACAGCGCAAATAATCTTCACCCTTCAAGCACCCTAAACCCATAATCTGACCTTATACAACCATGTTACATGTCATACCGTATTACGTTATATACATACTGTATGACCGTACATATTTGGTTAAATTCCTACTTCTTTCTCAATGTAATGTACAAGCCCAGGGTATTGTTTAGTATTTTGTTTATTGTTGTGTGATGAGGGCAAACGTATTAGGGGTAATAAAAATAGGAATTCCTATGCCATTGTAAAATTCAACAAAAATATTTCAAGCTCTTTCTTTTCATTTAATGACAATATACTTCTTTAAATAAATCGAATTTTTCTCTACCCTGCTTGATATAAATGTATATATCATTATTGATGGTTGTGCGGAACTTGTGCCTAATATTAGCTATCTCAGACCCCACGTCCTCGTTTGCGAATACGGGTTTTTTGAGTTTATTACAGCGATTGATTATTATTGAGTTTATAAATATTCAAGTAGCCTATGACCTTTGTTCTCAATTGACCAATGTTGAAAAAAGTAAATATGTAGATGAAAACCATTGTTATTTTGTTTAGTTTCGATGACTGACGAATGGTACTTTGATTAGGCCTGGAGACGTTTCAAAATCCATACTTGTGGCAAGCGTTAAAAACAAGGGAATTTTTATGTCCTGGAAATTTGATTAATTTCTAGCTTGTCTTGCATTGGAGAGAGAAAAAAAAATGCGAAGTATATTAGTCGAAAACAAGAACATCTATTTTTATAGGCCTATAGTTCCGGGAAGAACCAATTTGGTTTCTATGTTATCCAAAAATAATAATAAAAAAAAAAACATGATATATTGATTTTGCAAAGTGTATGAATCATAAACAATCACAGAATTTATAAGTGGCTTTATCTCCTCAAAAATGGGGTGACTGAACAACTAAGTTAAATATACCGTAAGTCAGCCTGCCTTTCAATTTCAGGCAAACAGTTTACCCACGCCTCTTGAGAATTAATTTAGTGAGTGGAATGATAGGTGTTACTTCCTAATCGTAATCAAATCTTCAGTCTGTTGTACTGACGTAATATGAGATAGCCTATATTATATTTTTGAATGAGACTGCAGTAGACCTACATACCCACAAACACAATAAAATAATAAATAAAGGTGGCTAGAGTATTATAAACTGTACAATACATCTACGTTGAGTATTTGAAAAAACCCACTTTTTGTCTAAAACCCGCGGGTTTTTTCAGGTGGGTTTTACCCGAAAAATCCCGCCGGGTTTTTTCGGGTCTGGTAAAATCATGCCAACCCTGTTTTACATAGAAAAATACAAGACAATCTTTAAGTATAAAAATAAAGCAACAACGTTATAACAAGTTGGCAACACGGAAAATATTTTAAGTCCAACGAAGAAAATACAATTTTCAACTGTGTTGTTGGGACTTAGACGATTTCCAGACAAGTTATTCAGACTGGCAATAAGAGAGAAAATTTCTAAGTGTTAATAACTCTGCGAAGGAGTACAAAGTTCCCGACGTGGGCTCTCAGTCGTGTACGAGCGCTACATTGGACCAAGTCACCGGGTTAGGGTGCAGGCCAACGTATTCGAAGCTCGGAGTTGTGTGGGGCCATGCGACTAGTACCCTAGACAGCTGAGATACAAATCACTACGTGTTTGACTCTGCTGATCCCTAGGGCTCCTATGCAATTTTTGGACGGGGACTTCCTCATGCACCTGGACGCCTGACCTGACGGGGCGCTACGCCCCACACCAACTGAAGTTTGACGTCCAGGGTAGATAGTTTTAAAGGCCCGAAGACACGAATGTGTCCGAAGACACTCGAGTCAAACTGAACGTCTTCGATGTTGACTGGGTGGGGGTAGGATGCGCGCGACTCCGCGTCGTCTGCTACTGCACTGTAGCATCTAAGCAGTCCGCTAGGTGGCGCTAAATTTGCCAGGGTGGTTATTGCCAACCCTTATATAATGTAATGTTGCCAACCGAGAAAAAATTACACTAGATAATGTTACTTAGTTATTTGATTCTGCAACTACTAATATTACTCCACAACACAAAGAAGTCATTACAACAGACAAACAAAACCAATCAGGGTATTTAAAGCAAGTATCATTAAAATAAATCTTTGATTTCTGAACACCACTAAGTTCATGAATATCTACTCATTAAACAATAGCTTGTCAAGTTAAACTACAGTGGAGTAATATTAAAACTACAATTATTCTTTAAAACAATATGATGATAATACAGTAAAAATCAAAATAAAGACAAAGACATGTACGTAGAATGGAATATGTTTAGGCTTACCTTACAATTCAAGTCTTTGTTGTCACGCAAAATATTGATATAGGCCTAAATGAAGGGAAGTTTTTGACGCTGGACTTGGGCACTCAAGTCTGTTTGATAGTGATATTAAACACATCGCGCGGACGGAATGTCACCGCCGCCTCTGCGCTCGTTCTTGAGACGCGCGAGGCGCAATTTTTAAATCAAAAACAGTGACGACATGCCCAGGTTTTTACAAGTGGATGGAGCAATTGAATGGATGATCAGTTAGAGTAGGCCTATAGTCTCTTGGGTGTTTTTACAACTACTCAACCAATCATTACTAATGACGTTGGAGATTAAGAAGGTTAGAATCAGATAAAAATTTAGAAAAGGCCAGACGATAAACTCAAGGTCTAGAATCGGTGCAGCAAAACGCAGTCCACGAGACCAATTTATGTGGCCCTCTGACAACGGTCATGCATTAAACAACACACTTGGCCGTAACTAAAAATGCTCTACACTTGCACCATTCTAGCACGGATGTTGGCAGTACGCCCAACAAATGCAGACGGTGTTTGTGATTTTACTGGCCTTGCCTGGGAAGAAAACTAAGCCTAGGCCTAGGTAGGCCCTAGTTTTTATAATGTGTTATTAAAGTGTGCGTAGCCTAGGGCTTAGGACTTGTCATGAGGCTAGAGAAGAAAAATACGAAACAATACGAAAAGTGGAGATATAAATTCTTGCATAAACTAAGGTGATATCACCTCCTTATACTGTGTATAGTTTATACCAATATTTGTATTATGTACAAATCATATGGTGAAATAAATAAATAAATAAATAAATAAATAAAGGTATTTGGGGAATTAATGTGAAATATTTTTTTTCAACGAAATTTAACAAAAATCACTTTTTTATGTTACCTGTTACTGTATCTTTCCAATTATGAAATGCACATGCTTCAAAAAGTACATATTTATGTTTTAAATCAATTTAATTCTGTTGAATTGCCTAGAGCCTATGCCTAGGCCTATGCACGCCATTCGCCATTGTTCAATACTAGGATGAAGAAAATATCTCTGCAGCAAAATAAGTGCTTTGGTTCTTTGTTATCAGCAGATGCACCAACTTAAACATAAGTTAGGTACTGTATAATAGTCACAGTATTTTCGATAAATTACCCCTTCTTCAAATTTGAAGAAGGGGTAATTTGAAGAAGGGGTTATTATTTTAAAATAAATTTAAAAATAAATTACCCCTTCTTCAAGTTTGCGGGCGATATTCGGTTTCATTTCATACGTTGGCTACTGAATCAACGTAGAACAGCTGATTGTAGCATCCAGTAGGCTGTGTGCATGTTGTGACACAGCTACGCGTTGCGAGCGAAAAGAGGGCGCGAGCTCCAATCAGCGGCCGAGTTTCACGCAAAGCAGGTAATAGTTTCACGCAAACTCGGCCACTGATTGGAGCTCGCGCCTTACCTTCGCTCGCAACGCGCAGCTGTAAATCGACTGTAATGGTGAATGGCGTGCATAGACATAGGCTCTAGCCAATTCAACATAATTAAATCGATTTAAAACATAAATACGTACTATTTGAAGCATGCGCCTTACATAATTGGAAAGATACAGTAACAGGTAACATAAAAAAGTGATTTTTGTTAAATTTCTTTAAAAAAAAATATTTCACACTGACTACGTATATCACGCAATTCTAACGCGCTTGGGATGAAGGAGCCTTGCTTCAATCGGTAGCCGAGTGAGGAATCTGCTCCGTATATCACGTCAATCTGAAGCGCCCTTATCTACACCGGCTGCGAATTCAGCCAATCACAACACAGACCGTGCATTGCAGAGCCGCTTTGACGAGTATATCACTAAAATCAAAGTGAATTCTAACCTCCAACTCGCTTGGCCCAAGCGAGTTGGATCGCTGACGCTTTGAGGTAAATTTGACGTATATAGGCCTACCACACTCTGCAACCGATTGGAACCAAGGCGCCTTCATCCTAGGCGCCTTAAACTTGCATTCATTCCCCAAATACCTAAATAAATAAATAAATAGGCTATGCAGTGAAATCTCAAGCAGATAAAAGTGGAACTAAAAAAGAGGAAATTACCAACAATAGGAAAAAAAGAACAACTGGCAATAGGACTAGCAAATACAGTGAAGGAGGAAGGGATAAAAGAAGGAAATATCAAATTAGTACAATATGCACACAAAAGTGTATCTGAAACTCTAAAGAAACTAAAATGGGACTCCCTACAAAAAAGAAGGAAAATAGCTAGACTAGGCCTAGCATACCTGTACAGAGCATTTAGAGGGGAGATGCCATGGAAAGAGATAAAAGGCAGAATGTTTAAAGCAAGGTATGATGGGAGAAGGGACCACAAATACAAGATGGAAAGAGATGTGAAATACAGAAGGAAAGGACTAAATTCACTGGTTGAAATGGGTATAGTGGAATGGAATGACTTGCCTGAGGAAGTATATTCAAGGATTTGCCAGCAGTTAGGCCTAGTATATTTAGAAGTAGACTTAAGAATGTATTAATATAAGTATTTTATGTATATAACTTATAAACTTTGTGTTCTATACTCTGCCACCGAATTACAATTTGTATTGTTCAAAGCAGTTTCAATAAAATTATCTATCTATCTAAGCTAGGCCTACTGCCAGGCCTAGGCCCTGGGCCTAGCCTAGCCTAGGCCTAGGTCTAGGGCCTAAGCATAGACTTCAGCAGATAAATGTGTTTTTAGTTCAAAGTAATTAAATATACTCACTGGTTTTATTAGTATTGGAACGAATGAACTAAGAAAGCTAGTCACAGTTGCAAACACGAGCAGGAAACTCATGGTTAGGTTATGTAGTTGTGTCAAATCGTGTCAAATACAACGCGGCGACGCCAGTGTGCGTGCTTTTAGCTCCAAGTATTTCCAGCTCCCAAAACCAAACAAACAGCAGATGTGCTGCCACCTATCATGAGTCTCCTCAACTACCAGTATTTCCGAGAACCCGCGGAAACCAATCAAATAAGTAGCAATAATGCTCAACAACCAAACGTAAACCTTACAAATTATGTATGAACCACTATTACGATAGACATTGAGCGTCATACGAAACTAGCCACAAAATGATGCATTATAACACTACCCCCAAAAAACAATTTCCACATAACCTTTGATTTTGAGGCAACCAATACAAATTTTGAATCAAACATCACAACCTTATCAATGCGAGCGAAAGAGATCAAGTCCTAAAACGGCAAACTTCATACTTCTCATACAGAAAAAAAATGTATTCGTTGTACCTGAGAAGCGTTTTTGGAGCTAGTACTCCCGCTCGTAAACAAGAGGTGCACACTCTGAAATTTAAATACATCATTATAGCCAACAAAATTGCGGCTCTAAATAACCCACCCTCATTGTTGCACACTTCATACTTTATATACAGACAAATATGAACACAAAAAAATTCCATAAATTTCCACATAAATATAATTGGAGACGTGAACATTGCAAGTTTTCTTTTCACAAATATTAAAACAAATGTCCCACATCATACCAACATACCATGAATGTTGCACACTTCATACTTTTTATACAGACAAATAATGTTTTCGTTGTACCTGAGAGGCGTTTTTGGAGCTGGTACTCCTGCTCATAAACAAGAAGTAAACATTGAAATATGTACATACATTATCATAGAAAACTAAAATCCGCATCTTAAAAACGCACCCTCATTGTTGCACACTTCATACTTTTTATACAGAAAAATAATGTATATTCCTTGTACCTGAGAAGCGTTTTTGGAGCTCGTCCTCCTGCTCGTAAACGAGAAGTGAACATTCTAAGATTGACATACCTTATTAGAAACAACTAAAGTGCGCATCTAAATAACCCACCCTCAATGTTGCACACTTCATACTTTTTTAACAAAAAAAAAAAAAACTAAACTAAATTCTATTATTTTTTAAAGAAATATGATTTGAGAAGTGAACATTGCAAGTTTTCTATTCACACATATTAATACAACTATTCCACATCATAAAAGCATACCTGTAATGTTGCACACTTCATACTTTTTATGCAGAAAAATAAAGTATTCGACAACCTGAGAAGCGTTTTTGGAGCTCGTAATCCTGCTCGTAAACGAGGAGTGAACATCGAAAGATGTACATACATTATTATTAACAACAAAAATCCGCATCTTAAAAACGTACCTTCGTTGTTGCACACTTCATACTTTTTATACAGAAAAAGCATGTATATTCGTTGTACCTGAGAAGCGTTTTTGGAGCTCGTAATCCTGCTCGTAAACGAGGAGTGAACATTCTAAGATTGACATTCTTTATTACAGACAACTTAATTGCGCATCCTAATATTCCACCCTTAATGTTGCACACTTCATACTTTTTTAACAAAATAATAAAAACTAAACTAAATTCTATTATTATTCAAAAAAATATGATTTGAGAAGTGAACATTGCAAGTTTTCTATTCACACATATTAAAACAACTATTTTACATCATGGAAACATACTTTCAATGTTGCACACTTCATACTTTTAATACAGAAAAATAATATGTTCATTGTACATGAGAAGCGTTTTTGGAGCTGGTACTCCTGCTCGTTAAAAAGGAGTGAACATTGGAAGCTGTACATACATTATTATAGACAATCCGCATCTAAAAAACGCACCCTCATTGTTGCACACTTCATACTTTTTATACAGAAAAATATGTATTCGTTCTACCTGAGAAGCGTTTTTGGAGCTCGTCCTCCTGCTCGTAAACGAGAAGTGAACATTCTAAGATTGACATACTTTATTAGAAACAACTAAAGTGCGCATCTAAATAACCCACCCTCAATGTTGCAAACTTCATACTTTTTTAACAAAAAAATAAAAACTAAACTAAATTCTATTATTTTTCAAATAAATATGATTTGAGAAGTAAACATTGCAAGTTTTCTATTCACAAATATTACAACTACTATAACACATCATAAAAACATACCTGTAATGTTGCACACTTCATACT
Organism: Isoperla grammatica; assembly: GCA_945910005.1. NCBI lineage: Eukaryota > Metazoa > Arthropoda > Insecta > Plecoptera > Perlodidae > Isoperla > Isoperla grammatica. Next base: position 28,315,367 of record OX246748.1, read on the forward strand.
TTTTATACAGAAAAATAAAGTATTCGATGTACCTGAGAAGCGTTTTTGGAGCTCGTAATCCTGCTCGTAAACGAGAAGTGAACATTCTAAGATTGACATCCTTTATTACAGACAACTTAATTGCGCATCCTAACAACCCACCCTTAATGTTGCACACTTCATACTTTTTTACCAAAAAAATAAAAACTAAACTAAATTCTATTATTTTTTAAAGAAATATGATTTGAGAAGTGAACATTGCAAGTTTTCTATTCACACATATTAAATTAATACAACTATATCACATCATAGAAACATACCCTTAATGTTGCACACTTCATACTTTTAATACAGAAAAATAATATGTTCATTGTACCTGAAAAGCGTTTTTGGCGCTGGTACTCCTGCTCGTAAACAAGGAGTGAACATTGAAAGATGTACATTCAATATTATAGACAATAACAATCCACATCTAAAAAACGCCCCCTTATTGTTGCACACTTCATACTTTTTATACAGAAAAATAATGAATAATCCTTGTACCTGAGAAGCGTTTTTGGAGCTCGTCCTCCTGCTCGTAAACGAGAAGTGAACATTCTAAGATTGACATACTTTATTAGGAACAACTAAAGTGCGCATCTAAATAACCCACCCTCAATGTTGCACACTTCATACTTTTTTAACAAAAAAATAAAAACTAAACTAAATTCTATTATTTAAATATGATTTGAGAAGTGAACATTGCAAGTTTTCTATTCACAAATATTAAAACAACTTTTCCACATCATACTTACATACCCTCAATGTTGCACACTTCATACTTTTAATACAGAAAAATAATATGTTCATTGTACATGAGAAGCGTTTTTGGAGCTCGTCCTCCTGCTCGTAAACGAGGAGTGAACATTGGAAGCTGTACATACATTATTATAGACAACTACAATCCGCATCTAACAAACGCACCCTTATTATTGCACACTTCATACTTTTTATACAGAAAAATAATGTATTCGTTGTACCTGAGAAGCGATTTTGGAGCTCGTCCTCCTGCTCGTAAACGAGAAGTGAACATTCTAAGATGTACATACATTATTATAAACAACTAAAATCCACATCTAAAAATATCATCTTCATTGTTACACACTTCATACTTTTTTTAACAAAACAATAAAAAATAAACTAAATTCTATAATTTTCCACATAAATATGATTTAAGGAGTGAACATTGCAAGCTGTCTATTCACAAATATTAAAACAACTTTTCCACATCATACTTACATACCCTCAATGTTGCACACTTCATATTTTGATACAGAAAAATAATGTATTTGTTGTACCTGAGAAGCGTTTTTGAGCTGGTATTCCTGCTCGTAAACGAGGAGTGAACATTGAAAGATGTACATACATCGTTATAGGCTACTTAATTCTGCATTTAAAAAACGCACCCTTCTTGTTGCTCACTTCATACTTTTTAAACAGAAAAATAATGTATTCGTTGTACCTGAGAAGCGTTTTTGGAGCTGGTACTCCTGCTCCTAAATGAGAAGTGAACATTCTGATATATACATACATTATTATAGACATTTAAATTGCGCATCTTTATTATCCCAACCCTTAGTGTTATTCACTTCATACTTTTTTAACAAAATATAATATTTCCCTCTTTTTCAGTGGCGTTTTTGGAGGTGAGCCTCCTGCTCAAAACTGATGGATTAGAATTTCTTGCTTACTAGATTTTAAAAATAACCTAGTCAATACGTAGTATATGAACTTGCCCTCTATGTTGGGCACTTCATACTTTTTCAAAAAACAAATAATGAATTATAATAACACTCCACGTTATTGATTTGCGTTGTTGGAGCTGACTCTTCTGCTCAAAACTGACGTTTCAGAATTTCTCGCTTTCTTGATATTATATATAGGCTAGATTATACGCTTCATAGGATACTACCCTGTATGCTGTACACCTCATACTTTAAAGAAATAATTAAATATAATAACACACTACGTTATTGAGGTGAGTTTTTGGAGCTGACTCTTCTGCTCGTAAACGGGTGGTTAAGATTCTAAGTTTCACATACCTTTTTACAGACAATTTCATTTTGTATCATACTAATATACCCTTATGTTGTATACTTTATACTTTTTATACAGAAAAATAATGTGTTTCTGTTACCTATACGGAGCGTTTTTGGAGCTGGTCCTCTTTCTCGTAAACGAGAAGGAAGGGACATTCTATGATTTACATACTTTTTTAAACAAATATGTTACTCATCTAAATAAGTCCCCTTATTGTTGGATACTTCTTACTTTTTTTACAAACCCATTATAATTCTTTTTTTTAAACAATAAATAATTACAAGTTTTTGACAGGTCTAGGCCTAATGGAACCAGGTTGCTAAAGTGATGATATATTATGTGCTTTTCCTTTTTAAAGGGCTCTTTTCTTATAATTTGATCGAAATGTGAACGATTTACAACATAATTTTTGTTTCTCAAATCCCAACCCATACGAGAAGTTTTGTCATTATTGATCAAGATCGAACAATTTTACCATAGCATCTTGTGGAACATTATCCCTGACCCTGTTATTGGTGTTAGTGCCCGGACTCCATAGTACTGAAAAATATTGAAATAATATAGGCCTACATCGAGTAAGTGCGCTCCCTCCCCCCCCCCCCCCCCCCCCCCCCCCGTAGCAAATGTTCAAGATCAACTGTTCCTTGACTTGCGACCGGAGAAATGATTTGTTATTTTACATAGTCTACACGTTATGTATTTCTACTCCCTCCACTAGCAAAAATCATGCGGACGCTATGGCTAGTGACTACTTTTATAAAAAGGGAATATAAATAAAAAGGATTTAATTAAATATTGTATATTATCAATTTTGTACTTGTCAAGACGGGAAGCGAACCCGGGTGCCTAACGGCCGTAGTTCCTGGCCCGCGTGTGGGAGACCTCGGTTCGATTCCCAGCACCAGCGGGGTCTATTTTTTACATTATAAATAATAAATATTAAGTTATAACATCATAGTGTTGACCAGTCGCATGTACCAGACGTGGGTTTGGCCGGTACCCACTCGGTCTCATTGAAATTACGTATTTGCAGCACTGGTTTCTAATTCGGCAGAAATGTGTTTTGATCTGTCGCAATGTAAGACAACGCTGTCAATTGCAACAGTGCTTCGTTGTGTTGGTTTGAGGGGGTTCCCACGTATGAGAGCACTCGCATACCTCAACAAAGAATTTGTTATCCGAATGTGTTATCTGAGCCTCGACAGTCAACACAACAGATAACATACACGGGCCGCCGCATTAGCTGGCGCTGACTCACTTCCCGACCGTAAGATTATTCCGTCAACAGGCTCAACAGGTACCAAGCAAAATACAACCAGCACCCGACATAACATGCATACAAAAATTACATTTTTCGTAGGAAACCCGCTATAGGGTGCACAGTGTGCCTCTCTCCTGGTTAACTAGGTATAGTTAGGAAGGATTGTCCGAGGGCTAAAAGTAGGACTCAATCCCAGCATTCGCCTCGTGACTGAGGGAAACCTTGGAAACAACCTTCAGTCACGACTGCCGGTTTCCGGTATCGAACCGGCGACCTCCCAAATTAACCATTTGTCGAGCAGTAATGACTGTTGAACCTGGTGGAGGATCGTGCGTGCCCGACAGGGTATATCTTACTATCTTTGGTGCGGGAGAAGTTGCAAATAATAAATAAATAAATAAATAAATAAATAAATAAATAAATAAATAAATAAATAAATAAATAAATAAATAAATAAATAAATAAATAAATAAATAAATAAATAAATAAATAAATAAATAAATAAATAAATAAATAAATAAATAAATAAATAAATAAATAAATAAATAAATAAATAAATAAATAAATAAATAAATAAATAAATAAATAAATAAATAAATAAATAAATAAATAAATAAATAAATAAATAAATAAATAAATAAATAAATAAATAAATAAATAAATAAATAAATAAATAAATAAATAAATAAATAAATAAATAAATAAATAAATAAATAAATAAATAAATAAATAAATAAATAAATAAATAAATAAATAAATAAATAAATAAATAAATAAATAAATAAATAAATAAGTAAATAAATAAATGTTGCGTTGTTAAAATAGTTGCGATATAATGAACTACAGCAAAAAGCATTCCTAAATGATTTGACAACGGTACCATATACTTTTCATATAACAAAACTGTTGTGAAAATTGTGTATTTATATTCCTGACCCACGTGACCCACACAAAGGGCCGATCGATTTTAATGGAGGGATTCGCTACGCTTATCTAAAAATATGTTTTATTTTTTACGATGTTCCATCGATATGATTCGCATTTGCGGACCATTGAAATTAAATGCACATAGTATGCACCAAAAGTAGCGTACGCAATCAGACCTTTCTCACTGTGTATTTGGAATGTCGATAGCTGTCATACAATGGCTACAATGAGTTATGACGTGTTTTGATGACTTTCACCGCAAATACGGAAAAATGAAACTAGGAATTTAGCTGACAATAATCCAGTTTCAATTTGTTTCAATTAAAACTTACAGTGCGATTAAAATAAAGTTCAACACTAATGTTTCCTACATTAGGAGTGACAGTTGGCGAAAGTTTTAAAATTGTCACTTGCACCGCCATTTTGTAAAATAATACTTACTTTCTGTTTACGGCAATTTATATTGTAGTTTTTACACTGTTCCACTAATATGATTCGCATTTGAGGACCATTGAAGTTACATGCACATAATATCCATGGTAAATGGCAGCAGTAGATATACCTTTCTAGATGCAACAGAATAGCATCAATAGCGAGTTATATATTTGATGCCATGTGCGGTTAAAAATCGAAATTTTTCGACATTTCAAAATATATTTTTCTGGTTTGCATTCGGTTTTTGTATGATTTATCAATAGAGGTATATTACTGACTAGTATCTACATTAGGAATTTTTGTATACCCGGATAAATTCAATGGTTTTTGAATTAGCGCATTTTCAGTATAGTACTGTTTCATGAAAACCCTTAAAACCATTCAACCTTAAAGCCATTCAAACCCTTTCCCAGTGAGCTGTATTTTTAACTTTTAGAAATTCATAAAAAATGATAAGTTTGTCAATGATTTTTGATAATTTTTTTAATTTCCACAAGCACGCTCATCTGTCAACGCGGAGCGCTTCCGTTTTCCTAGTAGTTACATTATTCCTATACGTGTCCACCACAAATATCAGATCTATCTCTTCCCTCCCTGTGAGTAACGTGCAACCTCCCCTCCTGCCATCCACTAGACAACCCACAGTTAAATTTTTTACAATGATGTGACGAATTCGCGCCTGTGTCTGCGGTGTATTTTACCCTTACGGGGCCTCCGGCATTTCGACAGCAAGCAGCGACAGACGAGCAAGCAATCGGCCGGCGTCCCCCCCCCCCCCCCCCCCCCCCATCCACCACACCATCCACCCCACCAACCTACACCTGCTGGCGCAAGGGTATACTGTTACAATCTTTGCGCGTGGTAGTCTGCTACCGACCGCGGCAAGATAAGATAACAATAATATTGAATCTAGTTTTTTTTTCTGGCTGAAGCAAATCTCACATGAATAAGAATTTATAAAATTATAATACACAGGACATGATATACCTGCAGAAAAGAGAAAATGACCCAAGCTTGAAACTTGAAATATTATAAACATAACAGTCGGACATAAGAGAATAATAAGTTGATTGACTTGATTACATTCAGACCGATAGAGGTATCTCAGCGATAAGACGCGAGATTCTTATTCGGGGAGGTCGCTGGTTCGATTCCGGCCACCAGCAGTCCTGACTGATGGCTTTTCCGAGGTTTTCCTCAGTCATAAAGGCGAATGCCGGGATACTATCAGCCCTCGGACATTCCTTCCTAACTATCCAAACACCCTAACCTAGTTAGTTACCTGAAGAGGGGCACATAAAGATTCCTACGAAAAATTACTAATAAATTATTACATTCAGGACGTATTTCTTTTCATTGCAACATGAAACGAATGATACATACAGGCATGACGGCATGTTTAACGTTCTCATCCAAATATTCGCAAAAGTCGCGATCACAAAATGGAGATTTACTGTTTTTCTTGCATATAGGATGTGCATCGATAGTTTTCTAAAATATGCATTACATGCAAAAGATTAACTTTGAAATTGAAACATTGATTTCGGAAAGTTCCGTAAGTATTTTTTTCTAAATTTTTCAGCGGCCATTACCGCCAATATTGCAGCAAACAATCCGCTCAACCATAAATATACTGCCTGCACGTAGTACGCGATGGTGAATGGTGATACACACATTTTATTGTGGTTCCCGTTCAAGAACACACTTTGATCCTGAGTATGAGTATTTTCTATTTTCAGTGCATGAGCGTTTAGGATGGCTTGCTATGAGCTATTTAACATGGGTTCTGGCTATCCTTCTAGATGTGCTAAAAAAAATCGGAAGTAAGCGCGTTTTTTGTGTTGCCAATCTTATTCTCTGGGGGGGGGGGGGGGGGGGCAAACTTCTAAAGAAGTATACAAATAAACATGAAAATTTAAGATATTTATTTACTCGGGTTTGAAAACAGGTACAAAAGATCGGAAACCGGTGGCCCATTGGGATTTTCTGTGACAACAAGCCTGATTTTCTAACGGTATTTTACAAGATATGTGCGTGCCGCGATCTTCATTTTCGCGTGTTTTTTAGTTTTTGTAGATTGTCGGGCTATGGCTGGAACAGTCCTGTCTTTGTTCTCGCTACTCGGTCGAGGCACGCGACAATTCTACTCCGATTACGAGTAGTTCACAGAAGAGGGGAGTGATTTGCCTATCTCCGTCTTTCTCTGTCAGTGTCTGTTTCGTTTCAAACAACCAGTGTTGCCAACATGACGGAAATCCCGCTAAAACTGGTGGTTTTTACATGCCATGTGACGGACGAATTTTCTGTCTAACGGTTAACGGAAAATCTAGTGGGAGTGGTAATGTGTCTAGTGAGAAACTAGTGGGTTTCTGAATATCTCGAATTCCGTTTTTTTTGTGCAACGAGAACAGGCTACATAAATAAATATTTGTTTTTTACAGTTGGTCATAAAAAATACTTGTAGGCCAATAAAATCCACTATCTACAAAAGTAACCCTACTACCTTATCGACATAAATAGCCGCACCAATGCTGCGAGAAATGTGCCGCGTTTCGAATTGCGATCTTGCGCGGTCTTGCGTTTGCGTGCTGTTGGGGTAGCTGAGTCATGCTGACAGAAGTCCTCATCGTCAGAAAACCTCATAAATATATGCTCAAAAATATTCAGTTGTAACATAACCCCTATAATATAGTATATAATAACCACTGTAGTTCCTTGTTTTGTAATAAAATAAATACTGCCATCGTCATTATGAGTATTTTCAATTTAAAAATGGTTTAACGGGAAGTACTGCTATCTGGCGGGAATTTAAGGTACTGTTAACGAAATCAGTAGGATACGCGTTGGCAACACTGCAAACAACTAGTGCACCAGTGCATATTAGAGATGTGTGATATTCGGACGTATCTTTGGCCTGGACCTACTTCATTCAATACTATCATGAAACGTGTGTAGTGAAGATGGATGATGGTGAAGATGGTGAAGATGGATGCAAGAATACGGACTTTTCATTGACCGAGATGTACCATTCTTGGCTTGGGAGCCTCTCCTGACTGTCTGATTGGAGAGGACGGGCTTGTCGAAATCAAATGTCAATCATCCGCGCAGCATCTTACTCCCGATGAAGCCATTGTTCAAAGAAAAATTACAGCGTGGAACACTGATCGAAAAACCAAAACAATAACAGGGTTTAACAAAAAGCACAAAAAATACCATTTCCAAATACAAGGACAGCTCCCTATCACTGGGCGCAAGTACTGTCTGTTTGCAGTTTGGACTCCGCTTGGTTTAAAAATTGAAAAAGTCGAACGGGATGATACATTTTGGGAGTCAGAAATGGTTTAAAAACTTAAAACGTTGTACCTAGATTGTGTTCTCCCAGAACTGGTTGACGCACGTCTCCGACGCTCTATGCCAATTCATTACCCTCCTTACATAATCGAAGCCATCAAACAACAAAACACAAAAAGGAAAGAAAAACTTGAAGCTGCAGATAGATACTCTCTTGCCATACTACGGAACCGCAAACAACGTAGCCTCGTGTGTACATCCCAGAACAGATACCATTAGATGGAAAATCCCATTCCCATATAAACAGTTCATTGCAAATACAAATTTACAATAGAATGTGAGGCTTATATATTAGTAAATGTAGTCACTTTTCTTAGCAGTTTTCGTTTTGTATAATTATGTTCCATAATACAAAGCGTTTTTTATTGTTAAAAACTAGGGACATATAAAGTGGGTTAAATTACTAGTATTATGTCCCTTGTGTTAAAATGAGTAAGCACTTTCATTGTTACATTTTGTAAGGTAGAGCCAGTAATATTGTGCCATGTGTTATAAAGTATTTCCATCTTTTTGTCATTGTTACGGTACGTTTTGTTTTTTACATACAAACGCGTATTCTAATGAGTTTTCTCGGATAGTTGAGCCATGTGTTGTACATATTTCCATTGTTACGTGTTTATAAGTACAAACTACGAAACCCGTATTATAATGTGTTTTCACGTATAGTTGAGTCATGTGTTATACATACTTCCATTCCATTGTTACGTGTTTGTAAGTACAAACTACGAAACCCGTATTATAATGTGTTTATGTGTTACACATATTTCCATTGTTACATCTTAGTAAGTACAAACCATACGAAACCCGTATATCATAATGTGTTTTCTCGTATAGTTGGCCCATGTGTTACACATATTTCCATTGTTACATCTTAGTAAGTACAAACTATACGAAACCCGTATCATAATGTGTTTTCTCGTATAGTTGGCCCATGTGTTATACACAGTGGTTAATTTGTAAGGAAAAAGGTGGGTATACGCATCATAGTTTCATGTTACAATGTGCTCGTGATAAAAATTGATGTCTCGGTGGGTGGAACTTGCCCCCCCCCCCCCCCCCCCACCCCGCTTACCAATTCAGCTTCTGGGCTCGTAATCTGGAATTGGATTGGGAGTTTTGGGTTGGATTTGATACAATTTTACTCGTCTTCAAAAGTCAATCGTTATTTTAATTGTCCTGTAAGTTTACGATTAAACGATTAAAAGCAGATTACACATATTATAAAATATCCGTTATTGAAGTACTTATACAGTAATTTTATGTGTCAACTGGCAACAATTCATTTCCAAGAGGAACAACCTAACTGTTTATCCATTGTATTTATTTTCATGACAAGATATCACCTCAAAACGCGTTTCAGAAAAAAATCCAGGCCGGGCAAACTTTTGGTCAGGCCAGAAAAATAATAGAATTTAGTTTGGTATTTTTTTTTTGTTAAAAAAGTATGAAGTGTGCAACAATGAGGGTGGGTTATTTAGATGCGCAATGAAGTTGAGTATAATTCAGGATGTCAATCTTAGAATGTTCACTTCTTGTTTACGAGCAGGAGGACGAGCTCCAAAAACGCTTCTCAGGTACAAAGAAAATACATTATTTTTTTGTATAAAAAGTATGAAGTGTGCAAAAATGAGGGTACGTTTTTTTGATGCGGTTTCTAGTTGTTTTTAATCATGTATGTACATCTTTCAATGTTCACTCCTTGTTTATGAGCAGGAGTACTAGCTCCAAAAACGCCTCTCAGGTACAACGAATACATTATTTTTCTGTTTAAAAAGTATGAAGTGTGCAACATTAAGGGTATGTTTCTATGATGTGGAATAGTTGTTCAAATATGTGTGAATAGAAAACTTGCAATGTTCACTTCTCAAATCATATTTATTTGAAAAATAATTGAATTTGATTTAGTTTTTATTTGTTTGTTAAAAAAGTATGAAGTGTGCAACATTAAGGGGGGGTTATTTAGATGCGCACTTTAGTCCTCTTTAACAACGTATGTCATTCTTAGCATGTTCACTTCTCGTTTACGAGCAGGAGGACGAGCTCCAAAAACGCTTCTCAGGTACAATAAACATATTATTTTTCTGTATCAAAAGTATGAAGTGTGCGACATTAAGGGTATGTTTTTATGATTAGGAATACATCTTTAAATATTTGTGAATAGAAAACTTGCAATGTTCACATCTCAAATCATATTTATTTGAAAAATAATAGAATTTTATATAGTTTTTATTTGTTTGTTAAAAACGTATGAAGTGTGCAACATTGAGGGTGGGTTATTTAGATGCGCACTTAAGTCCTCTCTAACAACGTATGTCATTTTTAGAATGTTCACTCCTCGTTTACGAGCAGGAGGACGAGCTCCAAAAACGCTTCTCAGGTACAAGGAATATACATTATTTTTCTGTATAAAAAGTATGAAGTGTGCAACAATAAGGGTATGTTTTTATGATGTGGAATAGTTGTTTTAATATTTGTGAATAGAAAACTTGCAATGTTCACTTCTCAAATCATATTTATTTGAAAAATAATTGAATTTTATTTAGTTTTTATTTGTTTGTTAAAAAAGTATGAAGTGTGCAACAATGTGGGTAGGTTTTTTAAATGCGGATTTTAGTTGTTTATAATAATGTATGTACATCTTTCAATGTTCACTCCTCGTTTACGAGCAGGAGGACGAGCTCCAAAAACGTTTCTCAGGTACAAGGAATATACATTATTTTTCTGTATAAAAAGTATGAAGTGTGCAACAATGTGGGTAGGTTTTTTAGATGCGGATTTTAGTTGTTTATAATAATGTATGTACATCTTTCAATGTTCACTCCTCGTTTACGAGCAGGAGGACGAGCTCCAAAAACGCTTCTCAGGTACAATGAACATATTATTTTTCTGTATAAAAAGTATGAAATGTGCAACATTAAGGGTATGTTTCTATGATGTGGAATAGTTGTTTTAATATTTGTGAATAGAAAACTTGCAATGTTCACTTCTCAAATCATATTTATTTGAAAAATAATAGAATTTAGTTTAGTTTTTATTTTTTTGGAAAAAAAGTATGAAGTGTGCAACAATAAAAAAGGGTTATTTAGATGCGGATTTTAGTTGTTTATAATAATGTATGTACATCTTTCAATGTTCACTCCTCGTTTACGAGCAGGAGGACGAGCTCCAAAAACGTTTCTCAGGTACAAGGAATATACATTATTTTTCTGTATAAAAAGTATGAAGTGTGCAACAATGTGGGTAGGTTTTTTAGATGCGGATTTTAGTTGTTTATAAAAATGTATGTTCATCTTTCAATGTTCACTCCTTGTTTACAAGCAGGAGGACGAGCTCCAAAAACGCTTCTCAGGTACAATAAACATATTATTTTTCTGTATAAAAAGTATGAAGTGTGCAACATTCAGGGTATGTTTTTATGATGTGGAATAGTGGTTTTAATATTTGTGAATAGAAAACTTGCAATGTTCACTTCTCAAATCATATTTCTTTGAAAAATAATAGAATTTTATTTAGTTTTTATTTGTTTGTTAAAAAAGTATGAAGTGTGCAACAATGTGGGTAGGTTTTTTAAATGCGGATTTTAGTTGTTTATAATAATGTATGTACATCTTTCAATGTTCACTCCTCGTTTACGAGCAGGAGGACGAGCTCCAAAAACGTTTCTCAGGTACAAGGAATATACATTATTTTTCTGTATAAAAAGTATGAAGTGTGCAACAATGTGGGTAGGTTTTTTAGATGCGGATTTTAGTTTTTTATAATAATGTATGTTCATCTTTCAATGTTCACTCCTCGTTTACGAGCAGGAGGACGAGCTCCAAAAACGCTTCTCAGGTACAATGAACATATTATTTTTCTGTATAAAAAGTATAAAGTGTGCAACATTAAGGGTATGTTTCTATGATGTGGAATAGTTGTTTTAATATTTGTGAATAGAAAACTTGCAATGTTCACTTCTCAAATCATATTTATTTGAAAAAGAATAGAATTTAGTTTAGTTTTTATTTTTTTGTAAAAGAAGTATGAAGTGTGCAACAATGAGAGTGGGTTATTTAGATGCGGATTTTAGTTTTTTATAATAATGTATGTACATCTTTCAATGTTCACTCCTCGTTTACGAGCAGGAGGACGAGCTCCAAAAACGTTTCTCAGGTACAAGGAATATACATTATTTTTCTGTATAAAAAGTATGAAGTGTGCAACAATGTGGGTAGGTTTTTTAGATGCGGATTTTAGTTGTTTATAATAATGTATGTTCATCTTTCAATGTTCACTCCTTGTTTACAAGCAGGAGGACGAGCTCCAAAAACGCTTCTCAGGTACAATAAACATATTATTTTTCTGTATAAAAAGTATGAAGTGTGCAACAATCAAGGTATGGTTTTATGATGTGGAATAGTAGTTTTAATATTTGTGAATAGAAAACTTGCAATGTTCACTTCTCAAATCATATTTATTTGAAAAATAATAGAATTTTATTTAGTTTTTATTTGTTTGTTAAAAAAGTATGAAGTGTGCAACAATGTGGGTAGGTTTTTTAAATGCGGATTTTAGTTGTTTATAATAATGTATGTACATCTTTCAATGTTCACTCCTCGTTTACGAGCAGGAGGACGAGCTCCAAAAACGTTTCTCAGGTACAAGGAATATACATTATTTTTCTGTATAAAAAGTATGAAGTGTGCAACAATGTGGGTAGGTTTTTTAGATGCGGATTTTAGATGTTTATAATAATGTATGTTCATCTTTCAATGTTCACTCCTTGTTTACAAGCAGGAGGACGAGCTCCAAAAACGTTTCTCAGGTACAATGAACATATTATTTTTCTGTATAAAAAGTATGAAGTGTGCAACAGTAAGGGTATGTTTCTATGATGTGGAATAGTTGTTTTAATATTTGTGAATAGAAAACTTGTAATGTTCACTTCTCAAATCATATTTATTTGAAAAGTAATTGAATTTTATTTAGTTTTTATTTGTTTGTTAAAAAAGTATGAAGTGTGCAACATTGAGGGTGGGTTATTAATGCGCACGTTAGTCCTCTCTTACAACGTATGTCATTTTTAGAATGTTCACTTCTCGTTTACGAGCAGGAGGACGAGCTCCAAAAACGCTTCTCAGGTACAAGGAATATACATTATTTTTCTGTATAAAAAGTATGAAGTGTGCAACAATGAGGGTAGGATTTTAAGATGCGGATTTTAGTTGTTTCCAATAATGTATGTACATCTTTCAATGTTCACTCCTCGTTTACAAGCAGGAGGACGAGCTCCAAAAACGCTTCTCAGGTACAATAAACATATTATTTTTCTGTATAAAAAGTATGAAGTGTGCAACATTCAGGGTATGTTTTTATGATGTAGAATAGTTGTATTAATATTTGTGAATAGAAAAGTTGCAATGTTCACTTCTCAAATCATATTTATTTGAAAAGTAATTGAATTTTATTTAGTTTTTATTTGTTTGTTAAAAAAGTATGAAGTGTGCAACAATGTGGGTAGGTTTTTTAAATGCGGAATTAAGTTGTTTATAATAATGTATGTACATCTTTCAATGTTCACTCCTCGTTTACGAGCAGGAGGACGAGCACCAAAAACGTTTCTAAGGTACAAGGAATATACATTATTTTTCTGAATAAAAAGTATGAAGTGTGCAACAATGTAGGTAGGTATTTTAAATGCGGATTTTAGTTGTTTATAATAATGTATGTTCATCTTTCAATGTTCACTCCTCGTTTACAAGCAGGAGGACGAGCTCGAAAAACGCTTCTCAGGTACAAAAACATATTATTTTTCTGTATAAAAAGTATGAACTGTGCAACATTCAGGGTATGTTTCTATGATGTGGAAAAGTTGTTTTAATATTTGTGAATAGAAAACTTGCAATGTTCACTTCTCAAATCATATTTATTTGAAAAATAATTGAATTTTATTTAGTTTTTATTTGTTTGTTAAAAAAGTATGAAGTGTGCAACAATGTTGGTAGGTTTTTTAAATGCGGAAATAAGTTATTTATAATAATGTATGTACATCTTTCAATGTTCACTCCTCGTTTACGAGCAGGAGGACGAGCTCCAAAAACGTTTCTCAGGTACAAGGAATATACATTATTTTTCTGTATAAAAAGTATGAAGTGTGCAACAATGTGGGTAGGTTTTTTAGATGCGGCGTTTTGTTGTTTATAATAATGTATGTTCATCTTTCAATGTTCACTCCTTGTTTACAAGCAGGAGGACGAGCTCCAAAAACGCTTCTCAGGTACAATAAACATATTATTTTTCTGTATAAAAAGTATGAAGTGTGCAACATTCAGGGTATGTTTTTATGATGTGGAATAGTTGTTTTAATATTTGTGAATAGAAAACTTGCAATGTTCACTTCTCAAATCATATTTATTTGAAAAATAATAGATTTTTATTTAGTTTTTATTTGTTTGTTAAAAAAGTATGAAGTGTGCAACATTGAGGGTGGGTTATTTAGATGCGCACTGTAGTCCTCTTTAACAACGTATGTCATTCTTAGAATGTTCACTTCTCGTTTACGAGCAGGAGGACGAGCTCCAAAAACGCTTCTCAGGTACAAGGAATATACATTATTTTTCTGTATAAAAAGTATGAAGTGTGCAACAATAAGGGTAGGTTTTCAAGATGCGGATTTTAGTTGTTTCTAATAATGTATGTACATCTTTCAATGTTCACTCCTCGTTTACGAGCAGGAGGACGAGCTCCAAAAACGCTTCTCATGTACAATGAACATATTATTTTTCTGTATAAAAAGTATGAAGTGTGCAACATTAAGGGTATGTTTCTATGATGTGGAATAGTTGTTTTAATATTTGTGAATAGAAAACTTGCAATGTTCACTTCTCAAATCATATTTATTTGAAAAATAATAGAATTTAGTTTAGTTTTTATTTTTTTGTAAAAAAAGTATGAAGTGTGCAACAATGAGAGTTGGTTATTTAGATGCGGATTTTAGTTTTTTATAATAATGTATGTACATCTTTCAATGTTCACTCCTCGTTTACGAGCAGGAGGACGAGCTCCAAAAACGTTTCTCAGGTACAAGGAATATACATTATTTTTCTGTATAAAAAGTATGAAGTGTGCAACAATGTGGGTAGGTTTTTTAGATGCGGATTTTAGTTGTTTATAATAATGTATGTTCATCTTTCAATGTTCACTCCTTGTTTACAAGCAGGAGGACGAGCTCCAAAAACGCTTCTCAGGTACAATAAACATATTATTTTTCTGTATAAAAAGTATGAAGTGTGCAACATTCAAGGTATGGTTTTATGATGTGGAATAGTGGTTTTAATATTTGTGAATAGAAAACTTGCAATGTTCACTTCTCAAATCATATTTCTTTGAAAAATAATAGAATTTTATTTAGTTTTTATTTGTTTGTTAAAAAAGTATGAAGTGTGCAACAATGTGGGTAGGTTTTTTAAAAGCGGATTTTAGTTGTTTATAATAATGTATGTACATCTTTCAATGTTCACTCCTCGTTTACGAGCAGGAGGACGAGCTCCAAAAACGTTTCTCAGGTACAAGGAATATACATTATTTTTCTGTATAAAAAGTATGAAGTGTGCAACAATGTGGGTAGGTTTTTTAGATGCGGATTTCAGATGTTTATAATAATGTATGTTCATCTTTCAATGTTCACTCCTTGTTTACAAGCAGGAGGACGAGCTCCAAAAACGTTTCTCAGGTACAATGAACATATTATTTTTCTGTATAAAAAGTATGAAGTGTGCAATATTAAGGGTATGTTTCTATGATGTGGAATAGTTGTTTTAATATTTGTGAATAGAAAACTTGCAATGTTCACTTCTCAAATCATATTTATTTGAAAAATAATTGAATTTTATTTAGTTTTTATTTGTTTGTTAAAAAAGTATGAAGTGTGCAACAATGTGGGTAGGTTTTTTAAATGCGGAATTAAGTTGTTTATAATAATGTATGTACATCTTTCAATGTTCACTCCTCGTTTACGAGCAGGAGGACGAGCTCCAAAAACGTTTCTCAGGTACAAGGAATATACATTATTTTTCTGTATAAAAAGTATGAAGTGTGCAACAATGTGGGTAGGTTTTTTAGATGCGGCGTTTTGTTGTTTATAATAATGTATGTTCATCTTTCAATGTTCACTCCTTGTTTACAAGCAGGAGGACGAGCTCCAAAAACGCTTCTCAGGTACAATAAACATATTATTTTTCTGTATAAAAAGTATGAAGTGTGCAACATTCAGGGTATGTTTTTATGATGTGGAATAGTTGTTTTAATATTTGTGAATAGAAAACTTGCAATGTTCACTTCTCAAATCATATTTATTTGAAAAATAATAGAATTTTATTTAGTTTTTATTTGTTTGTTAAAAAAGTATGAAGTGTGCAACATTGAGGGTGGGTTATTTAGATGCGCACTGTAGTCCTCTTTAACAACGTCTGTCATTCTTAGAATGTTCACTTCTCGTTTACGAGCAGGAGGACGAGCTCCAAAAACGCTTCTCAGGTACAAGGAATATACATTATTTTTCTGTATAAAAAGTATGAAGTGTGCAACAATGAGGGTAGGTTTTTAAGATGCGGATTTTAGTTGTTTCTAATAATGTATGTACATCTTTCAATGTTCACTCCTCGTTTACGAGCAGGAGGACAAGCTCCAAAAACGCTTCTCAGGTACAATGAACATATTATTTTTCTGTATAAAAAGTATGAAGTGTGCAACATTAAGGGTATGTTTCTATGATGTGGAATAGTTGTTTTAATATTTGTGAATAGAAAACTTGCAATGTTCACTTCTCAAATCATATTTATTTGAAAAATAATAGAATTTAGTTTAGTTTTTATTTTTTTGTAAAAAAAGTATGAAGTGTGCAACAATGAGAGTGGGTTATTTAGATGCGGATTTTAGTTTTTTATAATAATGTATGTACATCTTTCAATGTTCACTCCTCGTTTACGAGCAGGAGGACGAGCTCCAAAAACGCTTCTCAGTTACAATGAACATATTATTTTTCTGTATAAAAAGTATGAAGTGTGCAACATTCAGGGTATGTTTTTATGATGTGGAATAGTTGTTTTAATATTTGTGAATAGAAAACTTGCAATGTTCACTTCTCAAATTATATTTATTTGAAAAATAATAGAATTTTATTTAGTTTTTATTTGTTTGTTAAAAAAGTATGAAGTGTGCAACATTGAGGGTGGGTTATTAAGATGCGCACTTTAGTCCTCTCTTACAACGTATGTCATTTTTAGAATGTTCACTTCTCGTTTACGAGCAGGAGGACGAGCTCCAAAAACGCTTCTCAGGTACAAGGAATATACATTATTTTTCTGTATAAAAAGTGTGAAGTGTGCAACAATGAGGGTAGGTTTTTAAGATGCGGATTTTAGTTGTTTCTAATAATGTATGTACATCTTTCAATGTTCACTCCTCGTTTACGAGCAGGAGGACGAGCTCCAAAAACGCTTCTCAGGTACAATGAACATATTATTTTTCTGTATAAAAAGTATGAAGTGTGCAACATTAAGGGTATGTTTCTATGATGTGGAATAGTTGTTTTAATATTTGTGAATAGAAAACTTGCAATGTTCACTTCTCAAATCATATTTATTTGAAAAATAATAGAATTTAGTTTAGTTTTTATTTTTTTGGAAAAAAGTATGAAGTGTGCAACAATGAGAGTGGGTTATTTAGATTCGGATTTTAGTTGTTTATAATAATGTATGTACATCTTTCAATGTTCACTCCTCGTTTGTGAGCAGGAGGACGAGCTTGTAAAACGCTTCTCAGTTACAATGAACATATTATTTTTCTGTATAAAAAGTATGAAGTGTGCAATATTGTGTGTAGGTTTGTATGATATGCAATAAATCTTAAAATGTTATTTGAATACTTTTCTTTAATGATTGTTGTTTTCGAACGCACAGAAGTACATTAAAGTGATAATATTATTATTGTTAGAATCCATTGAAATAGTTGGTATTGCAGCGGACTACTTGGTCGACTACGGTTTGGGAGCTGGGAGAGTTGGAGCCCGTTTCACAGACGTGCGACGCCATTACTTATTTTTCTTTCTCCAATCAGAATGAAGAAAGTACCAACATACATTTTGTGAATCTATTTCTAACTGCTAATTCGTTCGGGACAGATAAAAGGAGAAAAATATGAATTCATGTTCCCCAGTAATAACTAATAAATAAAGTGTACTCGCCAATAAATTTCTCCATTTCAACTAATGATGTTGATTTTTTTTTACTGACAAAAACGAATATACCATTTCGCTTTTGTTTGCTTAAGTTGGGCATCATGTATGGTGATGTCGACCCTCGACCTTTACTATCGATTACCGGCAAATGTAGCCATCTTTAGCGTTGCCGTTGTGTTTTGTATAGGTTACATTTTAATCTTCAAATTGAAAGCGTGCGCTTGGTTTTAATATAAAGGTAAGAACATTATTTGATAGGAAGTTAAAGGGAAGAAGGCATGTTACACACATTTTATAATGATTACTCTTTCCTGTAGGCCTGTAGGAGTTGAAATGAACCGAGGATTTAGAGGAGGGTACCCGGGCAGTAGGCCACCCAGAATACGAGGAGGAGGTTTTGGGCAAGGTGGTCCCGGATTCCAGGAGTATCGTGGAGGACCAGGAGGATTTCGTGGCCCCAGGGGTCGTGGTGGTAGCGGGCCTCCCTTTGGAGGTGGTTACCGTGGCGATCCGAGAGGTCGTGGCAGAGGGGGCGGGTTCCGTGGAGGATATGGCGGGAGTTATAATTCCCCAAACAGGTCACGTTATCCACCACCCACAGAAAATGAGAAGTACATCTTTCGAAAAGGCAATGGAAACCACTACCCAAATTACACAAAAACCACAGGATCAGTCCCTTTCAAAAGACTGTCTGAGCCAGATGTCGGCATCACTGAATACATTAGCACACATGAAGGATTTAATGGAATTATTAAGCAGAGGTTTTCTGATTTTCATGTAAACGAAGTTGATTCTGATGGAAATGTTGTAATATTGAATAACTTGGAAGTGCCCCAATTGAAGCAACAAGATGCGATAACATTGGAAGAAGTTCTTCCAAAAGAAACGGTGGACAAACTGCGCACGCTACTAACAGATTTCGGCAGAAACAATAAAGTAGAAATTGACGTTTCAGCAATGCCCAAAGATGAACGTAAAAGAATTCATATAGCGATACGAGGCGAGTTTGGTGATAAGTTAAACAGCAACACTAAAACTACTGGTGAAACAAAGATTTTGTTGATTGCCCGGTCAGATAAATCTGGTAAGTTATTATGATCTTATTTTATCGGAAGATATGCACTAAGCTTGCATTTTCGTTATGCAGAAAGCTGTATGTTGGGGGTATCGTAGGGTTGTGTAGGTCTACATCCTGAGGGGGCTAACCTCCACTTTTTCCTCATTAGATCCAAGTTGAAAACTGTAACTTTTGTTGCATCGAGTGTGAAACTAGGAGCCATTATTTTTAAGTTTTAAGAGTTGGCTATCCAATGCCAAAATAACATACGGTATGTTTGAATGTTGTCTTCGATTTCCCATTGCCTACCTAGGCCTAAGCCTAGGACATCAATCCGATAATGTTATTGAAGTCATAATGTAGATAGGCCTTGATCACATGTAGAAAAGTGAAATTGCATTTCTCCATGGTGCTATGTTTGTAGGGCCTAGTTATTTGGTTTGGGTAGGCCTACTAAAATTTATTACCGCCGTAGGCTACATATTTGAATTTTTATTTTTTAGACATAGTCCTAGGCCCCTACGTAGGCTATATACTTACTTTAGAATGATGTATTTCTCAATCCTATTACCTGTTGGACAAAATGAAACTTCCTTTAAAACATGCTGAGTATTTCTGACAGTAATAATTTCAAATTTTAGCCAAGCAAGATGTCCGACTACCTTGGCCAGAGGATAGGCCTGGCAAATACCTTCATTTTGTATTATATAAAGAAAACTTGGATACCATGGAAGCAGTGAATTACATCGCCAGCAGATTCAAGTGAGTTAGATACCAAATTGTGGCAAAGTTTGGAATCTTCTTAGGGCCATGCAAAATTAATTTACTTAACATAATACTGTATTATAAAAGGCCTATTCTTGATATTCACGTAATGTCACAGACATTGTTGGTGGCGATATTCCCGTTTATTAGGTCCCTATTGCTGTTCCTTCACAGAGCGGACATCATCCTGTAGGCCTACACTTGGTGATTGTTGTAGACCAAGAAATGAGCATCATACATACCAAGAATATGGTTTTTGATTGCCTACCCATGTAGAAAATAGTCCCATGTAGAAAATAGTCAAGATCTCTGAGGCTAACATCATCTACTTGGCCCAAAATGATTATAAAAATTATAATAAATTAATAATGCTCCTTTCTTGCTGCTGCTCACTGAAATTGTATGTAGGATGTTTATTCACCAAGTAACTTGAACTGTTCTACAATACATGTACATGTCTCCACAACTCTCCCTAGTCTTGGCTGTTTACGCCGTCCTGTCCAGACGAGTTTTGTACCGACAATCGGGATCTGTCAATACAAATCTCCATTTGTGCAGACAAGAGGTAATTTAGCTAGAAGTAGTGACAAAATGATGAAAACAAAATTCGCGATTTTTTTTAATGTGCGTTTTTTTTTCCTAAAATGTCATATTGTCGACAAATTACATAATTTAGATATGGAAAAAACACATTTTGAAATTGCCAAATATCACCGTTTCTCATTACGTGTATCTATATTCTCTATACAGTGCCTTGTTCTCAAACAGGATGAACCCGAGCATGGTGACCTACGCGGGAACTAAGGACAAGCGAGCGATGACCAGCCAGCTGGTTGCCATGTACAAAGTGGAGCCATCTCGGTTGATAGAGAAGTGCGCGAAGCAGAAGCGAATTACGTTTGGTAATTTTCAGTTCAAACCGGAGCCTCTGAAATTGGGTAGTCTTCTGGGGAATGAATTCAGAATAACTCTAAGGTGAGATTTGTTTAAATAAATGCTGTAGGCCTACAATACGATCTTGATTTACCTACCCCATACAATTATTTATGTATTTATTTTTTTAATTCACATTGATATTATAGTGTATACTTGGAGAGGCCAAAATGGCTGAGTTAATTGGCACTCGGAACAAGATAAACATGTTCTAGTGAGAGAAAAGGTACAGAAGGAAGAAAAAAAGCAACCTATCTACTTTTCAGGTAAGCTGTTGTCCTTCTGTACCTTTACCCTAACTAGAACATGTTTATCTTGTTCCGAGTTTTAATCTAGGCCTACATGAGAGATTAGGTATCCAAGCTAGATTCGGACTCATGCATTGAATTTGAATTTTAGTGTTTTTATTATTTTACTCTCTGAAAATTTTGGACAAGATAACATTGTCCGCACTAAATACTAATTCTAACTAGTCGAGTGTGGAATATCATTCAACAGCTTTGCCTTGCCAGTCAGATGACGAGGTAGGTAATAAATTGGCTCCCAACTCTATAGCATGATTATTCCGCTTCGTGACTCTTATTGTCCCTAAACAAACACATACTGATAACTATTTCAATATTGTTTAGCATTCTCAGAATAGAACTGAAAATGTTATTTGGCACGGTGTAATGCAACGCGTGCTTAAGCCAAAAAGTCTGGATCAAAAAAATGTTTGTTATTCAAGCAGTTGATGCTGATTAGCTCAGAAAGTCCAGGTCTTTCTGTAACTGGTTACCATATTATGAAATCAAAACCAGTTTGCAATTGAAAATAATTACTACACTGAGTATCTTGACCTTTATTTACTGTAAGCTAATTTTGTTCATCTTATTCTCCAGGAATGTGACTGGAACGGACGAGCAAATCGAACAGTCGATGACGAGTTTAAAAGAAAACGGTTTCATAAACTACTACGGGCTGCAACGATTCGGAAACAACTCCGAAGTTCCTACCTACGAGATCGGCCGCGAGTTGCTGCTCGGCAACTGGAAGAAGGTGGGTGGCGCTGCGTAACAATCTGCGGTACGAACAGGTCTTGTGCCGGCCGAGGGCTGCCGTGAAACCATAGCGTTGGCAGTTCTGTGTGATCACGGCGGAACTGCCGATATTGGAAAGAGTTTCTTGCCAGCTGGCAAGGTTTCGTCACATTGGACCTTGGTCCCAACCCATTGTTACCATCAGTCCGAATTACAGCTAGTGGACTTTGACTTCAAATCTGCCTAAAATAGTTAAATTTTTTCATTCGCTCGCTATCCAATACATCTTATCTTGTGTGGCTCGTTGGTCCGATGGGTTTATTCCTGTTTCCATGGTCCAGGGTGTAACAAAACCCATGATATAACACAATTCCCGGTTTGGGCTGAGGTTTCTATCAAAAACTTCAGACTTAAGTATAGGCCTACATGTAAACAATGACTGGAGCTGTCATAACAACAAAGCCCATAATGAATTGTGTACAGTATCCTAAATGTCCCCCACTGCAAATCACTTCTTGTAACCGAGTGTGTGGAATATAAATACAGAGTTATTTATTTACACCAGTACTATGTATTTAAATAACGTTATGTGACAGGTCTCTACAACTTTCCACAGGTGGTGGAGCTGATCCTGAAACCGCGTCGCAACGACAGCAACCTGGAAGTTAACCACGCCCGCCAGGTGTGGTGGGAGACGGGGCACGCGAACCAGGCGTTCAACATCATGAACAGACAGGACTACTCCATAGAAGGTGCGTTCTGGGACGCTTTAGAGCTAATAAGTGGGGGGGGGGGGAACACACGCAAACCAGGCGTTCAACATCATGAACTGACTGGACTACTCCATAGAAGGTGCTTTCTGGTACACTGTAGAGCCGCCTAATAAATAGGGGGAGGCAGGCGGACCAGGCGTTCAACATCATGAACTGACAGGACAACTTCATAGAAGGTGCGTTCTGGAATACTCTAGAGCTGCCCAATAAGTAGGGCACACACACACACATGCTAACCATGGCTATCAACATCATGAACAGACAGGACTACTCCATCCAACAACTGCGTGGACCGAGCTGAGAATGTACATTGTAACATTTGCCGGTCTGCTTGTAGGTAAGCTGCTGGCCGGCGTGGGGAGTCATGGACAAAACAACTGCGTGGACCGAGCTGAGAATGTACATTATAACACTTGCCGGTCTGCTTCTAGGTAAGCTGCTGGCCGGCGTGGGGAGTCGTAGACAGAACAACTGCGTGGACCGAGCTGAGAATGTACATTATAACACTTGCCGGTCTGCTTGTAGGTAAGCTGCTGGCCGGCGTGGGGAGTCATGGACAGAACAACTGCATGGACCGAGCTGAGAATGTACATTATAACACTTGCCGGTCTGCTTCTAGGTAAGCTGCTGGCCGGCGTGGGGAGTCGTAGACAGAACAACTGCGTGGACCGAGCTGAGAATGTACATTATAACACTTGCCGGTCTGCTTCTAGGTAAGCTGCTGGCCGGCGTGGGGAGTCGTAGACAGAACAACTGCGTGGACCGAGCTGAGAATGTACATTATAACACTTGCCGGTCTGCTTGTAGGTAAGCTGCTGGCCGGCGTGGGGAGTCGTAGACAGAACAACTGCATGGACAGAGCTGAGAATGTACATTGTAACACTTGCCGATCTGCTTGTAGGTAAGCTGCTGGCCGGCGGGGGGAGTCGTAGACAGAACAACTGCATGGACAGAGCTGAGAATGTACATTGTAACACTTGCCGGTCTGCTTGTAGGTAAGCTGCTGGCCGGGGTGGGGAGTCATGGACAGAACAACTGCGTGACCGAGCTGAGAATGTACATTGTAACACTTGCCGGTCTGCTTCTAGGTAAGCTGCTGGCCGGCGTGGGTAGTCATGGACAGAACAACTGCGTGACCGAGCTGAGAATGTACATTGTAACACTTGCCGGTCTGCTTGTAGGTAAGCTGCTGGCCGGCGTGGGTAGTCATGGACAGAACAACTGCGTGACCGAGCTGAGAATGTACATTGTAACACTTGCCGGTCTGCTTCTAGGTAAGCTGCTGGCCGGCGTGGGGAGTCATGGACAGAACAACTGCGTGGACCGAGCTGAGAATGTGCATTGTAACACTCGCCGGTCTGCTTCTAGGTAAGCTGCTGGCCGGCGGGGGGAGTCATGGACAGAACAACTGCGTGGACCGAGCTGAGAATGTACATTGTAACACTTGCCGGTCTGCTTGTAGGTAAGCTGCTGGCCGGCATGGGGAGTCTTAGTCAGTACAACTGCGTGGACCGAGCTTAGAATGTGCCTTGTAACACTTGCCGGTCTGCTTCTAGGTAAGCTGCTGGCCGGCGTGGGGAGTCGTGGACAGAACAACTGCGTGGACCGAGCTGAGAATGTGCATTGTAACACTCGCCGGTCTGCTTCTAGGTAAGCTGCTGGCCGGCGGGGGGAGTCATGGACAGAACAACTGCGTGGACCGAGCTGAGAATGTACATTGTAACACTTGCCGGTCTGCTTGTAGGTAAGCTGCTGGCCGGCGTGGGGAGTCGTAGACAGAACAACTGCGTGGACCGAGCTGAGAATGTACATTGTAACACGTGCCAGTCTGCTTGTAGGTAAGCTGCTGGCCGGCGTGGGGAGTCATGGACAGAACAACTGCGTGACCGAGCTGAGAATGTACATTGTAACACTTGCCGGTCTGCTTCTAGGTAAGCTGCTGGCCGGCGTGGGGAGTCATGGACAGAACAACTGCGTGGACCGAGCTGAGAATGTGCATTGTAACACTCGCCGGTCTGCTTCTAGGTAAGCTGCTGGCCGGCGGGGGGAGTCATGGACAGAACAACTGCGTGGACCGAGCTGAGAATGTGCATTGTAACACTCGCCGGTCTGCTTCTAGGTAATCTGCTGGCCGGCGTGGGGAGTCGTAGACAGAACAACTGCGTGGACCGAGCTGAGAATGTACATTGTAACACTTGCCGGTCTACTTCTAGGTAAGCTGCTGGCCGGCGTGGGGAGTCGTGGACAGAACAACTGTGTGGACCGAGCGTAGAATGTACATTGTAACACTTGCCGGTCTGCTTGTAGGTAGGGATGCACATCGACACTTTTTTCATTATCGATTATCGAAACGGCAGTGTCATTATCGAATCGATATTATCGATAATATCGATACATTGATAAACAAATTTCAGTAAAGGCTCGTCCACACAAAAACATAAGATTTAAGGTTTAACGCATAGTCGTAACATTGGAACATAGGAAACACGTACTAACGTTCACACAAATGTTTAAGCATAAGCACAAGCATAAGCGTAAGCATAACGCATAAGAAAGTTGAACAATGATCAACTTTATGCTTAAACCTTAAAACAACGCACGAAAAACTTGAGTCAAAGAAGCATCTACTTTAAAAGGTTATGACTACCACAGTCATGTAGTGGCCTACGTCACCGAATAATAATAATAATAATATATATATAATAATATATAGTAGGCTAATATATACATAATAATATATAGAATAATTATGTTGTACAGTATTCGGCCGCAACCTCCAAAGAACTTCAACGAGTGCCATGCCTTCTCATAAACTCTTTGTGCTTAGCTTACGTTTGTATGTGTACCGGAGCCCTTATGCGTTAAACCTTAATCCTTAAAACTACGCTTATGCTTATGCTTATGTTTTTGTGTGGACTCGCCTTAAGTAAAAAAAAAAAAAAAAAAAATCGGAAATTAAAATAAACAAGCTCTTATACCTGTCGCTCTTGTCTTCGTTCTGCGTCTGCCAATCGCCCCCCCCCCCCCCCCCCCCCCGACTTCCCGAATCAAACTTTAGCTTGTTCCGAGGTAAGCGGAACCTACCTCAAGGCGTGTGACAAGTGCGAGCCGTAACAAGAGCTCTCATTCCCGATCTCGTCTTGTTCTGCGCCTGCCGACCGGTTTATCCCCCCCCCCCCCCCCCCGACTGCCCGCCTAGACCTGTGCTCAGGCGAAGGCCCGAGCGCCGAACGAACATTTGCCGTTGGGTCTAGTGACAGCAGCAGATGGCCGGCTGACCTTGCTTGGCCTTGAATACCTCGGGTGAGGATTATAGCAGGAAAGTGTAGGCAAGGCTTATGTTATGCGTACACACACTACATAGATATCAAACAATGCGTTTATTAGACATATTAGGCTAAACAGTTTGCGGGGCATTCTGTCTGAATGTATAAACAAAATACGTTTTAGGCCTATGAAAAATAAAACTAGGCAACATTACACACACACTAAACTGTCAGTCAAAGGTCATATGACGGCGGCCGCAAACGAAGGCGAAGCCACTTACAGCGGCGAGGAAAACAAAAACAAAATCGACACTTACAGCGGCGATCAAAACGAAACGTGAGCGTGCTACTTGACCTACCGATAAGACTATCTAATGCAGACTGAAGTGGATAGCCTTGGTGGATGGCGTCGGGCGTGTTCGACAATCATCGTCAACGTTCGTAGTATCACGCTGTATTAGCGAGAGATAGTTCCAAGCGCGGGAAAATACGAATTGAGTATTTCGGTCCACATTCAAGTGTTTATTGATTTTTCGATTATCGATAATGAGATTTCATTATCGATTCTCTAAAATTTTACCAATATTGATTATCGATCGATAATATCGATTATCGTGTGCATCCCTACTTGTAGGTAAGCTGCTGGCCGGCATGAGGAGTCATGGACAGAGCAACAACTGCGTGGACCGAGCGTAGAATGTACATTGTAACACTTGCCGGTCTGCTTGTAGGTAAGCTGCTGGCCGGCCTCGTGAAGCGTGGAGAGACCAACTACATGGACGCGCTGGAGAACGTGCCTCGTAACACGCGCCTGCTGTACCTGCACGCCTACCAGAGTCTTGTGTGGAACAAGGTGGTGTCGAGGCGGGTCAAGGAGTTTGGCTTGAAGCCCATCGTCGGGGACTTGGTGCTGTTAGGTTGGTACTTACTTCACTTGTGCGGCGTTCGATTGGTATTGGTTTGAGATTGTTCTGTGACTGGCAACGGTCGCACGCATGTAGATTTAAAGATAGCAGGATAAAATGGTCTTGTGCTACTTTTCTTGTGCTGACGGAGAACAGTCCAATATCTAACCAACCTAATTTTATACTTCTCTAGTTCCTGTTGCTAGTGCTGACAAAATATAGCTGTCCAATAATGCCACCTAATGTTCTACTTGTCTAGCTCTAATGAATACTTAGAATCGTTCCAGTGATGATACTTTTTCCCATGTATTGCACATTTGGTGAAGCCCCAAACACTTGTGCTGCCTAATTTGTGATACTAGTTCACTCTACTATGCGGAAAACTTCCAGTACGTTGCACGTAGGCCTATGTATGAAAAGCACCACAAATATGTTTGAAAGAATACCGCAAACCTCTTGATTCTTTTTTGGAAAAACACTCTAGAATCGACGACGATTCATGCGACGCTAGATTTAACCGTGTGAGGTCAGCACAAAAAAAGTTTAAATAAAATAATTCATTGTCGACCCATTCAGGCTGAACAAGTGATTTTCAGTGGTGGACATTGCCATATGTACAGTCAAACCCGCCTAATACGTTTTCAAAGTGACACCTTAAATTAAACGTATCTCGGGGGAAAACGTACTAAAACCCAAAATTTATTTTTAACTATTTTTGTGGTCGCACCTGTGTCAAAACATCATCTATGCCTACGGGCACCCAGGGGGCAATGAACTAGTGTGAAATTACCAACATCGCTCGTGATGAACTGTGGAATGCAAGCGGGCAAGGGGGTTCAGGGATTAGGGTCGTGTTCAGGCAGTGAGCCCCCCCTCCTTCCCGGCCGACAGTCGCAAGCTTTGTCTAGCTAGGCGCTAGCGAGTGGCCTTGGCCGGCAGGCGGGCAACTGCTAGCTCCCTTCTCACCCTCTAAGCGACCAACACTTATCTGGCAACAGCTTAGCCGGCGGCCGGCCAATGACAGTTCGCATGTCAGTAACCAAAGACTGACTGGCAGCAACTGGCAGCTTCGCCTACGCTGTAGTCTTCACGTAGACTTGACCTTGGGCGGCCCGCGCATGCGCAGATGATGCACAACACACGTGCAGTGGGAGGCCGGTACCAATTGTAACGTCGCTACAAATGTGGGTCGAGAACTATCTCGCATGCCAAAGATTTGTGAAAACGTATCTCACGGGCAAGCAAGACATAAATCGATGGTTATTTTCGCGTATTAGGCGGGAAAACGTAACGTACGGGAACGTTTTGCACGGGTAATTTTAACATAACACTTATGGATGTATTTTCAAGACCTATAATTTTGGACGTCATCAGGGGGAAAATGTAATGAAAGGGAACGTTTTAGACGGGTTTGACTGTATTATGTGTCTGGTGTGGCAGATCTGTAGTTCACATACAAAAAGGCCTACATATACATAAACATGGCTGAAAGAAAACTATCAAGTTCTGAATAACCACCATCTCCTAATACTTGTAGTACTTGGCCCTAGAGCAACCTGCCATTCAACAAATGTTACATGGCCAGCATTGTAAGAGCCGTACCTGCTTGAACATAAAGTGAGAACTCGACTCACATATCAATCAGTGAGCTCACCAACTCCAGTCTCCCTCCCAGCCCTAACGTCCGGTACCCGACCTTCACACCCACTCTTCTAGTTAACCTCGCTTACGTCCAACACCAACCCCGCATGAAATGTGTAAATATTCTATGTATTGTGATTGTCTTAGATTTAGTTACCTCTGTTGTCTGCTATTGTCGAGTGACTGAGGCCCCGTTTGGCCGAAACAGTCGCGTCTATGTTTTTGTGTGTTTGTTTTATGTGTATCAGAAAGTTGTCAACAGTCAAGTACAAGTTAAGCTGTTGGGTTCCGTCTACCTAAGCTTCGACGTAGCGTTCGTGACGCCTGGTGGTATACATGCGTGTCTCCATGGATCCGTTGTGTTTCAGACGAAATAAAGAGCGAGGTCTTCTTCGAAGAGTCGATGCTCGAGGAGGAGGAGGCGAAAGCAGCGG
Organism: Isoperla grammatica; assembly: GCA_945910005.1. Taxonomy (NCBI): domain Eukaryota; kingdom Metazoa; phylum Arthropoda; class Insecta; order Plecoptera; family Perlodidae; genus Isoperla; species Isoperla grammatica. The sequence goes on from OX246748.1 coordinate 28,344,408, forward strand.
AGAAGACCGAGGGGGACAAACCGGAGGACGGCGAGGAAAAGTCGGCGGGTAAAGGAACGGAAGTCACAATAGAAGAGAAGGAGATCAAGATAGAAGAGCAGGAGGTCGCGACCGAGGGAGAGGAGCCCGAGGAAGCAGAGAAGGCCGGGGGTGACGCCGCGACCGAGGAAGCTGCGGCTAAGGAAAAGGTTCGTGCTCGCTTTCAGAGGGTTCCCATTCGCGTCGCTGTTCAGTAACGTTTTTCACTATATTCAAAGTGTAGGGTTAGGCCCTGGGTCTAGGCATAGGCAGATAATGCTAGAGTCTAGGGCCTAGACCTATTAACTACATCATGTAGGCCTATGTAGCACACTTGTAAGTCAAGTATATTATTAGAGATCCAAGTATATTATATAAGATCCTAACGCTGAGCCTAGGCTAGGGTGACATAACCTCGTAATTTACCATCAAAATCATGACACTGAATCATTCCAGTTGACTGGAAAATTAAGCGTTAAACGACCAGAGAATGGTGGTTTAAACTAAACTCCGTTTAGTGAGATTTAAACGAGCTTTCCAAAGTGTGTGGGACGCTCAAGAAAGATAAACCGAGTTTAACACTAGGTGAAACCGGGCCTTAGCTAAATTTAAATTAAACTTGAGTGCACTTTTATAGGACACTTTTAGCAACATTTTGGACTTAACGGTAAAGGGTAGTCTCACTGTAAAAACCGCGCCAAATTAACGTTTTTAATTTATATTTTGAGAACACTACACAATATTGAAAAAGTGATGATTGAGCATAACTGTTTTGTAAGAGCTACAATCTGGATTAACAAAATTTCAAATATTTCTATTAGGGATGACATCGGGTAATAAAATTCGGAACCGGTTCCAGCTCTCATATTACCCGGGTACCCGAATCCTGAAAACGTATTTTTCGATGTGTAGGCTTGATTTGAAGGTCCTCGCTGCCCTTGTGAAGTGCGCGAGGAGCAAAGACGAGGGACGAATGATATGCATGCCGCCCGCTCGTATAGCCCCTTGGAATACGCCTGCAGTAATCACGTCGAGTAAAACAAACTTTTCTCAATACACAACAGAAGCACGTACATAAAACATTTTTTTTTTTTTTTTTTTTTTTCATATGCCCACATTTGGCTTAATCAGGCCATCATGTAAGATCTGGTCAACCAGTAGAGACAGGCCTCCATTTCTTCTCTCTTCATGCCGTTAGGCAATGCGTCACGTTCTGTTTTAAGTTTACTACATCTGAAGAGGTGATTCCTGTCCTGTTCCTCCACTCCACATAGCTTGCAGATACTAGTCTCAAATATTCCCATCCGGTGCAGGTGCTTCCCCAATAGGTCATGTTGTGTGTTAAGCCTGAATTGCGCGGTTTCTATTCTTCTGCTGAATTTGTGGGGGGTTTGTCTTGTGATGAAAACATGATATTTTAAGGAAAATAAATAGTAGGCCTAATGGAACAAGTATTAGCAAGAATGTTCACCAGAATGTTAAATAAAGAACAAACAGTAACGAATGCAAGTCGGCTCGCGTCTGTTCTGTTCCCCGCCAAGGATGTGTTGTGGAAGGGTGGGAGAAGGGTCGGCACCCAACGTACCTGCTGGCTCCATCGAAATCAACCGCAGCAATACTGGCGCGTAAATTTAGCCTAGAAACCGACTAAAGCAGGGTTGCCACAAAGTAGTTTTTTAAATCCTCTGAAGATACCAAAAAAATCCTCAAAAATCCTCCAAAACACATTTATTCTGCTGTAACTTAGCATATAATTTGTGAAAGAATAAAAAAAATTTTTAGGTTATGTTTATTTTTAGGTTATGCATTATGCCAGATCATCTTTAAGAATTTACCTCTCCATTATAATTTATTTATAAATAAATAAATAATAAATTAATTTGTATAAACAAGAAACCAGGTAAAATAACAGCATAGACTCATATCAAAAGTCAGTCGTCACGTCACGGGCTCACGCTCACGGTTCTGCTTGTTACCAACGAGGCACGGGCAACTATCCTACACTAAAAGAACACACACATTTTGCAAAGTTGATGATAGAGGACGCTATGGGGGGGGGCTTACTACTACTACTACTACGACCAATCACAACGCTTTAGGTACCGCATTGGCTGTCTCCCACACAAGCTCCACCCTCTGCTTGCTAGTATAGCAAGACAACTTACAAAAACACAGTTGAAATCTCGATATTTCACACGTGTTTTGAGACATCGTGTCTATGCTGCGGGTTCAAGTGTAGATTGTCCAACTTTACTTTTTACATTATTAAATCGTTCTTTATGGCGGAATTTTCAAATTGTAGTAAATTTCACGGTTTTTACAATAATGGTAGAAAATCCGCCAATTTGGCGGTTAATCCTCATGTCCGCGAGGCACCCTAAAAATCCGCAAAAGAGGATAAACTCCGCAAAAACGGCAACCCTGGACTAAAGAATTACCCGGACCCGAAAAACGGCTCCGGGTTAATATTTAAAGCCGGGTACCCGATGTCATCCCTAATTTCTATCATTACTGTTGTTATTTGAGAAACCAATTAAGGAATTAATTATTAATTGATTTTTTAAATAACAACCGTAATGATAACAATATTTAAAATTTTGTTAATCCAAATTGTAGCTCTTACGAAACATGTCTTGCTCAATCATCACTTTTTCAATATTGTGTTGTGTTCTCAAAATATAAATTAAAACCGTTAATTTGGCAAAAACAAATAACTTATGATAGGCCTATATACATTAAATGAAGACACGTACAAATGGTTCAGTTTAACATGATTATGAGTGCGCATTTTAGAATATGGTATATTTAATGCCAGAGCCCTGGGTCGACTAGGCTAGCTATGTATGTACAATGTACATACTAGTTTGGACTCAATTGACTCAAATTGTAGGCCTAGCCCAGGGTTGCCATTTTTGCGGAGTTTATCCTCTTTCGCGGATTTTTAGGGTGCCTCGTGGACATGAGGATTAACGGTCAAATTGGCGGATTTTCTACTATTGTAAAAACCGTGAAATTTACTATAATTTGAAAATTCCGCTATAAAGAACGATTCAATAACGTAAAAAGTAAAGTTGGACAATCTACACTTGAACCCGCATCATAGACACGATGTCTCAAAACACGTGTGAAATATCGAGATTTCAACTGTAGCAGAGGGTGGAGCTTGTGTGGGAGACAGCCAATGCGGTACGTTAAGCGTTGTGATTGGTCTAGTTGTAAGTAGCGTCCTCTATTGTCAACTTTGCAGAACGTGTGTGTTCGTTTAGTGTACGATAGCCCGTACTGTTGCCTGTGCCTCATTGCAGTCGTTGGTAACAAGCAGAACCGTGAGCCCGTGACGTGACGACTGACTTTTCTCTATATATTTATATGAATCTATGCTGTTATTTGCCTGGTTTCTTGTTTATATAGTATATTATATATAAATAAATTTATTATTTATTATTTATTTATATATAGGGTAAGGGAACCGGTTGTGGATCGGGGATGGGTTGTGGATCAAAATTTTTAGAAGCCCCTAGTTCCACATATGGCTGCTAGATGGCACTGGTGTATTTTTTCTATGAACTTTGCAGCTTTAAGTGCAAGAAGTACCCAATGTGGCCACACTGTGGCATCACATGAGTAAATTAGAACTATTTAATTAACCAGTGTTTGCAAATGGCCTCCAAGAAGGAACATCTATTAGTCAAATCTACTGAAGAAATTGATATCTCCTAAAGTATTTTAAGTATGGCTTTCAAACTTTGCATTAGTGAACATTATAACTAGTAGTATGTATTAAAAATAATAGCACCAAGAGTTCAAAAGTTTTTATGTGCATGCGGGTGGATAATACAGAGGCCTAATTTTGGCTGTCATGAGCTTGGGCCAAGCCTAGGCCATGTGCAACAGGATCTTGGTTTAACCATATCTTTTGCATTTATGAGGTGATAGCTTAAACTAACTGTGTTTTTAGGAAGTATTGACTTTATTATTTAGATTAGAACCACGTGGTATTACTTTAACATTGTTGCTACTTTTTTTTAGGTTAATAAGAAGTCTTTCAATTCAAAGCTAAATTCTATTTTTTATTTAGTTACTGCCTGTTTTACTTAGTTTAATTGCTGACAGAATACAGGCCCATCAGACCTAAGAATTTGTGTAGGCCCACTTTATCAATCTGATACCTATGAAGAGGAATTCTTCCCAGGAACGATTATTGAAAAAAAAGAGGAAGTGTTCGCGTCAGTGTGATGGTCATGAAGGATGGAGGTGGCCAGAGGAGCCAGACATCCACTGGTATCCTGACAAGGATGTTATTAAAAAAATAAAGCCTCCAAAACTGATAAATGCACGAGGTGTTTGCGAGATCCCTGAAATTGTTCATTGTCGGCGCGGGCGGTAAAAAGTAGGCCTTACGTCCGTTCTTTCAACTAAAATATTTACAATTAAACCTTGTAGACCCAAATGCACCTTAGTATACTTATTTTTAATACATACATATTTATAGATAACTCACAATTAAGGTAAAAAAAGTAAAATACTTGTCCATATAGTGATTCCTGAACATTTTGATCCACAACCAATCCGGGTACTAAATGTGGATCAGTATGAATTTCTATAAGAGATACTTAAAAATTACAGACTGCGGTCACATTTCCATGTTTTATAAGAAGTATTAAGCCTCTGATTTCAGTTTCGTTATGATTAAGATCGTGATCCACAACTAGTGACACGTCATGAGTTCTGGATCAAGCGCGACTTTTACTTGTCTATTTTTTCCCTGGAGGTAATCATATTATTTTGTTTCATACTAAATGTTATTTAGTACTACATATAAAACTGTACAAATGATAATTTTTTGGAACATACAAAATGAAAATCAATGACCTAAAAAGTTATTTTTGCTTAGCTAGATCCACAACCAGTTCCCTTACAGGCCTATAAATTATAATAGAGAGGTAAATTCTTAAAGATCATCTGGCATAACGCATAACCTAAAATTTCTTTTATTCTTTCACACTTTATAATATGCTAAGTTACAGCAGAATAAATGTGTTTTGGAGGATTTTTGAGGATTTTTTTAGTATTATCAGAGGATTTAAAAAATTACTTGGTGGCAACCCTGGCCTAGCCTATAATATGTGAGACCTGTTACATGTACACAGGGTTAGGCCTAGCCTACCATGACACAGTGATTAGTAGGCCTACTAGGTCCTGGGCCTAGGCACAGACAACAGGTAGCCTAGGGCATTGGGTATAAAGTAGGGCCTAGGGTAGGGCCTACGCCTAGCCCAAGGACATATTAGAACAAAAACCTGTTACAGTGTGCAATGTATAGGGGTTGATGTGTGGCGGCCTAGGCTACACGTACTTGGTACAAGCACAAGTCTAACCTTCTTGACAGCTCGGTAACTGAGGCTCGACAACGACCAATCACAGCGTGTGTTACAATTTTTCTCCGTTTAACTAATTTAACTGGCGAATGTCATGGTGGAACCCGTCAAAACTAAACCACCATTTTGAACCACGTTTACTTAAATGGAGAAAATTAACTAACTGGTTGTTTAGGGTACTTTGGTGAAACTGGGCCTAAGTAATAGATAGAAATGTAAATTATTTTACATAGGTGTATGCCTATATTTTTCCCCCAAACAGAGACCATTTCACTTTCAGCATCTGACCCAACTTGTCAGGTTATGTTATCAAATGGTATAATTTAAAATTTTATAATTTGATTTTCAGGTTCTCAAGGAGGAGGAAGTAAAAATACCCGAGAAACTGTCTAAACGTCCAGCCGTTAAGTCTCTAACCGAAGAAGACTTGGCGAACTACACAATAGGAGACATCATTCTCCCGCTGCCCGGGTTCGACGTAGTTTTCCCGGACAACTGCGTGAAGGAATGGTACGAGGAATACCTCAAAGTGGATGGCTTGTCCATTGCAGGGATGAAGCAAAAAGTCAAGTAAGTGGAACTGCTTCATTGTTGATTTTCAGTTGGGGAATTTAATTTAAAGCGACTGAGCCAACCCTGCAGGCTTCGAACACCATCGACGAGTGATCAATGACCAACCAAAGATCGATATTTTAAGTATGACATATGTGGATCAGTAAGTGGACAGTGCGAACACCTGTGGGCAAATAAACAAGATCGTTTCAGAACAACTTTGAATTTATCGAGTGCTTCTATCTAGTCTGGTTCTCAACCCGTCGGTCTGTTGCAGGAAGTACTCGCTGGGTGGCGCTTACCGCAAGCTGATCATCGTGCCCGAGCGCTTCAAGTGGCGAACCATACGCTACACGGACCCCGACAAGGCGCTCATCCTCTCCGACCTGGACAAGGTCAACGGGGTCGCCGAGCCGGAGGACGAACCGGAGGGCAAGTACCGCGCCCTCCTTCTCGACCTCCAGCTGCCGTCCTCTGCATACGCGACCATGGCGCTTCGCGACGTGCTCAAGCGCGACACCTCCACTTCGTACCAGGCCACGCTCAACTCTTACCACGAGAAGGGGCTCAAGCGCGAGGGGGAGGGCGAGGCTGGGGAGGGGACGGAGGCCAAGAAGGTGCGGGGCGACGTGGAGGAGGAACCGGAGGTCGCGGCGCCGGAGGGCAACGGCAAGGCAGAGGTCGACGACAAGGCGGAGGTCGATGACCGGCCGGAGGTCATGGAGGTGGAGGACGCCGACGTTGTGGAGATTGACGGAGCGAAATGAGGGGTCGAATCGGCTCGACCTCCCTTTAACCGCGTCGGTCTCGTGCCGGCGATACAGTTTGTGATTACGCCGGTCGCTCTTCGGGAAGTTGTTTATTAAATATGTAGGTTTCGATGAAGGATTTTACGAGTTCGGACCTAAATGAGGATTTCGACCGGGTGTGTTCTTTTTTATCTTTTTTTTTTAAAACGCATAACAATCTCTAGACCTTGAAAAGCATTTTAATGTAATTGTGCCGGTAATGTCCAGCCAGGTATGTAGGCCTACATACGTCAAGGCCACGATGAAAATAATTTTATGTTGCAGTTATAAGTTCTTCACCGAGATGAATCTCTCACTGTCGAATAGTAATAACGTAGAAGCAGTGACTGTTTCTTGTTGTGTACGACCAAAAACATCACGTGAATTACCACAGGGTGCTCAAGTGGTAGGCCTATTGGATCTTTTTAATTAGTAATTTGTTTTACTATTTGGGCTTAAATTATGTTAATAATCAAATGATGAATGTTAGAAACTCTTATTGTTAAGCCATTACAATATGTATTCTCTGCGATTGAAACTAAGTTAATTTGCAAGTGTTGTGTTGAACAGTTTTCTGGAAATTTAATAAAGGTAATTAGGCCTGTCTTTTCTACCGTGTCCCTCATACAGAACTTGTTTGGACTTTTGCCATCCTTGAACAAGTTTGAAAGAAACAATGAGTCAGTGGTTAATTAGGCTTTATTCCATGTTTGTACTCTAATGTTGTATAAGTTAAGAATTACTATTTCTATTGCACAGTGTATGTACATTTTAAGTTTCTAGTGCAATCCTGTTACTATGTTTATGGTTAAAATTGCAATTGTCATGATAGGCCTAGGAGAATGTGCACAGATTTTAGCTGCAGATTAGGTATTTAAACAAAGACTATTCTTCGTGTGAGGGTGTCTCAAATGTGTTCGCCAATGTAATGTTTAATTACATTTTCCGTTCCATATTCTTAGTGAATCTTTTACAATTTACAAATTACATCATGTTTGTAAGTTGTAACACTTTAAAAATGTAATACTTAAAAAGTATAATTCATTAATAAATAACATTCATTTATATAAATATGTGTTGTACTTACTTAATTTGGATATTATTATGGACTAGTCAGTATTGTTACGTAGCGTACTACTTTTAACATGTGACGATAGTGACTTGCGAGACCGTAATATTCACTTCAGCGAAGACATTTTTAATTTTTATGGTTACGGCGTAATGAATGTGAAGAGTTATTTCATTATTTACTGCATGTAGTTCTTAGAGAAAGTTGGATCTGTGTGTAGTCATTCCATTCCAAGCAGAATTTATTTACATACATTTTATTCATGAAAACATTAGTATAATTTGACAAAAACAACATTTATTATAATATCGTGCAGAGATACAAACTAACAGGTACATTTTGCTACAAACATCTATGGCTGTCCAATGACGATCTTCATATTTTGCTACTAACATCTATGGCTATCCAACGACGATCTTCATATGAATTATGTTTTAAAATGAGAAGTTATCAGCGTGCTAAAGCATGTCTGTAGCTTTATCAAAGATCGTGCTAAAAATGATCGGAATTTTCTGGGTGGTTAAACAGTTGGATTGACTTGAATATTCGGAGATAATAAACTACATATTTACAATATTGATCTCTAATCGTAAATGCTCGGATACAGAAATTTAGTTGTAGCTCATATTTACATGTTGATTATGCTTCAGTATACTGGCCACGTCAGCTTGCATGCATAGCATAGCCTGCAAGTCTACTAGAGACAGTGACGCCGTATAAGGTGGGTGAACATGACTCGAACCTCCTGCAGCAGGCAAACAATACTGGCTTTGAATATTAGAAGCTACACTATTTACAATGTTGTTCTTCAGCCACAACTCTTCTAAATTGAACACATTGTTTGTCAATGGCAAAGAAAGTCCAAAGAAAAGATCAGAATAATTAAACAGTCTGGAAAAGTCACTAGTGTGAGTTCCGTTGACAGCCGTGTTTTTAAAACTTGCGTTGGCGGCCTTTACGAGATCGAGCTGTTTGGCGGATGCTTTCACTTCGTTATCGTCGAGACGTTTCGAGAATGTTTTATGACTAGTTTTGAGATTGGAACTTGCAGTTGTGGTTGCATCTTGTTCGTATGGTTGTAGCTTGAGGTTGTTAGTGTAGCAGCGAGGTGTCTCGGAAGAGTTCGGGTAGTCGTACGGAGTCTGATTGCACGAGGGTGTACTTGTAGCGTCCTGGTGGTGTGTCTTGGTGTGAGCTCGCAGGTTGCATACCAGGGCAAACTTCTTGCCGCATATTCCACACGGGTGTGGTCGGTCTCCTAAGGACACAGATATCAGTACCATGTAGACGTAGATATTTATTAGCCTATATCAGATTCAGTGGGTTGGCTACCGTATACAATGATATTTTGTATAATTTTTATTATTAACACCAGAACTTGTGAGTACATGGTTCTCCGCAAGCGCAAATGGTGACAGCAAACAAATATCGTTTTGATCACTGAATATTCGAGTTGTCCATGCTAGTATTATACAATATTAATCAACATTCTTTTTCTAAAGCATACACTATAAAAATGTAATAAAATATACATAAGCAATATTTACATTTTCAAAGCATCCTACAATGTTTTGAGATCATGTATGGTATAGTACGTAGTAAAATTCCTTTAGTATAGTCGTCGTACAACAACTTCGGTAATGCTTCCGTAACGGGTGGGTGAGCGGCAGCCAACCAGCGGCCGTGGCTAATTCAAATACCTGCTCGGATTCATCGATTGATGAAGAAAGCGTTCGGAGTTGCTGTACGACTACTATAGCATACTTTTAATTTGAACTTGTAACACATTTTATTTCTTTTGACGTATCATTGTTGAATATACCTGTGTGTAGGAAGGCGTGATTCTTCAGGTTGGTCTGCTTGCTGAATCCTCGATTGCACACAGAACAACGATAGGGCCAGGACCCGCTGTGGATGTAAGTGTGCGCTTTCAGATCTCCGGGTGTTGGGAAGCTCTTCCCACATTCCCGACACTTGTGCGGCTTGTCCTGCAACACACAACTTACTTACCTATCTATCTCAGAGAATCTGATTTGACATTCTTTTAGCGGCTAATGTGAACCATAGCCTGTGGAACACCCAACTTTAAGGTCTGTTAAAATTGCTTCCAAATCTAAATCAAAATATATCATCCTCTAGACTCGAGTCTAGAGAGTTTATTGCTATTTCTTATGAATGTTTCTTTGTTCCAATAAATATTTCTTTTGGGCAGAATCACATCAAAAAACTTTTGAACCGGAAATATTCTAGTCAGCAAAGAGCTAGAGGTCGATTCGATGAGCAATTGTTGTGTAGTCGACTAGCGCCAACATTGAGATTTGAGACGCCCTTAGACCGTTTCATCAAACTTAAATCAGGCGATTTTCTGTTGGAGATGAAAAATAGCGCCCGATAGAACCCACCATGCATTTTGTATGTAATGTTTGTTGAAACCATGGAAACCAATCCGAGATTAGGAAATCGGCCGATTTAAAAAGTTTGGTGAACAACACCATCATGAATTAATGCAACAGAGAAGCGATGGGAGCCTCAGCAAAGATTGGTCTTAAAGGGACAATGTGCAAGGAAAGAAGAATAAAAGTGATGTTGTACCGGTATAAAGTTAACTTTTTCGTCAGAGGGATACTGGCCAACCCTCTACAGTGCCACCTTCATTAAATATGAGTGGCAAGGTCTACTTGATATCTCCGCCTAGCGGAGGCTCGTCAAACTCCTCCGCTAGGTGGAGATCAAGTTGACCTTGATGAGTGGTGGATTCTCATTTGTGCCCATTATGCAAAATTCAAGACGTAGATGCAGACTGTCTAGCAACATACTTAATTATTATTTATTATTTGGTGTTGAACGACGTGCTTGACAACTAGGTCATGTGACGTAGGCAGGTGATTGAAGGAAATGAACAAGTAGGATGTGCAAAGCAAAGGGTAGGACGTGGACTGCCTTTCGTTTGACGCTTCCGCCGGCATAGTTCTCGGGACCAACAACCACCACACGATAACGTAGCACAAAGGGACCTGCTGAAGATTGAGTGGATAAATAGGAACAAATATGTAACAACAAATTTTAATTTCTAGATAGAAAATCTTGATTTCAAATCTATTTAAAAGGAGACTAATAAAAGAATTCCTAATTTCTGTCATGCAGAGCAGTGTAAGTAGCCTAGTAGTTACCTTGGTGTGCGTCATGCGGTGGTAGTAGAGGTTGGAGCTGGCAGTGAATCTCTTGCCGCAAGTCTGGCACTCGTGAGGTTTCTCTCCGCTGTGGATCCGTCGATGAGTATTGAGAGAACTGGAAGTGGAGAACCCCTTGGAGCAAACCTCGCAGACATGCGGCTTCTCACCTGGTGATAGATAGACAGGGTGAGAGAGAGGCAGCCTTGGCTTGGCTAGCGGCGTGGGGTCGGTTTGGGAGGGAGTTCACACTGCCTTGATGGGTATAGGATCGGGTGCTTCCCCACATTCACGTATACTTACTTGTAGCTGAAATAAACACAAAGCTATCATGAACAATGTTTATTTGTTCATATACGCACATAAAACAATACATTCATGTAAAGTACGCTTTCCCAATAATTATACCACAATATACGTTATATAAAAAAAAAAAAAAATAATGTCCTCATCCAGGTAGATCAGCTGTTGCCGGCTTACGTCGTCACTGGGTCAACAACTTAACATACAAAGTCATATGATCGTAATACCGCGTGCTGTTATCAACGTCCGATGACTCACCGACTCGGCAGGTCGCGAGAGTGAGTGACGCGTATTCCACCGATCAATAAAGTTCTTATTAAACCACAATATTATAAATAAGATTACTTAATAAATTGAGGTAGATAGTTCTGTAGCGTTCTTTAGTCTGAACGTATAAGATAATGTTCATTAGATACTTTATAATTAACCTGAATAATTAATGGCAATAAATTGGCCTGTTAACTTCTTGGCCGTGATTAATAACAGTTCAATAGTGCAATGAATAAATAAAACGATGATTGTCTGTACTCATCCTCATCCTCCGGGTTCCTCAGCACGTCGTCAACGATGTATCCAGTGGGGTGGGTGGCGATCGATGATGGCGATGTGGGCGATCTCGAAGCGATGTCTTGGAGAATCGTTGGCGGGAGGGGGGGGGGGGGGGTGATGAATATATGGGTATGGGGCGAGGATTAGCGAAGGTTGTCAATAAAGTTAAGCGATAGTACTTATATTTAATTATCTCACTCGGTACTTGTATAAGTGCCGCGAGAAGTGCTTCTATACACTGAGTCCACGCACTTACTATGCTCTACGCAATGTAGCCAAGCGTGCTTTTAATCCGACTCAAGCCCGGAATTACAACGCCCGGCTAAATGTTTTCTACCACCGCTAGCTTGTTTTATCCTTTGAAACCACGCTTTTGATTGGCTGTTGCCATGGAGAAAAAAAGTTAGCGGTGGTCTAAATCTTTAGCCGGGCGTTGTAAAAGGTTGTAATACCGGGCCTAAGTCGTCGCGATGTTTACGGCTCTAACTCTCGACCTCGTGTGTCTCGCTATCTTTCACTATCTCCTCGCTTATCGCGGCAGTAGGGGTAGGTAAGGGGTACAGGTAATGGGATGGGTGGTCGGTAATGCAAGATTCAAAAGACTGTTAAAAGGTGCGAAATACCAAAGTAAAACAAACATTTTTGTGCATCTCTACTATTAAGAGAGCTTACCAGTGTGGGTGCGCATGTGTCTCTTGAGCAGCGAGGGTCTGTCAAACGTCTTCCCACAGACACCACATGGCAACACTGCTCTGTGACACAGACGTCTGCACGACGTTGCGACGCCTCGAGGAGCCTTGGGGGGCGTCCAGAGCGTCGTGGATAGGTCTAGCGGGACATCTGAAAGCCAAGCGAGGGTCAGACATGGCAACACTGCTCTGTGACAAAGACGTCTGGAGGAGCCTTGGGGGGCGTCCAGAGCGTCGTGGATAGGTCTAGCGGGACATCTGAAAGCCAAGCGAGGGTCAGACACAACATGGCAACACTGCTCTGTGACACAGACGTCTGGAGGAACCTTGGGGGGCGTCCAGAGCGTCGTGGATAGGTCTAGCGGGACATCTGAAAGCCAAGCGAGGGTCAGACACAACATGGCAACACTGCTCTGTGACACAGACGTCTGGAGGAGCCTTGGGGGGCGTCCAGAGCGTCGTGGATAGGTCTAGCGGGACATCTGAAAGCCAAGCGAGGGTCAGACATGGCAACACTGCTCTGTGACACACACGTCTGAAGGAGCCTTGGGGGGCGTCCAGAGCATCGTGGATAGGTCTAGCTGGACATCTGAAAGCCAAGCGAGGGTCAGACATGGCAACACTGCTCTGTGACAAAGACGTCTGGAGGAGCCTTGGGGGGCGTCCAGAGCGTCGTGGATAGGTCTAGCTGGACATCTGAGAGCCAAGCGAGGGTCAGACACAACATGGCAACACTGCTCTGTGACACAGACGTCTGGAGGAGCCTTGGGGGGCGTCCAGAGCGTCGTGGATAGGTCTAGCGGGACATCTGAAAGCCAAGCGAGGGTCAGACACAACATGGCAACACTGCTCTGTGACACAGACGTCTGGAGGAGCCTTGGGGGGCGTCCAGAGCGTCGTGGATAGGTCTAGCGGGACATCTGAAAGCCAAGCGAGGGTCAGACACAACATGGCAACACTGCTCTGTGACACAGACGTCTGGAGGAACCTTGGGGGGCGTCCAGAGCGTCGTGGATAGGTCTAGCGGGACATCTGAAAGCCAAGCGAGGGTCAGACACAACATGGCAACACTGCTCTGTGACACAGACGTCTGGAGGAGCCTTGGGGGGCGTCCAGAGCGTCGTGGATAGGTCTAGCGGGACATCTGAAAGCCAAGCGAGGGTCAGACACAACATGGCAACACTGCTCTGTGACACAGACGTCTGGAGGAGCCTTGGGGGGCGTCCAGAGCGTCGTGGATAGGTCTAGCGGGACATCTGAAAGCCAAGCGAGGGTCAGATACAACATGGCAACACTGCTCTGTGACACAGACGTCTGGAGGAGCCTTGGGGGGCGTCCAGAGCGTCGTGGATAGGTCTAGCGGGACATCTGAAAGCCAAGCGAGGGTCAGACATGGCAACACCGCTCTGTAACACAGACGTCTGGAGGAGCCTTGGGGGGCGTCCAGAGCGTCGTGGATAGGTATAGCGGGACATCTGAAAGCCAAGCGAGGGTCAGACACAACATGGCAACACTGCTCTGTGACACAGACGTCTGGAGGAGCCTTGGGGGGCGTCCAGAGCGTCGTGGATAGGTATAGCGGGACATCTGAAAGCCAAGCGAGGGTCAGACACAACATGGCAACACTGCTCTGTGACACAGACGTCTGGAGGAGCCTTAGGGGGCGTCCAGAGCGTCGTGGATAGGTCTAGCGGGACATCTGAAAGCCAAGCGAGGGTCAGACACCACATGGCAACACTGCTCTGTGACACAGACGTCTGGAGGAGCCTTGGGGGGCGTCCAGAGCGTCGTGGATAGGTCTAGCGGGACATCTGAAAGCCAAGCGAGGGTCAGACACAACATGGCAACACTGCTCTGTGACACAGACGTCTGGAGGAGCCTTGGGGGGCGTCCAGAGCGTCGTGGATAGGTCTAGCGGGACATCTGAAAGCCAAGCGAGGGTCAGACATGGCAACACTGCTCTGTGACACACACGTCTGAAGGAGCCTTGGGGGGCGTCCAGAGCATCGTGGATAGGTCTAGCTGGACATCTGAAAGCCAAGCGAGGGTCAGACATGGCAACACTGCTCTGTGACACAGACGTCTGGAGGAGCCTTGGGGGGCGTCCAGAGCGTCGTGGATAGGTCTAGCGGGACATCTGAAAGCCAAGCGAGGGTCAGACACAACATGGCAACACTGCTCTGTGACACAGACGTCTGGAGGAGCCTTGGGGGGGTCCAGAGCGTCGTGGATAGGTCTAGCGGGACATCTGAAAGCCAAGCGAGGGTCAGATATGGCAACACTGCTCTGTGACACACACGTCTGGAGGAGCCTTGGGGGGGTCCAGAGCGTCGTGGATAGGTCTTGCGGGACATCTGAAAGCCAAGCGAGGGTCAGACACAACATGGCAACACTGCTCTGTGACACAGACGTCTGGAGGAGCCTTGGGGGGCGTCCAGAGCGTCGTGGATAGGTCTAGCGGGACATCTGAAAGCCAAGCGAGGGTCAGACACCACATGGCAACACTGCTCTGTGACACAGACGTCTGGAGCAGCCTTGGGGGGCGTCCAGAGCGTCGTGGATAGGTCTAGCGGGACATCTGAAAGCCAAGCGAGGGTCAGACACAACATGGCAACATTGCTCTGTGACACAGACGTCTGGAGGAGCCTTGGGGGGCGTCCAGAGCGTCGTGGATAGGTCTAGCGGGACATCTGAAAGCCAAGCGAGGGTCAGACACAACATGGCAACACTGCTCTGTGACACAGACGTCTGGAGGAGCCTTGGGGGGCGTCCAGAGCGTCGTGGATAGGTCTAGCGGGACATCTGAAAGCCAAGCTAGGGTCAGACACAACATGGCAACACTGCTCTGTGACACAGACGTCTGGAGGAGCCTTGGGGGGCGTCCAGAGCGTCGTGGATAGGTCTAGCGGGACATCTGAAAGCCAAGCGAGGGTCAGACACAACATGGCAACACTGCTCTGTGACACAGACGTCTGGAGGAGCCTTGGGGGGCGTCCAGAGCGTCGTGGATAGGTCTAGCGGGACATCTGAAAGCCAAGCGAGGGTCAGACACAACATGGCAACACCGCTCTGTGACACAGACGTCTGGAGGAGCCTTGGGGGGCGTCCAGAGCGTCGTGGATAGGTCTAGCGGGACATCTGAAAGCCAAGCGAGGGTCAGACACAACATGGCAACACTGCTCTGTGACACAGACGTCTGGAGGAGCCTTGGGGGGCGTCCAGAGCGTCGTGGATAGGTCTAGCGGGACATCTGAAAGCCAAGCGAGGGTCAGACACAACATGGCAACACTGCTCTGTGACACAGACGTCTGGAGGAGCCTTGGGGGGCGTCCAGAGCGTTGTGGATAGGTCTAGCGGGACATCTGAAAGCCAAGCGAGGGTCAGACACCACATGGCAACACTGCTCTGTGACACAGACGTCTGGAGGAGCCTTGGGGGGCGTCCAGAGCGTCGTGGATAGGTCTAGCGGGACATCTGAACGCCAAGCGAGGGTCAGACATGGCAACACTGCTCTGTGACACAGACGTCTGGAGGAGCCTTGGGGGGCGTCCAGAGCGTCGTGGATAGGTCTAGCGGGACATCTGAAAGCCAAGCGAGGGTCAGACATGGCAACACTGCTCTGTGACACAGACGTCTGGAGGAGCCTTGGGGGGCGTCCAGAGCGTCGTGGATAGGTCTAGCGGGACATCTGAAAGCCAAGCGAGGGTCAGACACAACATGGCAACACTGCTCTGTGACACAGACGTCTGGAGGAGCCTTGGGGGGCGTCCAGAGCGTCGTGGATAGGTCTAGCGGGACATCTGAAAGCCAAGCGAGGGTCAGACACAACATGGCAACACTGCTCTGTGACACAGACATCTGGAGGAGCCTTGGGGGGCGTCCAGAGCGTCGTGGATAGGTCTAGCGGGACATCTGAAAGCCAAGCGAGGGTCAGACATGGCAACACTGCTCTGTGACACAGACGTCTGGAGGAGCCTTGGGGGGCGTCCAGAGCGTCGTGGATAGGTCTAGCGGGACATCTGAAAGCCAAGCGAGGGTCAGACATGGCAACACTGCTCTGTAACACAGACGTCTGGAGGAGCCTTGGGGGGCGTCCAGAGCGTCGTGGATAGGTCTAGCGGGACATCTGAAAGCCAAGCGAGGGTCAGACATGGCAACACTGCTCTGTGACACAGACGTCTGGAGGAGCCTTGGGGGGCGTCCAGAGCGTCGTGGATAGGTCTAGCGGGACATCTGAAAGCCAAGCGAGGGTCAGACATGGCAACACTGCTCTGTAACACAGACGTCTGGAGGAGCCTTTATGGCGTCCAGAGCGTCGGGGATAGGTCTAGCGGGACATCTGAAAGCCAAGCGAGGGTCAGACATGGCAACACTGCTCTGTAACACAGACGTCTGGAGGAGCCTTTATGGCGTCCAGAGCGTCGTGGATAGGTCTAGCGGGACATCTGAAAGCCAAGCGAGGGTCAGACATGGCAACACCGCTCTGTAACACAGACCCAGCATTCGCCTTGTGACTGAGGAAAACCTCGGAAAAAACTTTCAGTCAGGACTACCGGTGGCCGGTACCGAAGCGGTGTCCTCCTAAATTAGAGTCTCGCGTCTCTCCGCTGAGACTTCTCCGTCGTTATAATTTTGGTATATCTTGTATAGGGTGTGCTGACTCCGGCTGGTAAGGGCGGGAAAGACAGGCAACAAATAAGTACGGATACAAAATATAGCTGAGATATAGAATATATTACGATCTGCGACTGTGAATTAATAATAATAGGATGAATGGTGAATTAATATAATATAAACAATCGTGAAAAATATACCAACGACGTGTATTGTCCCGTATGTCCGAAGCCTACGGCGACCAAGCAGTGGCGTCCCTCGCGTGGCGGATGTCGCTCTTCGCAGTAGGCCTACTGCTGGGTGGTGGCGGCGGATGGTGTCGGGAGAATGACGTAGATAAATCGATGACGCACTTACACAATTTTGGCTTTGCGCGGCACTTGGTATAATGAGACACAGTAATACCGCACAACAATACCACACGTTAGTATATCGTGTGAAAGATCGCACGTTGTTACGCCGTGACGTAGCTACGAGGTGACTCTCACCCTGTCCACGACGTAACTGCCGTCTTCAGCCCTCCGTGGCTATTGTTCGGGAACCATGTTGCCACATGGTTCGGGCGGGAAAAAATACCTCTTGCCGTATTACGCAATATTATAATTAAAAGCATAAAGAAAAATGTAGAAAACCAATACACACAGTTATGAGTTGCAGATCCGTAAACTAAAGTGAATATAAATTAGAATACAATTAAATAATACAAAGTAAAATAAACGTGTAGGTATGGCAACGCAGTACCATCCTCACTTACAAACACAAATAAGGGAAATAATAAAGACATGAGGTGGAAGAGGGAGAGGTCAGGGTGCTTGCCAGCCTGAGCCACCACAACTTGCCCCCCGTAGACGACAGTTAAATACTTCCAGGTATTTATACTTTCGTCTAGAGCGACTTGTACGGTCGGAGGTTCGTTGTGTTATATACACCCTTTTCAACATGTGTGTCGGGATGTTTCAGCAAATATGCATTTGAGTCAATCACCTTCTCAATCACGAACGGGCCCTCGTAGAGTAGGAAGAACTTCTTAATGACTTTGTCGTATGTGCAAGAAACACCCGCTGACTTCAGGAGGACCTTGTCGCCGGGATTAAACTTGATGAGCTGGACACCGCTGTCGTGGCTTCTCAAGCGTCGCTTAGCTCTATCCTGCATTCGCGTCCTAGCGAGGATGATCTTCTGATTGTATGTCGTGGTGTCATCTACTTGAGTGTTAAGCATTTTCCAAAGTATTCTGTCCGGTTTCTTTCCCAGTTGTAATTCATACAAAAATGCCGTGTATTTGCGGTCTTCATACTTGATAGGTACCTGCCAGAAAGAACTTGTCAGGTCCAATGACGTCATCACCGTCGCCCCTTCAAAACGACGCAACAGTTCTTCCGGGTTCCCTGGTCGTTCGCGGTCTGGAATCATCCTTTGGTTTAGCCTCCTTGCATCCAGACACACGCGCACCGTGTCATCCTTCTTTGTGACACATACAAGAGGGTTAATGAAAGGCGATGACGCACGTTCAATAACACCCCAGTCTATCATTTTCTTGATCTGGCTCGCCACTGCGTCTCTCTTTGCCAGAGGGATAGGGTATGATTTCTGTGAGAATGGGCTATAGTCAGACAGTTTTATCTCATGTTCGTAACAGCTGATCAGACCCGGTCTGTCGGAAAACACTTGTTTACATTCATTGAGAATTTGAAACATTTTTTTCTTCTGTCCCTCGTTGAGCATTGTTATGTTTTCGACCTTCTCTCTGATGTCTTGCAAGGTCGTCTGCTCCAACAGGTGGTTGTTATTTAAGCTGCCCCCCGAGTCTTTAGCATGGGTCGGTCGTTGGCCCTCCCTTTTACTGCCATTTATTATGCTGGCATTGTTTGTTGAGCCTTTATCTAACCCAACAATATGCGCCTGGGCGTCAATACATAGCTGAGCTAACACGTGGAGACCCGACTCGATCGTCTGTTGTTTGTCTGGGTTACTATGGGTAGACCCACAGTTATAGTTCTGTTTATGACAGTTGTCAATAAACTTTATTTGTATATCGCTGTTTGGCACACTTAGGGTTTTTTCCATAAAATCTATCTGAGTGCAGTGTTCCGATAACCAGTCAGAGCCTAGAATCATTTCTCTAACTAGCCCAGGTATAACTAAGCAGACTACATCACAGGTAAACTCGCCTATGTTTACAGTAATGCAAGCCTGTTTCTCGATTTTCTTTCTTTTCCCCGTAACGCCAGATATAAAAACACCAGTTACAGGTAAGGTGGGTAATGCTGTTTCCCGCCCTTGTAGTAGTGAGTAAAACTCTTCGGATACACACGAGATTTCACTCCCAGTGTCCACTAAGATGGCTACCGTAACACCATGTATTTTACCCAAGACTTCGGGTATCACCCGACCAGTAGCACTCGTTTCAGTATCGTCGCATCCAAGAAACTCCTGTGACGGATTCTGGCTTTTGAAGACTGAAAGAACAGGCGACAAAACATGCGTGGTCTCATCAATCGGTCTACCAGTCGTTATTTCTCCTACCGGTTCCTTCAATGCTATAGGTTTGTCGCGTGCTCCGCCATTACTCTGTTATCTTGACTGATAGTTGATTTGATCAAACTAATTACTGCCGCCCTCTCCTTCAACTGTTGGGTCACCTTCGGGCGGTGAGAAGCAACCCGACTTAGTTTTCCTGGTCCATCTCCCCTACAGCCTCTGCTGGTTCGTCCCCCGTCTCCGACATCTCCATAACATGTACACGCTTGTCATGGTACCCGGCTTGTTCGCGCGCGTTCCCTGCTGGCTGCTGATGGTTGCTTCGGGGGTTTACAGATCTATTGTTCGCGTTTCCCGCGTTTCGATAGTAGTCGGTTGAATCCAAGCGCCGTAGGATTCTTAGACAATCGTCAATGTTCTGAAGGTTTGCAGCTAGAAGAGTTGAACGCACAGCGGGCGGAAAGTGCTCTAACACTGCGTCGATCAGTTCCGCATCACTAAAGCGAGGACTCAAATGTTTAGCTTTGGAGGCCATTTCAAGAAAATATTCAGCCCTCCTGCCTTCGTAGCTTTGGGGACAACGACCGTAATAAATTTCTTTCCTGACAGACAATTGTCGTTCAGGACCCCAGTACTCTTTCAAAAACTCTTTTTTGAAAGCCTCGAAACAGTTAAACTTGTCAAAAAAAATCTCACCCCAACGCTTTGCAGACCCGAACAAGCATTTGAGCGCTAGCCTAAGCTTCGCGCGCTCCGGCACCTGCATCACGTCAAAATGACCTTCCATATCCTTCATAAACGTGATGGGATGTAACTTGGTACTCCCATCAAATCTTCCTACTCCTTTCTCTACACACTCGTACCAGGACGCATTAATCTGGTCTCCAATGACAGTGACAGGTCTACTGTCCTCCGACATAGCGGATATCGGACTACCGCTAGTGCTGGCCTGACCGGGAGTCGAAGCCTGCGTCGTCTGCACAGCGTTGAGTTGCACCTCTAGCTGAGCTACCTTCTCAGATAACGTGCAAATCTGGGCGTCCATTCTTGACGACACCGTGGTTATTTGAGATGTGAGAGATTCCTTTAGAATCTCATTGTTTTCACTCAAGAGAGCCCTCATGGCCTCCAGAGTAACCCCTTTGTTCGACATGCTGATTATCCTATAATAATCGTGTTATGGCTTGCATGCACACAATAACAAATTCAACTGTTTACAACAATGACTCAACAAATGGTCAAGTCCCTGTTCGGGCGCCAAGTTGAGCTGACTCCGGCTGGTAAGGGCGGGAAAGACAGGCAACAAATAAGTACGGATACAAAATATAGCTGAGATATAGAATATATTACGATCTGCGACTGTGAATTAATAATAATAGGATGAATGGTGAATTAATATAATATAAACAATCGTGAAAAATATACCAACGACGTGTATTGTCCCGTATGTCCGAAGCCTACGGCGACCAAGCAGTGGCGTCCCTCGCGTGGCGGATGTCGCTCTTCGCAGTAGGCCTACTGCTGGGTGGTGGCGGCGGATGGTGTCGGGAGAATGACGTAGATAAATCGATGACGCACTTACACAATTTTGGCTTTGCGCGGCACTTGGTATAATGAGACACAGTAATACCGCACAACAATACCACACGTTAGTATATCGTGTGAAAGATCGCACGTTGTTACGCCGTGACGTAGCTACGAGGTGACTCTCACCCTGTCCACGACGTAACTGCCGTCTTCAGCCCTCCGTGGCTATTGTTCGGGAACCATGTTGCCACATGGTTCGGGCGGGAAAAAATACCTCTTGCCGTATTACGCAATATTATAATTAAAAGCATAAAGAAAAATGTAGAAAACCAATACACACAGTTATGAGTTGCAGATCCGTAAACTAAAGTGAATATAAATTAGAATACAATTAAATAATACAAAGTAAAATAAACGTGTAGGTATGGCAACGCAGTACCATCCTCACTTACAAACACAAATAAGGGAAATAATAAAGACATGAGGTGGAAGAGGGAGAGGTCAGGGTGCTTGCCAGCCTGAGCCACCACAAGGGTGGTCCAGGCGACCTTTCCCACATGCTCGGTGGTGCAACCCACATGTATTGATATTAATTATAATCAAAATGATAGTCCCAACGTAATTATATTCTTACAACGCCTGTCCACTCATAGTGGAAACGAAACGTTTATGGCAAATGAACAATGTTTGTCTTCGTCCAATAGACCGTGAAAAGGGGACTAAAGGGCCAACAGGTAACGCGTTAATCTCATTTCATTGCTTTCAAAGGGTGACATTCTTCGATTTCTGTTATTATCAAATTGGCAACCGTGTTTACAAGTAAATCTTGGTTTACAAGCCGATTATAACAGTTCAATACACAAACAAGGGCCAGCGGACATACTTTAACAACCACTTCAGCCCCTTTCACGCTATTTCAACGAGCACAACATTGGTGTACAGTGTACACATTCGTAATGGCGGTGTCGAGTACGTCATTAAACACCAATAATCACCTTGCGTCGTGCGACATTGTGGCGCGTCGTCAAGCCACGCCCCCAAGCAGCGCGCGACGAGCAGCGTCCTGGCGGGGATATCTCGCACCACGCGGAACACTGGCTGGTCGTCGACGAGGGTGGCGGTGAGGTTGGCGTCGTCACTCTCACAGGCGGTGGACGCGAAGCTGAGGAACCGGACCCAGTTGCACTGGCGGATGTGACGTCCATCGTCCAGCTCTTGTAGCACGTCCAGACATCCGTACTTGTGTCTCACCTGGAGACAGACATGAGGGACATGGATTACTGAGACATGGGACCCAGCTCTTGTGGCACGTCCAGACAGCCGTACTTGTGTCTCACCGGGAGACAGACATGAGGGACATGGATTACTGAGACATGGGACCCAGCTCTTGTAGCACGTCCAGACAGCCGTACTTGTGTCTCACCTGGAGACAGACATGAGGGACATGGATTACTGAGACATGGGACCCAGCTCTTGTAGCACGTCCAGACAGCCGTACTTGTGTCTCACCTGGAGACAGACATGAGGGACATGGATTACTGAGACATGGCACCCAGCTCTTGTAGCACGTCCAGACAGCCGTACTTGTGTCTCACCTGGAGACAGACATGAGGGACATGGATTACTGAGACATGGGACGCAGCTCTTGTAGCACGTCCAGACAGCCGTACTTGTGTCTCACCTGGAGACAGACATGAGGGACATGGATTACTGAGACATGGGACCCAGCTCTTGTAGCACGTCCAGACAGCCGTACTTGTGTCTCACCAGGAGACAGACATGAGGGACATGGATTACTGAGACATGGGACCCAGCTCTTGTAGCACGTCCAGACAGCCGTACTTGTGTCTCACAGACATGAGGGACATGGATTACTGAGACATGGGACCCAGCTCTTGTAGCACGTCCAGACAGCCGTACTTGTGTCTCACCTGGAGACAGACATGAGGGACATGGATTACTGAGACATGGGACCCAGCTCTTGTAGCACGTCCAGACAGCCGTACTTGTGTCTCACCAGGAGACAGACATGAGGGACATGGATTACTGAGACATGGGACCCAGCTCTTGTAGCACGTCCAGACAGCCGTACTTGTGTCTCACCTGGAGACAGACATGAGGGACATGGATTACTGAGACATGGGACCCAGCTCTTGTAGTACGTCCAGACAACCGTACTTGTGTCTCACCTGGAGACAGACATGAGGGACATGGATTACTGAGACATGGGACCCAGCTCTTGTAGCACGTCCAGACAGCCGTACTTGTGTCTCACCTGGAGACAGACATGAGGGACATGGATTACTGAGACATGGGACCCAGCTCTTGTAGCACGTCCAGACAGCCGTACTTGTGTCTCACCTGGAGACAGACATGAGGGACATGGATTACTGAGACATGGCACCCAGCTCTTGTAGCACGTGTAGACAGCCGTACTTGTGTCTCACCTGGAGACAGACATGAGGGACATGGATTACTGAGACATGGGACCCAGCTCTTGTAGCACGTCCAGACAGCCGTACTTGTGTCTCACCTGGAGACAGACATGAGGGACATGGATTACTGAGACATGGGACCCAGCTCTTGTAGCACGTCCAGACAGCCGTACTTGTGTCTCACAGACATGAGGGACATGGATTACTGAGACATGGGACCCAGCTCTTGTAGCACGTCCAGACAGCCGTACTTGTGTCTCACCTGGAGACAGGCATGAGGGACATGGATTACTGAGACATGGGACCCAGCTCTTGTAGCACGTCCAGACAGCCGCATTTGTGTCTCACCTGGAGACAGACATGTGGGACATGGATTACTGAGACATGAGACCCAGCTCTTGTAGCACGTCCAGACAGCCGTACTTGTGTCTCACCTGGAGACAGACATGAGGGACATGGATTACTGAGACATGGGACCCAGCTCTTGTAGCACGTCCAGACAGCCGTACTTGTGTCTCACCTGGAGACAGACATGAGGGACATGGATTACTGAGACATGGGACCCAGCTCTTGTAGCACGTCCAGACAGCCGTACTTGTGTCTCACCTGCAGACAGACATGAGGGACATGGATTACTGAGACATGGGACCCAGCTCTTGTAGCACGTCCAGACAGCCGTACTTGTGTCTCACCAGGAGACAGACATGAGGGACATGGATTACTGAGACATGGGACCCAGCTCTTGTAGCACGTCCAGACAGCCGTACTTGTGTCTCACAGACTTGAGGGACATGGATTACTGAGACATGGGACCAAGCTCTTGTAGCACGTCCAGACAGCCGTACTTGTGTCTCACCTGGAGACAGACATGAGGGACATGGATTACTGAGACATGGGACGCAGCTCTTGTAGCACGTTCGTAGTAAACGCTGTAAAGTAGGAACACTGTCACCCTTGGCAACACGGTTGTGGTGTCCGAGTGGTAGACTTGAAATCCAAAGGGTTCTACCACAGATTACAAACTTTGATTCTACCTGCACATGTTCGCGAGTCCTGTTCGCAGGAATACATTTTTTTTTTTTGTGCTCAGTCAATTATTATTTTATGTTATTGTGATGTTGTTGTATAATACACAACCTTAGCAGAAAGTATCACGCACAATCACGCGTCACTACTGACTCATATATTATATTGTAACACAAACACACGGCATAAGTGGTCTGTACTAAATAGTAAATACCTTATTTCCTTATACCTTATTATTATTAAATACCTTATTTTAGTAAGGTATTTGTGTGCTTTTCACGAATTATCACGAAAAATTTACAAATATAAATCAGGAGTAAAATAAAAATTAGTTTGCCAAGGGTCACTGGCAAATGGCAAGCTAGAAGTAAATAAATAAAATAAATAAATTCACGTTTAGAGTCTACCCACTCAGTAATTAAACTGATTTGCAGTGGGGGACTTTAATTTAAAATGACTAAACCAACCCTGTAGGCTTCGAGCACCATCGACGAGTGAGCGATAACCAATCAAAGATCGATATTTCAAATACGAAACATATGAATCAGTGATTGGACAGTGCGAACACCTGCGGACAAATGCCAGAATCAACAAGGCCTGTTCAGAACAACTTTGAATTTATTGAGTGCTTCGTTGTTAGGACGGGTCCATTGTCACCGTTTATTTATTCCTAAGCCAAGAAGTAATGGAATTGAATTCGCATTAGAAGTTAAAAAACTTCTGCCTGAAGCGGGAATTGAACCCGGGACCTTCTGCATAGGAAGCAGGGATGCTAACCACCGGACCAACGAGCCACCTACTGGACCAACGCATTCAGCAAGTATAAATATAAATCTATATTATTGTTATTAAAATAGAATCTAGTACAATATAAACAATATTTTATAATAACGATAAAGGTCCCTGTCCGTATACTATTCGGTACGGACTTGGCTCGTGTGGTAAACATAATATAGAATGAAACTTACAGCATATTTGTAGAATTGCCGCCTTCTGCTGTTGCATTGGTATACAGATGAGGAGACAGTCCAAGGTTTGTAACTCTGACTACCTTAGAAACCCTTGATTTGCGCTCTTTGTATTAGTTTAGACTCTCCTTTTCCCTCTACTCCACGAACACAACTGTCAGGATTGCCGGTGATGGGAATTGAACCCGCTACCATCGGAGTTAGTTCCGTACGCTTTCGCTTAGGCGCCCACATTGGTAAAAAAAAAAACTATGATTTATATTATGTCTATTCTGTTCCATAACTAATAATCACAAAACAAATAAGAATCCAACAAACAGTAACATACGTAGATCCCGTTGGTTGGCTACGGGGCGGGCTTGCGTCAGAGCTGCATGTGCACTGATAATTTACAGTAGTCCCTCGTTATTCGAAGTCGAGGGGACCCTCAAAAAGCCATTTCGAAATATACACATTCGAATTCAACTAACCAAATTCAAAAAAATTCGACATCCAATTTTTGTTATATGTATTTATAAAATAATTATAATAAAGTAAATAAACATATGTGTGATACATGAAAAATGGTATCCTATTTAATTCTAGGGTCTTCATGCTGATAGCTCTGATTCCCCTTCCCCTACATCCACTCATTTAGGTAAATAGAATAATTCCTATACATATTAAGGTGTTCTCGACATTCACAGCTCGAGCCATTTAGCCGTAGGTTATACCCAGCTTACCCTGCAAAGAAATGACCAAACTCGGGAGGCTTTGGCGCCTTTCAAGGCCACCAACGAGCTTGGCTCTATCTTGATTGACTTCATTGATTCTTGTCTTTAGTATCCACAACAATATCGAGCTCCCATTAGTTGTGGTGGTTGTATTGATGAATGATGATGCAGTTATAGGGCGTGGTACAGTGGTACCGGCCGGCACGTACTCTACTCCCGTCAAAATGTGCCAAGTGGACATCTGCTTTGTGTCTCATCCGAGAGGACGGTGTAACTTCGGTATACCGGTGTTTTGGAGAAGAGCGGTCACGGGTCACCCTCTCTCCAGCTGACCTAGTCCGAAGTTGCTCAACTTCGGTGTTCGTGGGGGCAACCGTGGATATAGGCGTACTATACCGTGGGGCTTAGACATAAAATAGAGGACATAGGTAAACATATAGTTGCTATAGCCCACATAAACTGGCGTGAATGGTTACAGCAAGTTTTACAGATAATAATAATATTGATTCATGATAAAGGTAAATGTGTTTTGTAATAATTATTATACCTACAGTTGTTCAATACATATTTCATATTTATATTTATAATCATAATTATTATTATTATTATTATTATTATTATTATTATTATTATTATTATTGTCTTAGTTATTTCATTTACGTAAAAACTAGAAATTACAAAATGCCATTCCGGAATTGAACACAGGCTACTGTATATCACAACTATTGATTGCTAAGAAACGTATTGTTCGTATACAATAGTGCTTAGATGATTGGTCTCTCTCTCTCTCCCTCTCTCTCCTTCTTTCTCTCCCTCTCCCTCTCCTCCTGCTTCTAGGTGGCCCCAGCCCCCCTACACCTCAACTTACCCCCTGCGAGCGCACGAACCTATTTCCCCGTATCCATTTAACTACCGGATGATTTCTGCGTCCCGCTGTCAATTCGTTATCACGGCCGCGGTTCATACCGACTCAGTCGGCAGATATCAATGTTATTAAAGCATCTGCATGACTCAGCGGATCGTTGTTAGTCGGACCGCCCGGCTGGTCTGCCAACCCGGTCACTAATAGAACTTATTTTGTCAATATTGTACGATATTAATACTCGGAGCTGATCGGGGCCCGATGACTTGCGGTTTACTATTCGAATGGTGGAGTTATTACCTGGAGCGGATGGGCTATGTCAAAGATTACACATTGTTCCATCTTGTACATTACTAAATGCTGTGTTCTAACTTCTTTGAAATTGTTAAAAGTGATTTTAAGTTTCAAAGCAGTTGGAAATCAAAGCACTTTTAGAATTTCAAATAAGTTAGAATAATAACACAGCATTTAGTAATGTACTCAAGATGGAACACACGTGTAATAGGGAAGTCTCACGCATTTTTTTTATTTGCTTACTGGTTACCTCAAGTTAAAATAAACGGGAACTAATTGGTTTCGGCTCGAAAGGTGCATTAACATCGCTTTAACAGCAAGTCAAAGATATTGCTGTCAAAACATGCTCAGAAACGAACCTGCGCCATCTTGCTCGTGATTAAAAGGTTCTGACGTCATATGTCAGTAAACAATAATTTTATATCATACAAATAGTACTGAAATCCCACCCTTTAGTAGATTATTGCTCTCATAAGACTTTAACTGAACCAACGTTTATTTCTAGTTAGTAAATGAACACTGCTCAACATTAATTAACAACAATATGTTAAATGATTGCATTATTTTAAACGCGTTTTGGTAAATACTGTATCAAAATGTATTTTCTGACGAAAACAGTGGTATAAAAGACATTGTTGTAAAATCACTGCATCCTAGATATTGTAAAATGTCCAACTTAATATCGTTGATATTATTAAGAATATTTCAAGGAGGCAGTTGTTTACATGACATATGACGTCAAGAGCTGTTTTTCAATTACGGAACAAGAAGTTCCAAATTTCAAACTTAAAATGCTAATAGAATTGGAAATATACGCTTCTCAGATATAAAAATTATACCGTCCGTATTTTTGGATAATGATCTTCCATTTTTAGGTGCTTTGTGGAATATTTATTTTTGATGAGACTTCCCTATTGCGTGTAATGCTGATCTTCGGCTATGCTATACGAAGGCAACGGTTTAACCGCGGTCGCTTAAACCTGGTTCCCATACGAACATCGAAGTTAAACAACCTCGGGCTAAGTCAGGAGGTGGATGGGTGACCACTCTCCTCTGAAACACTAGTTACCGTTGGCTAGAGCGGATTGGAGGGTTCGAAAGCTTGTGTAAAGCTTCGTTCTTCTCGTCAACTGCTCGGCAGTCCTGGTTAGTGAAGGAACCTGTATGACTGGTCAAAGTTACACCGTCCTTTCGGATGGGACGTAAAGCCGATGGTCCCCTTGGTACTTTTCGACAGCAGTAGGCTACGTGCTGGTACTAGGCTTCCCCTCCTCTCTTCCTCATTCTCATTCATCAATCATCACTCATCATGCTAAAGAGGACATTGTGCTCTACACTGGCCTTAATAATATAAAATAAATAAATAAACTATACGAGATCTGGTATCTGCGGTACCCTTTTAAACAAACTTTTAAACCAGCTTTTTAATGACAAAATAATATGCTTTAATGTTGGTAGAGCACTTTGTAGATAGAGAATTGACACTTGACGATGTAGCTCTTGCTGTATATAGAATACAAATATTATTTTGACTTCAAAACCATGTCACTGTAGCACGTCGTAATCAAGTATTATTGTATTATATTCTTGTCCATATTACCGTATTTATACGTAGCAAACTATGAAGGCCCAACCACAATTGACGGCATCGTAATTGTAATCGGGATCACAATCAGCATTACAATCCATTATGACATTACGATTCTGTTGTAAACAGCGCAATAAGAACCAATTATGTCAACTCTTTTAAGATTTCCGGATTACGATTACAATCACGATGCCGTCGGTTGTGGTTGAGCCTTCAGTATTTTATGTTTCACAAAAGCTGTAGGCCTATTGTATACTCGCGAAATATTAATAAAATAAAGAGATGGAATGAGTCTCAGTTTTATATTATAATAATAATACATATTCCAACTATGTATAATAACATAATCAGTAAATAGTGTTAGTCTTATACTCTCAAGATTGTTAAAGAACGATTCATTAATAAAACAAAAATAATTAATAATAAAGCCAAGATAGAAATTTCGAAATATCCATGCAAGTATCCTGGTTCTCTTTTGCTTAAAAACATGCATTACACTTATTAGGCCTACATTACATCACAACCTCTGGAAAATATCAAATAATAAATCTATTCTGATACTTGATAGCTGCCATAAAGTTATTGAGCACATTAATGACACCATTTTATAATCGTATTGTTTCATTTTTCTACATAGGCCTCCCCACACTTCCCAAAGGTTTGTTCCGCGCACTGACTGGCTTAGAAACTGACTCTGATTTCTCTTAATGGTCGAGCTCGAACCTTTATCAATAAAATCTGCGCTTCGCTGTAAAGGCTTGTCTATTATCACGTACATGATTAATAATGTATTGTTTAGGTAGGAGGTACACACTTAAATTTAGAATGAAAAAATGCGGACGAAGATAAGATCACTTTATGGAGCCTTTTGTGACAAATCCACAAACTTCTAAATTATATATAATACTTGTTGTATGGTAGAGTTTACACGCGGGAAATACTTCTGTCCATTTGTATGTGATTTTTATTCGCCAAATTGATATTCATTTTGCAATTTCTTGATCGTGGTGGTCTACTGAACTCAGAAAGAAGCTAATTTGACACCGTTTTTTCACTGAATTGAAAGTTGTTCAACTCTGTTGGTCACAAATAACAAGTAACTGATTGTGAAAGCATAATATGTGTTTTGTAAATTTCAACTTTGTTAATCAGAAATTCTAAATTCTTTAACATCTACGTAGACCAGCCTTAAATTAACTATCTGCAACTTGTTTGTCTACAAAAATGACTCCGAGATGTTGTTAAAACTGCCACTTGGCGCTTCGAGCCTCCTGCTAAGAAACATTGGGGGGGGGGGGGGGGGGTATTGAAAGGGATTGTCAAAGTGGTTTACTCAACATAATAAACTCAAGCTGGTGATAATATTATGTAACTCATGTGTACATGTTTTAACTGACCTAGGCTATATGAGTGTACTAAAAAAAATCGCTGCGGACAGGATTCGAACCTGTGCGGGTAAAACCCATTGGATTTCAAGTCCAAGTCCTTAACCACTCGGACACCACAGCTGTGTTAATGTGTACAACAGCCTTCATACTCGTTAGCTTCATGTGTTACAAACAACGCTTGTATTGGTCAGCTGTCCGTATGGTCAGTCAGAAGCTGAAGAATGTGCTGTGTGCAGAGTTAGGCCTATATCCACACACGTTAAACAACAAACTGCATGGCACATACATCACAGCTGTGGTGTCCGAGTGGTTAAGGAGTTGGACTTGAAATCCAATGGGTTCTACCCGCACAGGTTCGAATCCTGTCCGCAGCGATAGTTTTTTGTACATTTTTTTTTTAAGTTGTTCGTAAACGTAATCGGGATCTACATCGCAATCGTAATCGTAGAAAACTTGCCCTTCCATAATAGACTACTTTACAAAATAAAATTCGCATTGGCCAGTTGGCCTATCAGTGTTGAATTCAGCTATGATCCCGGGGGGGGGGGGGGGGGGGGGCGAAGCCCCCTCGGGAATTGTCATTCGCCCCCCCGGGAATGAATTGGCTTCAAGCTTTATATATTACTTAATTTTGAAATGGCACGGAAATATTGCTTTGAAGGTTTAATAAGTAAATACATTTTTCTGTGTGTCACAAAAGTATGTGACAAGAGAGCTGAAACAAGCATAAAAAGCAGAGAAGGGCAGGATTATCTAAACTCCGTCTCAAATTCAACTGGGCATCAAGTGGTTTGTTGAACATATATTTTTGTTTAAATAGTGTTTAAAGTAGTGTTTTTGTATCAGAACACTTGGACAGTTTATTAGTAAAAGTGATGTGGAAGCAGCAGTGGCTTTGAAAATTTACCCTTCCCCCCCCCCCCCCCCCGCTCATTCGATGTCTACACCCCCGGGATTTGAAATAGCCCCCCCGGGGACAAAACTCTGAATTCAACACTGTGGCCTATTCAGTACACTCGTTGGGCCGTGTAGCAGTAAATGTTGTTTCATATTAAACTATAGGCCTACATCTTGGCCTACACCTACCTACTCACAGCTATATTATCGCGTACATACATACAATTAGCTCCTTTGCTCGTCAGTCGTTACTTTGTTAGTAAGTCGTTTACAAATCAGCTTAGCAATACCATATCTAATAATGTAGCCATGCTGTATTCCACAAAGAAAAAGTTATTACTGGAATATCAGTATCTTGTTCCTCAAACTCTCCATACACTGATACGGTTGAAAAGCCAACACAATTTACTCAGGGGTTGGGGTACGGGATCATCGGCATCGCAATTGTAGAAATATGAAGCACATTTCTTGATTACAATCCGGATTGCCGCATCACAATTTAGTTGTGAAGTATAGTTAATTCTTTCCGATTGACGGATCGCGGGCGACCGCCCGGGCGCTGAGATTTAGGGGGCGCCACGTTTTGGGATGTAAAGTATTTTTAATTCACCTGCCAATGGATCTGGGCTTTACACAATAATATGACAATACTTTTTCTAACTAACTAGATGACAACATACATTCGCATCGCGTCAATATTTCGTAAGTTCCAATTTCGTCCATTTTCCAAACATTTAAAAATTATAGTTTGAAACGGAATTGTTTCACTTTTATTTTTGAAATAATTAGAATCTTTTATTATTTTCACTGCATTAGCCAACAGTTGAGCTTACTGTACTGATAAAACAAGTTCAAAGTATGTATTTGTGAGTTCAGCGTACCTATACCTACGTAGCAAAGAATTGAAAGAATGTTTTAAAAAAATCAGACTAATGAATCAATATTGTCCCTGCACCAACTATAGAGTCAGGTAATAACGTGAGTAAATATTTCATTCATAAAACTGATAATAAAGAGCTGCTAACTTATGTTGATCACCATGGATATTCAATTAATTAAACAAATATTTCCATTATAACGTCCTAATTCTAAACCATTCGCATCAACTTTTGTGAAATATTAAAGACTTTCCGACGTCTTTGACTCCCAATGTATAGACGGGCGTGAAGGTAAACACCTTATTGTATTGATGGAGAGGGGGAGGGGGGGGGGGGGGGGAGGGTGTGCTAAAAAAAATCGCTTGCCCAGGGTGAGAAAATGTCTAGAGCCGGCCCAAGTCAATAATATGGAGACGAGAGAAAATGGTGTAAGTCAAATCCATTGATTCAATATATATAATTGGTATTTTCCGGAAATTTATAAATTATGTCCACATTAAACGGCTCATTAGCATAAGTTACGATTCATGACACAGGCAGACAAACAATTTGTTGCTAGGCAACTCCACTGTTGTAGTTTTCTTTGCTTAGTGAACATTCAAAGATTCAATGTTTGTCTGATGAAAAATCATACTACCTATATGGTAAACATATGTAGGTTGGTTTTTTGTAGGTTGGAATCTTGACGGATTTTCTTGTTTATGTTAACAGTATCTATACTTGTCTTGTAGTCACAAGAGTTTATCTAAAATTTAAGCCAAATCCGTCAAGCCGTGTGACCTGTGCGTGACGAACAAACTTTTGTGCACAATCAAAGACAAAGCGCCAATCGAGTTGAAATGTGCGATTCACTCTGCTTCGCTACGCTCATCTAATCATAACGTTTTTGGTACCAATCGATTTGTATTTAAAAACTATAAATGACAAATTATTTTCGTTTTTTCTGTAGGACAAACGGTGTAAAAGTTATAAGCCAAAACGTTCGGTGGCGTCGTGTGGCGGCGTCAGGTGGCGTCGCGGCGCCACTGACGCCGTCTGCAGCAATTCCGCCGATGTAACCCTGGTCCAAAATCATTGTTATACATGCCTTTGCATAATCCCGTTTACCGCTATACTCTTCCACGAATAGCCTACGAGATACACTTTGCTGCTCTACTATAGGCTATATGAGTGTACTAAAAAAAATCGCTGCGGACAGGATTCGAACCTGTGCGGGTAGAACCCATTGGATTTCAAGTCCAACTCCTTAACCACTCGGACACCACAGCTGTGTTAATGTGTACAGCAGCCTTCATACTCGTTAACTTCATGTGTTACAAACAACGCTTGTATTGGTCAGCTGTCTGTATAGTGTATGGTCAGCAGCTGAAGAATGTGCTGTGTACAGAGCTAGGCCTATATCCACACACGTTAAACAACAAACTGCATGTCACATACATCACAGCTGTGGTGTCCGAGTGGTTAAGGAGTTGGACTCGAAATCCAATGGGTTCTACCCGCACAGGTTCGAATCCTGTCCGCAGCGCTATTTTTTTGTACGTTTTTTTACAAGTTGGAACAATTGTCGGCGTCGTAAACGTAATCGGGATCGACATCGCAATCGTGATCGTAGAAAACTTGCCCGTCCATAATAGACTACTTTTCAAAATCAAATTTTGCGCATGCGCAAAAATGCGCATTGGTCAGTTGGCCTATACAGTACACTCGTATATTGGGCCGTGTAGCAGTAAATGTTGTTTCATATATTAAACTATAGGCCTACATCTTGACCTACACCTACCTACTCATAGCTATATCGCGTACATACCAGTGGCGTAGCTATCGGGTGGCATAGGGTGCAGTTGCACTCGGGCCCGGGCCCCCCTCTCTCCAACTTCATGTTTGTCCCATTAATCGATGTATGGTTTTAACCGGATGACAATTTTCTATTGTTACAAAATTATTGAGGCTTCCAATTTACAATTATTTCGCTCTCATTGGGCAAGACAAATTTGCCATTAGACTTGACAGTTCAACATTCAAGAACTGACGGGCGAAAAGAGTTTCAACTAAGATGAAGCTCCATAGGGGAACAAAAGACAGCAATCCCCCTATTCAATTCCACAGAAACGACTCAAAGAGTAATCTTTGTTTGCTTGACTGCACTTACAAACGAATTTGTCTATTTTTTACTATCCAATTAGCTTTTCTTGGAATTGAATAAATAAGTGACAAACATACGGATTTGCCATGGTCAGGAAAAGCTATTTGGACTGATGGCTACTTTTATAGGAGAGGGTTGGTCATCAATACAGTATTGGTTGCTCCCTCATTGGGTGTGGGCGCGTGTGTGAAGTGAACTGTGAGTGTCCCCGTTCCTCTTACTGCTTTTACTGCGGTTAGTTCTACATATTTTAAAAACTAATATTTGTTGGGTTATTGTGTATGATTGTGTCGTGTGGTTTGAGTTATTGAAATATAGTAGGCCAATTCGGCCTATACAGTGAGCTAAAATTTAAGTTACAAACTTGAACGTGTATAAACATGAAAGTGGCGCCATGAAAAGGGAGAAAAAAAGGAAGTGGTAAACGAATCAAACAGCTACCAAAACTTGACACATTCTTTTAAGTACGTACTAGTCGTCCATCAGGCAGTGCAACTGTCCAAACCGTCAGTAAAGATAAAACATACTCAATAGGTAAAGCCGATCCTGAAGATAATCAAGAGCAACAGCAACTTAGATGAAGAGTTACACAATGATGATTTACCGGTACAGGAACCTACTGATATCCCTATGCAGACCAATACTAGCTACTCTACCGACAAGGCCAACTTAAATAAATTAATATTTCAAGATAAACGATTCAATATCTCTTTAGGGCTTTGCAAACCGTGCGGCCCATTCCCGCGAGATAAAATGAGAGGTAGTTATCTTGTGTATGTGTTTTGTGCTTATATAAACAAAAAATGGGGGGGCCGTCGTGTCCAGAGTCCAGTTTGCACCCGGGCCCGTCAAGGCGTAGCTACGCCACTGGTACATACATACAATTAGCTCCTTTGCTCGTCAGTCGTTACCTTGTTAGTAAGTCGTTTACAAATCAGCTTAGCAATACCATATCTAATAATGTAGCCATGCTGTATTCCACAAAAAAAAATTATTACTGGATTATCATTTTCTTGTTCCTCAAACTCTCCATACCCAGGGTGAGAAAATGTCTAGAGCCGGCCCAAGTCAATAATATGGAGACGAGAGAAAATGGTGTAAGTCAAATCCATTGATTCAATATATATAATTGGTATTTTCCGGAAATTTCTAAATTATGTCCACATTAAACGGCTCATTAGCATAAGTTACGATTCATGATGCTGTAACATCACAGGCAGACAAACAATTTGTTGCTAGGCAACTCCACTGTTGTAGTTTTCTTTGATTAGTGAATATTCAAAGATTCAATGTTTGTCTGATGAAAAATCATACTACCTATATGGTTAGAATCGTAAATACTTATTGCAGTGCTTATTGAATTCAATAACACGCGCTAATCATCATGGTTATCAATTAGAGTGGTTCTTGGTTTAAGACGCAAACCACAACAATAAATTATATTCACATATTACCAGTCTCTTTTCAATATGTGACTATAGGGAGTATTCACGTGACGTCACATCGGCCATGGCCACCTATAGTACTATTCCAAGTTTCATTTAGCTGGCAATGGAAAACGAATAGTATTGTTTACGGGAAAATATGAGAGTTTTAACACGCATATTCCCCGTAATCTTTACGAAAGTGATTATGTGCGGTAAAAACAATAAAAAGAGTGGCCGAAATAAGGAAGAATTTATTTACTGAAACATAGTAACAATGAACTGTACCAATCACTAGACATTGTGGCCTCCAGTATGGCCACCATGCGAAATATGTGATTGTTTGCACGAAAGTTTAGCAGTGAAGTACACCTACATAACATTTGGTTATCTTTAATCTATTTATAGCACGATTATCATTTTTATGGTATAAATCACAATTCAAAAGTCCAGGAAGGACCGTATTAAATTGTTTATAACTAATAACTATAATAATATACTAATAAAAGGCGTAAACCAAAAACATTAAAACCGAATTTAAACTGAAATCATATAAGTAAGACTGAATGAGACTCCAAGAACCGCTCATCGGAGTGGAACCACTGTTATGCATATTAAACACTTGCTGGCTATTATTGAGTTTTAAGTTTGTAACATTATCAAGTATTGTGACAACAAGAAGGGGATTGTTAAAGTGGTATACTCAACATTATAAACTCAAGCTGGTGATAATATTATGTAACTCATGTGAAGATGTTTTAACTGACCTAGGCTATATGAGTGTACTAAAAAAAATCGCTGCGGACAGGATTCGAACCTGTGCGGGTAGAACCCATTGGATTTCAAGTCCAACTCCTTAACCACTCGGACACCACAGCTGTGTTAATGTGTACAACAGCCTTCATACTCGTTAGCTTCATGTGTTACAAACAATGTCAGCTTTATTGTCAGTCAGCAGCTGAAGAATGTGCTGTGTACAGAGTAAGGCCTGTACTCACACACGCTACCAACACAACAAACTGCATGTTACATACATCACAGCTGTGGTGTCCGAGTGGTTAAGGAGTTGGACTTGAAATCCAATGGGTTCTACCCGCACAGGTTCGAATCCTGTCCGCAGCGATTTTTTTTGTACGTTTTTTTGTAGGTTGTAGCAATTGTATCGGCGTCGTTAACATAATCGTGATCGACATCGCAATCGTATCGTAGAAAACTTGCCCGTCCATAATAGGCTATACTTTTCAAAATCAAACTGTGCGCATGCGCAAAAATGCGCATTGGCCAGTTGGCCAATACAGTTCACTCGTATATTGGGCCGTACTGTATAGCAGTAAATGTTATGTTTGACCTATACATCTTTGCCTACACCTACCAACTAACAGCTATATCCATTATCGCGTACATACATATAATTTGCTCCTTTGCTCGTCAGTCGTTACTTTGTAAGTAAGTCGTTTACAAATCAGCTTAGCAATGCCACGATCTAATAATGTAGCCATGCTGTATTCCACAAAGAAAAAATTATTACTGGAATATCAGTATCTTGTTCCTCAAACTCTCCATACACTGATACGGTTGAAAAGCCAACACAATTTACTCAGGGGTTGGGGTACGGGATCATCGGCATCGCAATTGCAGAAATATGAAGCACATTTCTTGATTACAATCCGGATTGCCGCATTACGATTTAGTTGTGAAGTATAGTTAATTCTTTCCGATTGACGGATCGCTGGCGGCCGCCCGGGCGCTGAGATTTAGGGGGCGCCACGTTTTGGGATGTAAAGTATTTTTAATTCACCTGCCAATGGATCTGGGCTTTACACAATAATATGACACTACTTTTTCTAACTAACTAGATGACAATATACATTCGCATCGCGTCTATATTTCGTAAGTTCCAATTTCGTCCATTTTCCAAACATTTAAAGGCCCACTAAACCCTCACATTTCCTTTAAAACGTGTAATTGTAAGCCTAATCTGTAACGGTTAGTGCATGTTTCAAGTTGCCTAGTGTATTCAAACTCCTGGAATCCAAGAAAAAGTGTTTCGCCCCAGGCGTTGTGACGTAGATGAAACTACGCACTGCTCGCTGCATATGGAGCATCGTCTGAGTTTCGAGGCCCGCGCAAATAAATCTCGTCGTCCAGATCCATCTAATTCACTTGAGCACAAATCAAACATACCGCTGAATTCGTCTTACTTCGGTCTACACGATGAATGTTTAAACAACCTTCTACCATTTATGCAACTTATTTTATAAAATGTTAAATATGAAGCAATAACTACATAATTTAGATGGAACACAACCAATTTCAAGCAAATGTTATGAGGAGCTAGCTTTAAAAATCAGGATTCCAACCAGCCTATCATGTTAACTGAAATGTTTAGATATTACAAACAGAAAACCAGCAAAACATTGATGGAAATTTAGCAGATTATCGTGTGTATATAACAACGCGTGTTGCGGCCTATTGCCTGATACGTCCGCGAATATATCCAGTGAGCTGCGTAGATCGAGATCAGTCAAACTACTAGTCCTTACTATCGACTATAAAAACATTGTATTGATTTCTCTTGCGTTGTACAGTCAGTGTGTCGTATCTCAACCAGTGCTCTCAAACTCAAGTAATTTCCCGAGGAATCATGAAACTACGTGGGTTTTCTACCAGTCAGGCCTGGAAATAATAATAATAATAATTGATACAAATATATTAAATAGGCCTTAAGAACACGTCAAAACTACAATTAAGTCGTGTGTGTCATGGTTGGTTGTGTGCGTGTGCGTGACTATACATATTATTCGTGTTTGCATCATTATCATTATTATTATTGTTATTATTGGTGGTATTATTACTTTTATTATTATATTATACTATTATTAATATATCAACTTTATTTTATTATTGGCATCAATGGAAATTCTGTGGCTAAAAATTGCCGGTAACTAAAATTACAAAACTTGACAACCGCAATACTAATATTAATAATATCACGTTTAAGCTTTTATGCTTCTTCTTAATAAATGTAGTCAGTGGCGTAACTAGGAATTATTTCGGGGGGGGTTATCAGGGAAAAGTGAGATGAGGGGACTAAAAGGGGTCTGGGGCGAAGCCCCAGCCGCCGGAGGCCATTTCGCCGAAGGCGAATTTTTTTTTCACTTCTATAATTATTTCGTGCCTTTTGGACTCAAAGAATACTACTCGAACCACTTACTCATTTGTTTGTATTATATTGAAGTAACAGTGTTACAGTAGAATAGTTCTAAATAAGAATTGCATAGAAATTGTGTTTTTAATGTTTTATGGTTGTTCAATATAATCGCAACATAAAGTGAAACATTGTGGTCACAAGTCACATACGTTATTAAAATTTTAATTCACAGACCGTGATATTGTAATATTAGATTAATGCATTTTTATTTATAGGTATCCTTGCTTTTACTGGTTCTAGCGAAAGGTGTATTAGTTGTACTATGAACACATAAATAATATATTTGAATTATTGAAAGAAATTATATATCTTATCCAAGTGAAGTGCATGGTATGATAAATATAATGAAAATGTTGTTTGTTGCGATTGTTATACACTGAAGTGGTTTAAGGATCTTACAATATAGTATTAAGTAAATGTAGTATTAAGTAAAATCATTCTCGATGTAGTTTCGGGGGGGGTTTAAACCCCCTAAACCCCCCCCCTTAGTTACGCCACTGACTGTAGTATTATTTTGTATTTCAAATTCAAAATATAGTTTGTTCAGTAATTCGAAGTAATTGTATATGCGTTTTTTTTATTTTTTTTATTATTAAAGTGTTGATAGCAATAGATTGAGACATACAACTAATAACTTTTTAATTGAGACATTTTTTTGTGTACAATGTACAAATGCGTCTATGTTTTCAGCCAAGCTATTAAAAGCTTGAGAGGCCATCGGCGGCTTTGCCCGCGCTCGCCGAGTTTTACTCCGCGGCAGTGAACGGACAACACGCATTATTATACACATAAGATAATCGGCTAAATTTTCATCAATTTCTTGCTGGTTTTCTGCTTGTAATATCTAAATATATCAGTTAACATGATAGGCTTGTTGTTATTCTGATTTTTAAAGCTAGCTCTTCATAACATTTGCTTGAAATTGGTTGTGTTTCCATCTAAATTATGTGGTAATTGCTTCATGTTTAACATTTTATTGAATAACTTGCATACATGGTAGAAAGTTGTTTAAACATTCATCGTGTAGACCGAAGTAAGACGAATTCAGTGGTATGTTTGATTTGTGCTCAAGTGAATTAGATGGATCTGGACGACGAGATATATTTGCGCGGGCCTCGAAACTCAGACGATGCTCCATATGCAGCGAGTAGCGCGTAGTTTCATCTACGTCACAACGCCTGGGGCGAAACACTTTTTCTTGGATTTCAAGAGTTTGAATACACTAGGCAACTTGACACATGCACTAACCGTTACAGATTAGGCTTACAATTACACGTTTTAAACGAAATGTGAGGGTTTAGTGGGCCTTTAAAAATTATAGTTTGAAACGGAGTTGTTTCACTTTTATTTTTGAAATTGGAATCTTTTAACATTTTCACTGCATTAGCCAACAAGTTCAAAGTAGGATGTGTTTGTGAGTTCAGCGTACCTATACCTACGTAACAAAGAATTGAAAGAATGTATTAAAAATATCAGACTAATCAATCACTATTGTCCCTGCACCAACTTTAGAGTCAGGTAATAACGTGAGTAAATATTTCATTCATAAAACTGATAATAAAGAGCTGCTAACTTATGTTGATCACCATGAATATTCAGTTAATTAAACAAATATTTCCATTATAACGTCCTAATTCTAAACCATTCGCATCAACTTTTGTGAAATATTAAAGACTTTCCGACGTCTTTGACTCCCACTGTATAGACGGGCGTGAAGGTAAACACCTTATTGTATTGATGGAGAGGGGGGGGGGGGGGGGGCGGAGGAGGGTATGCCAAAAAAAAATCGCTTGCCCAGGGTGAGAAAATGTCTAGAGCCGGCCCAAGTCAATAATATGGAGACGAGAGAAAATGGTGTAAGTCAAATCCATTGATTTAATATATATAATAATTGGTATTTTCCGGAAATTTATAAATTATGTCCACATTAAACGGCTCATTAGCATAAGTTACGATTCATGATGCTGTAACATCACAGGCAGACAAACAATTTGCTGCTATAGGCAACTCCACTGTTGTTGTTTTCTTCAATTAGTGAACATTCAAAGATTCAATGTTTGTCTGATGAAAAATGATACTACCTATGGTTAGAATCGTAAATACTTATTGCAGTGCTTATTGAATTCAAGAACACACGGTAATCATATGGTTATCAATTAGAGTGGTTCTTGGTTTAAGACGCAAACCACAACAATAAATTATATTCACATATTATAATTCTCTTTTCAATATGTGAGTGTAGGGAGTATTCACGTGACGTCACATTGGCCATACTGGAAGCCACCTATAGTACTATTTCAATTCAAGTTTCATTTAGCTGTCAATAGAAAACGAATAGTATTGTTTAAAGGGAAATATGAGAGTTTGAACACCTACAACCTCCGATAAAGTTTACGGAAATGATTATGTGTTCCATTGTTAACAATAAAAATAGTGGCCGAAATAAGAGAGAATTTATTAAAGTTGGTTTTCAGTAATAATAGAAAACTTAAGTTGGAGAACAGTTGAACTTGCACCAAACGCCAACTGAAACAGTAATAATGAACTGTTCCAATCACATGACATTGTGGCCTCCAGTATGGCCACCATGCGCAATATGTGAATACATCATATACAAAGCGAATGTTGGCACGAAAGTTTAGCAGTAAAGTATATCTTTGTTCTATTTATAGCACAATAATCATTTTTATTGTATTAATCACAATTCAAAATTCCAGGAAGAACCGAAATAAATTCTTCTTAACTATAATATACTAAGAAAAGGCGTGAACCCAAAACCTTAACACCGAATTTAAACTGAAATAATATAAGACTGAATGAGACTCCAAGAACCGCTCAACAAATTATCGGAGTGGAACCAAAGTTATGCATATTAAAACATTCGAAGGCTATTATTGACTTTAAAAATTGTAACATTATCAAGTATTGTGACAACTTACATCATGCTCCGGTAGACTGGGCCACAGTTCCAACCTGTCAGTCACCTGACAGGGTAGCAGCGAGGCTCCCAGCCCCTACTAAACACAGCAAGACTTGTCTCCTAGAGCGGCTAAGCTATCTATATTATCAAGTATTGTGACAACTTACATCATGCTCCGGTAGACTGGGCCACAGTTCCAACCTGACAGTCCCCTGACAGGGTAGCAGCGTGGCCCCCAGCCCCTACTAAACACAGCAAGACTTGTCTCCTAGCGCGGCTAAGCTATCTATATTATCAAGTATTGTGACAACTTACATCATGCTCCGGTAGACTGGGCCACAGTTCCAACCTGACAGTCCCCTGACAGGGTAGCAGCGAGGCCCCCAGCCCCTACTAAACACAGCAAGACTTGTCTCCTAGCGCGGCTAAGCTATCTATATTATCTAGTATTGTGACAACTTACATCATGCTCCGGTAGACTGGGCCACAGTTCCAACCTGACAGTCCCCTGACAGGGTAGCAGCGAGGCCCCCAGCCCCTACTAAACACAGCAAGACTTATCTCCTAGCGCGGCTAAGCTATCTATATTATCAAGTATTGTGACAACTTACATCAGTAGGGAGAAAGTGGGGGTTCTGGCGCAGGACATGACCTTTGACCCCGGCCACCATCGCCGCCGCCACCGCCGCCTGCCACTCGTCACCGCGAGGCTCTTGATTAGTCACTGTGTGACCTTGAATAGAGTGCAACTCAGGATGACTCCGCCCACTGCTCACGGGCTGGAGACGTGTGCGAGATTATCTAACAGCTGAGTCGAGTATTTAAAAAAAAATGACTCATCCGCAACAATCACAGAGCATTGTTGATGACACAGGTTCGTAACCTACCTACTGCAATCAACAGGTACATATATAGTTCAAACTTACTATACAATATGCATAGATCTCTGCAGTAAACAAATTAATATTCTAAGAATTTAATCAACTTTAATTTTTTTTTTAATAATATAGAAAATAAAAATCAATAATAATTAAGGGTTAGATTATCATCGAAGTTGAGATGAGGTTAAGGGTACGATTAAAAGTAAATTAGATTATCAAAGAGTTCAATGTACTACTTTATTTATATCACCAACGTGCTACGCCATGTCGAAAAGATTAAAAGTACT
Organism: Isoperla grammatica; assembly: GCA_945910005.1. Taxonomy (NCBI): domain Eukaryota; kingdom Metazoa; phylum Arthropoda; class Insecta; order Plecoptera; family Perlodidae; genus Isoperla; species Isoperla grammatica. Next base: position 28,387,461 of record OX246748.1, read on the forward strand.
ATTTGCAAACATTAATCATTTAAATGTTCGGATATGATCAACTTCTTTTCATCGTGGAGGGCTAGCGAAAGCAAAAGAGGGAGACAGAGAGAGAGAGAGAGAGAGAGAGAGAGAGAGAGAGAGAGAGAGAGAGAGAGAGAGAGAGAGAGAGAGAGATTGTGTACTACCCACAGCTCTGCCGAGGGATCGTGAACCCCTCCTTCTTAATAGTCTCAAGAGAGCTATATCAGACTACAAGACTAGTGTTTGCATGTTCGTGTGATTGTGTATATTCCATATAACGCATTTTTTAAATAACCTAATCACTTTTCGTTTCCTTGCTATTTTAAATATCCTGTATAAACTAACAGTATGTCAGTGAAAATATATCACCAATGTTATTTCATGTTAACCACTCGAACCAAGGATATTACGTATCACATTGAGCTAATAATCAGTTCGTAGAGGAAGTCCTAGGCATGTGCTATGTATACATGTATGTGTTCTTTGATTTAGACATTAAAATACACATTTTTTTTTGCATGCATACAAATCATCAAAAATAGACTCACCTAGTATTATTTTTTTCTAGTAGGCTATATTCAAATTTTTTAAAATTGTATAACAATGAAAGTTTTTAGTTATTAATACCATAATCAAACTAATTGTCTTCAAAGTATAAATAGTGACACCATCGGAGTTGCTATGTTGCTTATCATCATGTGGTGTGCTTGCGTCTAGAGATAAGTTTTTTTTTTTTTTTTTTTTTTTTTGTGATGTCGATTTTAGATACTGAATTGGTGAACTGAAATCAGTGAAAGTTTTGAAAACACTACAAAATGCAAATTTTATAATATATAATCTCACACACCTGTTTTCAAAATCGAGCCAGGAAGTGGTTAGCCCTCCAATCTCTGAGGCATAGAATCAATTAATAATAGAATAGAATAATTAATACTAAAGGTAAAATCAATCAATGTTAAAACACGTATCTATACTTATGTCATATCAAAATTGTTAAGTTACTTTACTTCATACTTACATCAACTTAAATAGAATCAGTTTTTATCTAGCTTGTTATTTTGTCTATTTGAGGGTTACAGTGGCACATTGATTTATCGTGAGTTATTAAGTTATCTATAGTACATTAAGTTATTCAAGTTCTATATAGGATATGTTGAGCTGGAAAGGATTTAAATAAGAGAGTAGTACACAAACGTAGCAGATATTATTTTATTATAATGTAATACAGATTTAATGTTACACTTAAAAAGTCAAACAAATAGTATATGTAAACCAGATGGTGAATCACACTAGGGCAAGACATTCCAGTCTCTAACTCGAACTTTAGTGCGAAACAGCTCCAGATATATTTACATTACATATACTTTACAATCACAATTTTTTTATTTTATAATGTCCATATGCAAATGTAGTAATACCATCAGACTTGATGTAACGTTTATCATCGTATGGAGAGAGTGTCTGCTTCCTTTGTTTTATTGTATACAGTTCATGATTTATACTTCTAATAGATACCATACCAGCACTGTACATTTTTCTGAATAATAAACACTTTCTATAGTCATTGTGTCGAATATGATGTTTTAAAGTAGCTCTTACAATACCCTTACCCACTTTTTTATTATTATCAGAGTCATTAGCTAAAATGGAGTACATCTTAGCTCTCAAACCAACAAACTCTCGAACAGGCTCACCTTCCATTTCATCCTTAAATTTTCCCAGAACTTTCATGTTTTTCTTACTAAAAAGTGCGTGATCTTTAGGGAAATTAGACGTGTCAAACAAATGTTCATCCGACTTCATGTCCTCGTAAAGATCTTTTGTTTCAATTTCATAACACAGAGAGTCAGTATCGGTGAAAAGAAGCTGTGCTCGATTGCCATACTTATTTTTTGTGTAATTGTAATGAAAGTCATACATTACAGCTTTACTTAAATCTAAAATACTAAAGCCTGCATAGATTGGTCGGTTTAAAATAAGAGTTTTCTTCTTACTATGCACAGCTACTAAGTTATTTTGAAACATTTTAAATCCTTCAAAGGCGGGTGAAGCTACAAGTTTTAACATTCTTTTTTTATTGTTCACGAGTGTAACATTGATTCGTTTACGCATATTTTCTATTAATTTACCAAACAGACTGTTGACCATCAATTTGTATAGATTACGCTCGAAGGTGTTGTGAGCATTCTGACGTTTATTTGTGTTGAAATCTACATATGGCTTCAACCAAGGGCTTTGACTAAATCCAACCACTTTATGAATTTTTAATAGCTTCATACCTAATGATAGGTACAGCTTTAAATTTCTGTAGTGTATAATGTAGTTCTTTTTATTGTTTAAGTTTGGAGTCAACTTAGTAACTTTAGTATTCAACATAATATCTAAATCATCTACCAGATTTTCACTGTATGGCGATATCATATTCTTCGAAATAGTAATTTTTTCTGGAGCTAGAGGATAATCGTTATGTATATCATGTAACTCTACTGGATATTCCAAATCTACTTCTAATATGTAGCCGGTGTTTGAGTCGTTAGGAACATTCTCAAATCTAATATTTTCAATCTCGCCTTTAGTCAACCATTTGAATCCACTAATGGGAAGATAATCAGACATGGCCACACCATATAGATTGTTACAATCCCAATACGTAATAAATTTGGATGGTTTATCAGAATCAAATCCCTCAACATATTTATTATTAGCTTCCGAGAATCGTTTAGATATTGTAGATACACCCCCTCTTATTCCATTTTCAATAAACAAGTACATATTCGGGTCTGTAAACAACTCTAATTGAACACCAGTCATCTTCAAACAAGCATGGAATGTGAGACCAGAGCTGGTGTAATTATGCGCTGGATCTAATCCGTAATTATCTAAACAAAGTAATCTAAAATTTTCAAAAACATCAGCTAAAAGACATACATCAGTTTTAACGTATAAATCCTGATATTCTCCAAGGTTTTTTATGTCGAAAGCTTTCCAAACATCGACAGCGTGTTTATAGTCAATATCACTTAAATCTTCACCTGTAAGAACATTGTGAAAGAACTTTTGTGCTGGTAGATTAGTTTCAAGAAATTTTTCTTCAGAATCAAGATAATCATATGGGAACACTCCCTTACGTAAAAGAAGATGAATTTTATCTTGATGAAAACATTTTTTAAGTGTTACAAACCGGTCAATCCCGTAACCAACAAGATTATTTACCAATGAATCTAGTGAATCGTTTAAAAACTGGTACGAGTCAATGAAACGAAGATTTGATAAAGAAAAAGAGATGTACTTTTCAACGGTGTTGGGGATGACTGAAATTCTTCTGTTTTCAATTTTACCAAGTTTTTGCATTATTAGATGCGAGTCATATCCTCGTAGGTTATGAAAAACAACTGGTATATATTTCGCTTGTGTGTAAGCTAAATTACATTTATTGTGGACGGCACCCCGATAAATACCATCTAAATGGTTGTGATCTCTTACTCGATCCGAGCCTAAAGCTTTGTTACAAATATGACAAATAACAGCTTCCTTAAATGATTTATTGTCATGGTCTGTCATAACTATAGGGACTATCTTTGACATTATTTTACATAATTTATCCTCTTCACTCAACATTGCATCTAAAAACTTGTCGACCACTTGTGAGCCCCGATAAACTACAGGTTGTTTTAAGGAGTTACCTTTAGAATCAACAATAACATAGGAAAATCCTGATGGTTCATGATTTGTAACTTGAGTTGTGTGTGATATATCACTTGTTTGGTCGCAACCTAATATCTTTCTAGAAATACACTCGAAATCAGCATATATAATGAATGGTACTTTTAATGAGAATTGAACATCTTTGAATTTTAAAATATTGTCTTCTTCGGTGGGTAATTGAATTTTTTGCGGATCGTGTTGACTACATAATGTATGATGTTCCTCTCTCAGTTTTAGAGTAGTAAATCTGTGTAGGCACAGATAACAGTAAAATTTACGCTCTTTATGCTTTGTTAAAGAATGTAAGAGTCGGTTGAAATCCTTAATGAGAAAGTAGTGCGAGTTGTTTTCATTCGATATGTACAATAAATTTACATGCTCTTCACAATGAACTTTGGTTATACGAACAGGAAATATGTTTTTATCATACCCAAAAACGTTTATAGAAATATTATTGTTTTTCTCAAAAATATCAAGTTTTGATATCTTTACTGGATAATCAATACCACTCATGTTAAGTTCAGATTCCAGATGTTCATATTTACTCACACGTTGCGAATCTTTAGTTTGTGGATATAGATACGCGAGAACTGACCATAGAAAGCATTTATTGTCGCGATAATTTTGTATGTTGATTATCGATTTAGATAATTTCAATTTTGATGGTAGAGGTATGTAGCTACTCCCTGCTAGAGGCGCGTATTGTACAACTTTTAATTCTAAATAGTAAACATGTTCTAGACCCCAATTACTTCCATCCTTTTGAAAAGTACTTGATAAAGCATTAATTTTTTGAAATGCATCACTGAATTGATCATCAAACTCGTTTTCCTCAAGGAGTGTATAACACACGCTTCTAAAACAGGGAGACGTAAATTGAGGTTCACCCTCCATCTCCCGTGAAAACCGTACAAACATTGATATGTACCATTTAACACCTTTAAACGTACTTAGATTTTCCAAAACCAACTCTTTAACCTTATCATTGTGGTTGTTTAAAAAAAGAAGCAGATCTCTCTCATACATAATGTTTTTAAACTTGTATGATTTGGCGACTCCATCGAAAGATTCATCACAGGAAACGTTATCAGCACATGGTCCGTTGTTAAAGCTATCATCATCAACTTCCATAGGTGTCACTTCCGGATTGGCGGTTTTGATTGCAGATTCGAGCTTATGTTGATGGACATGTTTCAAATAATCGTCTTTAATTGCGAACTCCTTTGTGCATAAAGCACATTGAAATAACATGGAGTGATCTCTCTTGACGTGATTTTTCAGGTTATCTTCACGTGTAAAAGAAGCAGGACACAACTTACACCTGAAGGATGTGGTGAGATTGTGGGCGACTCTCTTGTGACGTAGCAGTGCTCTTTTCCATTTGAAAACTTCCTCACACACCTCACATACGTATGTACGATTCCTGGTAGATTCCATCTCGTTGTACTTTCAAACTATATTAACAAGAGAGATGGATTAGGTTTTTGTTTAAGGTTTACAATTATTGGTAAACAATATGACATATAAATGAACTATATTTACCTTGATTGGTAATAGAATGGTGTTTTCAGCTTGATAATGTATCGGTCGTAATGTGTGCAGAAGTGATTAGTTTTAGATATTCACTCTGTATTCATAAAAAAGAGGAACGAGTATGGATAAACGTAAACATATATCCTGTCTTGATTGTTTATGTTTAAATGTTTACAGCATGATAATACAAAAATAGTCAACTAAAGAGGTCTCTTGTAGTTAACCCTTCAATAGATTGTTAATGACTGCGCCGATCCTCAGTTTGATGACCTATTTAAATTAAATGAGCTACTTAGCGCGGACCGCGTAGAAAACGATTAAAAAGAAACGACGCGCTCCAAGCGGACAAAGCAGGAAGCTCACCGCAAGGTGAGGTTCTTATGATTGTTGAGTTAAACATAGGAACTTTACAATCTTCCAAGTTAAATAGCATTGCGATCATTATCCTACATTAAATTATAAAGCAATCTAGACGATAGTGATAGTGTGTGCTGGAGTTGTTATCTAATAACTAAACACTTACTCCACGCATGGTTATCAGCTTCCTATGTATGTATACATGCCAGTAGTAGAGTAGGTTAGTATTACTTATTATTCACTTCATGGGTATTAGGATGCAGACTCGCGAAGGTAATATTATGGCTGTGAGCTGACAGAACTCGATGCGTAATCAACACCTGAGTGAAGCGTATCATTTAATTTTTGTCAATTTTTTCTGTTTTTTTACAATAATTAAACCATTTGTAAATACTATTTGAAAACATTGTTAATTTAAATGTATGGATATAATTTCGTAACGTAGAGCGCGTCTGTATAGGTAAGGTTCCCTCGCACAAGTGTGTGTGTGTGAGAGACAGACAGACAGACAGACAGAGAGAGCAACTAACATCTGAGGCGACAAGATCGAACTTGCATTACTTCCTCCAGACGCACGTGTGCTCAAGGTCAACAACACCCCATGCAGCGAGATTCATAGACAAGATAACTCCAGACATAACATTGGGTGTCGAGAGAGAGAGAGAGAGAGTGTGTGTGTGTGAGAGAGAGAGACAGACAGACAGACAGAGAGAGCAACTAACATCTGAGGCGACAAGATCGAACTTGCATTACTTCCTCCAGACGCACGTGTGCTCAAGGTCAACAACACCCCATGCAGCGAGATTCATAGACAAGATAACTCCAGACATAACATTGGGTGTCGAGAGAGAGAGAGAGAGAGTGTGTGTGTGTGAGAGAGAGAGACAGACAGACAGACAGAGAGAGCAACTAACATCTGATGCGACAAGATCGAACTTGCATTACTTCCTCCAAACGCACGTGTGCTCAAGGTCAACAACACCCCATGCAGCGAGATTCATAGACAAGATAACTCCAGACATAACATTGGGTGTCGAGAGAGAGAGAGAGTGTGTGTGACTGAGAGAGAGAGAGAGAGAGAGATAATAACACCAGATGGAACAAGATTCAACTTGCAACACTTCGTCCAAACACCTGCGTTCAGGGTCACCGACCCAATGCAGCGAAATGCATAGATAAAGCTTCAGACATAAGAGTTATGTATTATTTGGACAGCAATGAGGCAGCTATCCCCTTCCCCATCCCACTCCCCCTACGCTATTATGCAAAGATCCAGAGTTAGACGTGATTGAGGCAGCCACCTCCCTCCCCCTCCCCCCTTAGC